>OY856411.1:642871190-643471190 GCA_963693085.1 Alisma plantago-aquatica
GGGGTCGTTTCATTTATGAATTACAAATGGCCGCATTTTTCTCCATTGAAAAATATTCCATCCAGTCAATTAATTACAAATGGCCGCATTTTAATGTGGTTTACTCAATCTTCTCTCCTTCTTTTACGGTGTTAAGACATTATCCTAATTGGTTTTGAGATATAAAACACCTGCTCCTACTGTTCCTTCTATTTAAAACTGCCACCACAAAATCTCATTTTTAACCATCACGCCCCTAATCAGTAACAACACCCTCGAATATAGGACTCCACGATTAGGCAAAGTAACGATCCCACAAAAATCGCTCTTGAATAGTGAAAATGTACTCAAGGTTGTTACTATGAATGGCGGGATGAGGCCAACCACTTTTCACTACCACCTCCCTCTTACTCATATTACAAACTGCATGAAGGACGTGGTCTCTGGTTTTAACAAGACGAGGTGTTCTGTCGATTGCATTTTCCCTTCACACATAGGCAACATACGTTACCGCAACAAGTTCAAGGCCCTCTTCCTTTCAGGTTAATAGTAAAACAAATTACATAATGTTTCATACTACAGCCAAGGAGGTACCAGACTTCTTTGGCACTACCGCAGCCCATTTTGGAATGCTTTAAGGTGATCGTATTATCAATATTCAATATTTTCAGAGTTTTATAATTTCCTTGTATAGCATTCGATCGATCTGTTTAACTCGAAAGTTCATGTTCTAGCCTATAATCCAACACCGCTCCACAATACAAATGCCCAGTGGCGTAGCCACATGGAGGCACAGGTGGGCACGTGCCCCATCCGTACATGCCAAAATGTACACCGATTGAGTTGTATTTGCTACAGATTTTGGGAAAAAAGTATGTGTTACCTTACCGTGTGCCTTACCTACTTAGCCGCAGCTATAAGGTGCCTACCCCTTCGTTAGGTTCTGGCTCCGCCACTGCAAATGCTGACACCCAAGAAAAATTGATCACCAATGCAAAGTCGTCGAAGACCCCCCCTACAATCCAACTGATATGTCTTGAAGACTCCTAGTCCTAATTCTAATCCTACATGGTGTGGCAGTCCTATTTTTGGTCTTGTCTTGATTTGAGTCCAACCCATGTTCCTACTTAGATTTAGATTAGTATTCCTATTTGGAGTTGTAGATGACTCTATCTGCATGCAACTTGGACTCTTATTGTGTACTAGACTCCTATTAGGATTGTTTATTACTAGCTGAAGCCTTATGTCATGGAGCCTATAAATAGGACCTTAGGGGCATGAGATTTTCTTGTACTGAGAAGTGCCAACGTACATTGTTGTACTGAAGAGAGTTCTCTCTCTTCATTGGGTGTAACTTGTTCAAGTTCTCTTTCTTTGAGATTATCTCTCCTTTGTAATCTTCTTGAAATAGTGAAATTCTCTCTCCTCCAGTGGATGTAGGTCATCTTGACTGAACCACGTAAATCTGTGTTTTGGTTGCATGATCGTTCTTCTATTCTCGTCTTGTTCTTCTGCCGAACTCGTCGTATTTTCTCGCTCAATAACTTAACAAAGTAGGATCAGAGTTGTGTGTTCAAGATCCGAACGATGACGAGTCTGTACAAGATCGAGAAGTTTGATCGCAAAATCAATTTCAGGCTATGGCAGATCATGATGTGTGGTGTGCTTATTCAACAGGGAGTCGCTGCGGCTCTGGATGGAATCGAGAAGTTGCCTGCCACTATGAAGCCAGAAGACAAGAAGGAGGTGGACCAGAAGGCTCTTACCGCCATCCAGTTATCCTTAGACTACAAAGTTTTGGCCGAAGTTGTCAAAGAAACTACTACTGCTGGTATATGGAAGAAACTCGAAGATCTCTACTTGACGAAGTCTCTCCAAATGAAACTATATCACAAGCAGCGTCTCTACTTACTGCACATGGTGGAAGGCAGTTCTGCCCATTATCACATTGACGAGTTTACATCTATTATTATGGACCTAGAAAATATTGATATTCAACTCGAAGATGAAGCTAAAATCCTTATTCTGTTGTGCTCTTTACCCCCATCATACAAGCAATTTCGAGAAACTATTTTGTATGGAAAGTCTTCAATCAAGGTGGAGGATGATATATCTTCATTGTTGTCAAATACCATGGTTGATAAAGACCTAATTGCTTCTTCTAGTGGGAGTAAGTCAGAGGCTCTTATGGTGAGGGGTCGTACAAAGGAAAATGGAAACAACAAGAAGGAAACACACAGATCTAAGTCAAAATCCAAGAAGATCTGTAAATATTGTAAGAAGACTGGACACATCGTTGATGAATGTTATAAGTTACAGAACAAGAAGAAGAGGGAGAGTGAAAAACAAGAACAACCTACAAATGCTAATGTAGCACGGAAAGATCCATATTATGTTCTTATGTCTTCATCATCTTCTTCCTCATCCATAAATTTTCAAACTTCTTGGATTCTGGGTTCTGACTGTTCACATCACATGTGTCCACATAGAGATTGGTTTTCTTCTTATGAACACCTTGATGGAGGTGTAGTAAACATGACGAATGATTCTACCTGTAAGACCATTGGTATTGGGTCAATCCGCATAAATGTGTTTGATGGAGTCATCCAAACTATCTCAAATGTCTGTCATGTTCAAGGTCTCTAGAAAAATCTCATATCTCTTGGCTTGCTTGAAGCAAACGGTTTTCCACACCATGTTGAAGATGGAATCCTATCTATTACCAAAGGAGATGATGTTTTGATAAAGGGAGTACGGATTTCAGGAAACCTTTATAAATTAATTGGCGAAACTGTAATGGATGTTGTTGTTGTTGCTTCTTCCCCAACCACTTCAAGTCTGGATGCAACCAAATTGCGGCATATGAGACTGGGACACATGAGCCAGAAAGGCATGGAATTATTATGCAAGAGAGGACTTCAAGGTGATATCAATACTGAAAAGTTAGATTTCTGTGAGCACTTTGTTGTGGGAAAGAAGAAAAAGGGCAGTTTTTCTACTGTAAATCACACTACAAAAGGTATTATTGATTATGTTCATTCAGACATCTGGGGTCCTTCTCAAGTCCCGTCCAAGGGAGGTGCTAGATAGATGCTTACTTTCATAGATGATTTCTCAAGGAAAGTTTGGGTGTATTTTCTGAAGCATAAATCTGAGGCTTTTGATCAGTTTAAGAAGTGGAAGACGCTTATTGAAAAGCAAATAGGAAGGAGCATCAAAACACTAAGAACAAATAACGACATGGAGTTTTGTTCTTCTGAATTCAATGAGTTTTGCCAATCTGAAGGTATTGTAAGACATCACACAGTTAGACATACACCTCAATAGAACGGTGTTACAGAACTCATGAACAGAACTCTTCTAGAGAGTGCATGTTGCATGCTGATCAGTGTAGGTCTTAGCAAAGATTTTTGGGCTGAAGCCATCTATACTGCAGCCTACCTTGTCAACCATTCACCATCTACTCCACTTGGTTTCAAAATTCCAGAAGAGGTCTGGTCTGATCATCCTACAAAATATTCTAATCTGCGTATATTTGGTTATCCTGCATATGTCTGTTCAAATGAAGGAAAGATCGAGCCTAGAGCAAAGAAATGAATTTTTCTATGTTATCCTGATGGTGTGAAGGGATATAGATTCTAGTGCATTGAACCTAAGTCATTAAAGTTCCTGATTGAAAGAAATGTTATGTTTGATGAATCTTCCATGTTTTTTGAAAAACATGATGGTGTTACTTCTTCTACTACAACTTCTTAGAGTTCCAAGGAACATGTGGAGCTTGAAGTCACTGCATACAACCCATCACCTCCTGTAGTTGTACAGGAAAATCCAGATGAAAATGAAGATGACACTACTTAAAGAACAACCATATAGCATTGCTTTTGGGAGACAAAGAAGATAGATCAGACCACCTGCAAGGTATTCAGATTATGTTGTTGCATATGCCCTTGCTATAGTTGAAGAAACAAATGATTCTGGAGAATCGACTACCTACAAAGAATCCATGGCTTATCCCAATTCGGGCATGTGGATCGCTTCTATGAATGAAGAGATGGAGTGTCTTCAAAAGAACAAGACTTGGGCGCTTGTTGATCCTCCTGCTGGAAAGAAGATTGTTGGATGCAAATGGGTATTCAAAAGGAAGGAAGCTGGTCTTGGAGATTCTACTTAAAGGTACAAAGTGTGACTAGTTGCAAAAGGCTACATTCAAAGTGCAATTCATCTTATAAAAGATCAGATGTTTCATGAAAGGACAAAGCACATCGACATCAAGTATCACTTCATCGGAGAGGTGATAGAAGAAGGGAAGATTGTGGTCAAGAAGATTACAAGTAAAGAAAATCCTACTGATATGATGAAAAAGCCATTTCCAGTTTCCAAGTTCAAGACCTTCTTGGACTTGGTTAGCATTCACAACTGACAGTGATGCCCTTAGGGGATGGAGGAGAAGAAGATTGCTATTTTTCTTGTAAGATGTTGACTATGAGTCAAGGTGAAGAGTTGTTATGCCTCGAAGACTCCTAGTCCTAATCCTAATCATACATGGTGTGGCAGTCCTATTTTGGGTATTGCCTTGGTTTGAGTCCAACCCATGTTCCTACTTGAATTTAGATTAGTATTCCTATTTGGAGTTGTAGATGGCTCTATCTTCATGCAACTTGGACTCCTAATGGGTACTAGACTTATATTAGGATTGTTTATTCCTAGTTGAATCGTTATGGCATGGAGCATATAAATAGGACCTTAGAGGCATGATATTTTCTTGTACTGAGAAGTGCCAACGTACAGTGTTGTGCTGAAGAGAGTTCTTTCTCTTCTTTGGGTGTAACCTTTTTAGGTTCTCTTTCATTGAGAGTATCTCTCCTTTGTAATCTTCTTGAAATAGTGAAATTCTCTCTCCTCCCGTAGATTTAGGTCATCTTGACTGAACCACATAAATCATGTGTTTTGGTTACATGATCATTCTTCTATTCTCATCTTGTTCTTCTGCCAAACTTGTTGTATTCTCTCATTCAATAACTTAACACCAACACCACTCGAGAATCCAGATGCCAACACCCAAGCAAAATTGACCACCAATGCAAAGTCTTCGAAAAATGCCATTGCTACCTACTTGTTCTCTTGCAGCGTGACCAAGTTGATTTCCTTTGTAAGGGCCAAGAGCAAGGCATAGACCATGTTTAGGAAGCTGGTCAAGAAGCTGGTTGTCACTATGTGAGATATTTTGAAGATTTTAGAAAGAAACATGGTATTGTTCTTGGTCGAGTATTCTAGCTTGGTGCCTACTAATTTTTCCATGGAGGTCCAGCCTGGGTATAGATGGGGTGTTGTATTGTTCTCCTTACACCATCATTATCAATAAATAAGAGCCTTCCATGCAGTCCCCTTATTTGGGTTGCTATGTCTTTTTTTTCTTCTATTAGTCACTATTCTTTTTCTTTAATATGCATGGCTTGCATATGTGTTGCATTGTGGGAAGCCCCAATATAGCTTCTTATGAAGAATATTTTATCACATACATTGATGTAAGATCTCCTGTAGGAGTTGGTAGAGCTTGCATGGAAGCTTTACGACTGTTCTATTGCACGGTCGTCAGTATTGGCTATGCCATCACTACCTTTAGGGTTGCCCACTACATTGGAGGTTATGTGCGCACCCTTGCTCACCTCCATGGTGATGTTATTGGCCTCAATATGTTAATACTTCATGGTCATGTTCTGTCATAGTAATTTGTAATGGATGGGTACTTTGTCATTGCCTATATCATTCATTATAGCATGGGCTAGCGACCCCATCCAACCTTGATGAGGAGTCTATTAGGATTTGTTGTACTTATATTTATAATGAGTTTACTTATTCTTTTCCTTTAAGAATGAAAAATAGTTTTCCATTACCCCACTCTTTTTTCTTAACCGCCTCTTTCTTTCTTTGTGAAACAAGTTGCTAATTTTCTGAAAGTGGAACAAGCTATTTTCTTTCCTTATTAGCACATGTACAAAAATCAATTTCATTGTAGAAAGAAGACAAGCTTTTCACAGAGCCTCAAGTTTTAAGAAAACTCATAAAAATATATTCTTGATATATTTCAATTTTATTTGTTAGTTATAAATTAACTGTTGTTGAATTGGAATATTTATTATCTATATTCGATGCGATATAAATACTATAGGTAAAAAGTTGTTTGTAGCCTCTTTGTGAGATTTCAATGTACATGCCTTACTACTTTGTTTACATTTAGAAAAAAATTGGCTCAAATTCCACTGCCAAGATGAATGAATAATAATTCCAATGTACTTAAATAGTTTTGAATTGAATTACGTACACTAACAAAAACCATGAATTTGATGGCAGATCATTGCATCTATAAGCATAAGGTAGTGTCTCTTTTTTAATATAGTGTGGTGGTGTTTCTTATTTAATATAGTGTCATTGAAATGTGAATCATAGTAGAAGCTTAAGTTACACACAAGTCTTATAAATGAGGGTATCCTTCATGGAGTTCAATTAATTTTTTATAAATATCAATATTCTTACAATTGAATTTCAATTTTTAGTAATTTTTCTATGATAAATTCATGCCAAATTGCTTAAAATATCTCCATGACCACATTTAAATTTGTCCAGACATATTTTTTTACCAATGCATTTATTTGAGAATAATAACTAAATCAAATAATGTAAATGTTTAACTATGTTCCAATTTATCTAACTAAAAATTAATATTTTAGAATTGCCACGTGCATGGGCATGTGTGTATTTATTAACTAGTAGCACCTTCACATCATGATCTGTCTATGTCTATTTTTGCCTACGTGCAGATAAGGAGGTACACATTCCAAGAAACCAGATATCAATATGGAAATTCAAGCTACCATAGCATATAAAATACTTTCTATAGTTCCTGCAGTACAAAGTCTCTTGACTCTTAAAGAGAAAAGAAATTGACACATAGATGTTGATGAAGCCGGCTCCATCTTCAATAATGGAAATGAAATATTCATGCATGCTCTACAAGTGGCGGGGGGAGGGGGCAAGCTGGGGCACGGGCCCTCCCTCCAATTTTTATTTTTGTAAGTATATTTATTATGTATATTTACATGGTATCAAAGTTAGAATTTATTTTTATGAGTTATCTCCTTCACACATTAATTAACCTATTTTTGAAGTATATAATTTCTCTTCTATAAATAATGACATTACTAATACGATTTTAGATAAAGAATCACAAATAAAAATACATCAAAATAGGGTAATTTCATAAACTCATTGATTTTTCTTTATTTTACAAATATAGCTCAATTTTTTATAATTAACGAATTGTTCTTTATTAAACATATTACAAGTGTAAAAAAATACATAAATGTCAACTTATTGACTGTTGTTTTATACTTATTTATGTAATAATTATATAAAATAGATATATATATTATTAATAGTATACTTTATTAAATGTCAAATATTTGTATATCATTTATAAATAATTAAATATATAACAAATAAGCATGTATATAGATGTATGGGCAATGAGAAAACAAAAATAGATATCTACTATTAATTTTTTTGGTCGGTAAAAAAAATTAATAGTAGATATCTATTTTTGTTAATTATATACTTTAAAATAATATGTTAACAAATAAGTGTGTAACAAATGCAGAAAGTACATAAGTAATGAGGAGAAATAAAATTGATATCTATGTACATAGGTAACAGGGAGAAAGAAAACTGATGTGCATAATTAATGGTATACTCCATGGGATATCAAATATTGTTATAATTAAATGTATAACAAATGTATCAAGTACATAGTTCTATGTGTGCATCATTTACTTGTACAAGTGGTGTATGTTGATTATTTTCTATTATACGTGTAATGCATGCTAGTAAGGTAAAAGTCAATTGAAATATGATAGTTTCTTAATAGTACATGGTGTCATGATAATTTTTTAATAATTTTTAACAAAATATGTGTATTGTTTTGAATTTTTTATACATCAATACATGTTTCTTATAATAATATAATATCATGTGTCATTATGAAAGAATCCTTAAATTTATACTTCTATTCACAATTTATGCTAACATAGTTCTCAAAATTATAAATATTATTTCATCTTAATTTAAGGGATAATGAATTTTGATATTTTTCTTAGTTTTCAATACAATATAGAAATAAATATCCTTAGAACTTTGTGAACAATAAATTGACATAAGATATACTTTATTAGCAAAATTTATGAATAAGTTTAACACATCATAAGTATCTTTATTTAACTCTAAACTATTATAGTATTGGATTTCTTGATTTATTTATAATAATAGTAATTGTCACATTATACTACTTGTATATTCGTTTCTTAACTTTATATTGTTTAGTTACTTGCTTGTCAAACTCATCACACGAGAAATTATTTTCATGATCTTGAAAACTAAATAATAGTCCATGCAACCAATATTGAACATTAAATTTATGTGATTATTCCAATATGAAGAATTAATATAAAGAAATTGTTGGTCTTATATGAAGAAATTAAATCTTCTCAATACTAGTGGCTGTTATTTCAAACTCATCTTAAATATAAAAAAAAATCCTAAATGTATCATAAATGTTATATTATACATAATACTATGTAGTATTACATATACATAGAAGATTATTCTAATCAGATCTAAAATTAAGTACTCCACAAAGTGATGAGCCATGTCTCCAACCTCATTTTTATTTATGTAAGACTCATCTATGTTTTTCACTAGATCTAAGTAAATAGGTCAATAACATGTCTTTGAGACATGTCTATACTCCATTTGTCTCATGGTGATTATTTAAATCATAATTACATCTAATTTAAAATAAAAATAATATCAATCTCACATAAAACATAACATTATTTTTCAAGTGCCTCCTTCATCAGGAGGCTGACTCTGTCACTATGCTCTACGCGACTCTCATTTAGTAAACACATATGGAGTGAGACCGGTGTGGGAAATGGCTATCTCCTTCTCTCTGAAGACAATTGGATCTCCCTAGTCCTTAATAGTATGAACCATCACTCCAAAGCCTCTTTCATATGGTTGGTCTTCTGTTGGTATGTTTGTTCATGCAGGAACGAAAGTCTCCATGAAGGAGTTACAAAAGCCACAACAATTAGTGGCTAGTTCTATAAGATTCCTGGCTTGGTTTTATGCTCAAATATGCTTGTTTAATTTAATTGAGTACTTAGTATGTTAACTAAATATTATTTTATGTTTGAAAATTAGTCCAGAAAGTAAATTTCAATTTTGCTTCAAATCAAACTTTGTTTGCTTAGGCTTTATAAATTTATGTACTTGTGTGGATCTTTATGTAGTTTTTCCTTTTCAAGGGATTTAACTGTAAGTTTAACACATGTATACTTTGCTTCATGGTATTCTTAATAATTTAAAAATATTTCAATCAATTTAATTTGTTTGGAACCATGTTGCATAAAGGTATCAACCCTTGATGTTCAATTTATGTGGAGGTGAAGGTATTTGCACCTTCTGATGTTGTTTGGGTTCATAATCCAATGGTTGCACTACTTTGAAAATTGATAGTTGTTCTCACTACTACAGAACCTACCTTTAGTGTCGGTTATTTAAAGACTTTAGTGTCGGTTTCTAAGCGACACCTATGTGGGCGACACTAAAAGCTCACCCATTAGACGTCGGTTCCAAAACCGGCGTTCAAACTCTTCACGCGCCACCGAAAATGCGCCATCAGGGGACTATAGGCGTCGGTTATTAGATAAGAAACCGATGCCCAAAACTTTCACGCCACAGAAAGGGCGCCATCTAGGCCACTATCAGTGTCGGTTATTTACAAATAACCGACACCATATATCTTCGCGCCACAGGAAATAGACGTCGGTTATTTGTAAAAAACTGACACTATAACATTGTGTGTCGGTTTTCTACAAATAACCGACGCCTATTGTTTTTTTTTCTGTCAGTCTGCAGACCTGCTGTGGCTGGTCGCAGGATGAGAAACCTGTTCAGTTCAGTTATGAACTGCAGGTTTTACAACAACCATTGATATCAGCCGACAACAGGCCGCAAACCTGCAAAATTAACAATAAAAAAGTAGCACATGCATTTAGCAATGCAACCTGTAGTTCCATTTTATTTTCACACATTTATAAACATTCACACATGCTAACAATCCGTAGTTCCATTCATTCACATTCACACATGTAGAAACATTCATATAGCAACCAAAACTTTCATTCATTTTCACTCAGACACATGTAGAAACATCCAGACATGTAGAAACATTCACACATATATTATAATTCAGAAATTCATTTACAAAATATCATTGTTTAATCATTATTCGCTATCAGGATCCCAATTATATTTTAAAGCCCCCACTATTTGTATGGCTGTTGCCCAATCTTCTCTTACTTCATTTAATTCTCCCATCGTATAGGAAGCATTAACATTTGGTAAGTCCTTTCATGTAATGGGGTCAGCTTTAAACACCTGTAAAGAGAATGATGTATATATAATTAATGAGATATAAATAAAATTGATATATTTCGATCATATTATCTAATGAGACTATATAATACCTGAGCAATACATTCGATATCCAGTGCGGCATGTTTGATAATCATGTGCATATATCGCATGACATAGTATCCACATGCCCATCCGTTGTCTTGTGTAGCACACTATAAATTCAAACATACAAAATATTAAAAAATACAACTAATTAAGCATTATTCACATAAATAATATATACATATATTGCAGTCGGGAACTTACTTTCACGTTCTTCCAAATTATTGGCTGGTTCTTTTTCGTGGGGACCTTTCCTCCAGCCTTTTTGTACTCCTCAAAACCCCTACATGTTAATGTAACACAAAACATTGCAATTAAATAGTAATGTAATAACATATGTTAACGGATATGAAAAATGAAATATTTCTCACCGGAATATTGCCATTTTCATTATGTGTCCAAATCTTGTATTCAATTTACCCCCCTTAGGATCTAGATAATACACAGTGAACGTCTCGGGGGCAATAACCAGTAACTCCCAATGCCTACCCCTAGAGGAAAAAAATTTAAAAATTAATAACTCAAAATCCACAATAAAATGTAATTTTCTTAAGTCCAAATTATAATAAGCAAAGTAAACTTACTCTACATTGAATGGAGCCATTATCACCGTCTTCTTATTTGCAGCGAAATTTGAAAAAGCCTCACAGCAGTATTGTTGAACTGATGTAGGGTCTTTAGCTACTAGACTAATCAAGGATGGAATCAAAAACCCTACATGTTCGAATCCAAAATCTGCACATATGTTGTCTAAGTAGCTGCAAAATATGTATTAATTACGCATGCATTAATAAATAAGAAACCAGATCACCAGATCATACACAAGGTATATGGATGTATAAAGAATATCTCACCTTATCCATAGCTCTATCACAGATGTATTTAGCCAATCATATCGAAACAACTCCAAAATATCTTGTATAAATAGTTTTGTTTCGTATGACTGACCTGTAGAATCTGAATCAGAAGAAATAGTTATAGGGGAGTTTATATCATGTTCCCCTAACCATATTTCCATACCCCTACAGTTAGGACCTAACTGGACAGGTAGGTCCTGTGGAACCCAACTAGGTAATGTAGGAGGTGGAAGTGGAGGCCTAGATGCTATGGGTGTCTTCTTTTTAACCTGTATATATATATAATTTCTGATCAACTACTAGCATATACACAGACTAACAATTGAACGTAATGTAAATTTAACCATACCTTTTCAATAAAGAGGACATCCGCTTTTAGCCATAATATCACTCCGCCTACTGCCTCACGAAGCGTTTCACAATCTGGGTGGGCATATGGCAGTGGAAGATTCATCCATTGGGGGAATATATGTATCGGGCTCACCCGAATCCAACCAGCTAGTACTGGAGACCCGTGACACGTTTTCCCTGGTAGGGATGGGTAAGCTGACGCCTCTGCCATGACATATTCTTTACTTTTTAGACGGCATGGCTTCAACCCCTACAAATTTTTGTGTAAAGAATGTTATATACATATATACATATCATCTTTTTCTGAAACGACTACAATTTCATATATACGTATCATCTTGAATTAAAAAACTAGTTACTATGTCATAAAAATACTTACAATGGATGTGCTAGGTGGTGGTTCTACAGGATTACTCCCAACCTCTATAGTAGGAGTAGGAGTAGAGTTTGCAGTAGGTATTGTCTGGTAAGTGGCAGTCTGAGATGTCTGTCACTTTTTCATTGCTTCTTTGAGTTTTTCTTCAAGTTTACTATCAAATAACTTATCCACCTATACATGGATAAAAGAAACGTCAAATTCTAATTTTTGAATTCTCTTTTACAGTAACATTATAAAGAAAGAATATGTTACCTCTTCTTGTGAAAGTCCCTCTTTTGGGACATGTTTGCGCTGGGATGACCCAAAAAAAGATTTGATGCCCACACCAGCGCCTGCAGCCCTAACACGTCCAGGATGCTCTGGGTTACCCAGAGCAACTGTCAATTCATCCTTTGTTCCCTCAGGGATGAACTTTCCTTGTTTCCTCAGCTCGTGCAGCTCCCGCTAATCACCAAAACAAAAATTTTTACTTAAGTAAATAACACAAATAATCAATATTCGAATGATTGCTGTAAGAGTTGTATTTTACCGTTTTTCCAGCCGCCTCAGCAGTTGCGGCCTTAGTTATTTCTCCCTTCTTATTTTGCCTCCCAGCTATCCAGACATCATGGCGAGGCAGAGGTGTGCTATCTATGGTAGAGGACTCCTGAGTAGCAGCAGACTGAGCAATAGCCTCAGACTGTAGTCTTTGGCCAACGCCTGCATACCCCTTTGGACCCATTGTGTGGTCATGCACATTCAGTGCACGCCTTGATCTTTGTGCCTCACTGACGGCCTAGTTAGTATGCAAATTAATGATTTGGTTAGTAACACTAAATGTTAATCTTGAATAGGTGAATACAACATATATTAATTAATGAGATTGAGACTGACGCCTAATACCTTGAATTCATCAGTTTGTCTTGAAGCGACAAACGCGTCCCATTCTTCTTTGTCCAGGAAGTTCCACTGTTCAGTGGCTGTCTTCTTCCTCTTGTCAGCTTCTTTTATGTATTCTCTGGTGAGATTTGTCCTATAGTTCCTTAGGACTCTCCCACAACGTTGCATCATGCATTTACGATGCAGCTTTTCATCCAATTCAAATATACTCTGCAAAATAGAATTGCTATTAACAAGTATCCAAAAATTTAGTAATCTACAAAATAGAATTGCAAATTAATAATAACTCATGCATAAATCCCTCCATATTAAATCTTTCTTCTCCTTAGAAACTTTATGCCAAGAATCTAAGCGACAACCGCAATGGCTACGAGTAACAAACCCAAGATATGAAATAAATGAATTGCGATTCACACCACATGCATTTCCTACATTATCGAAATCCACAACAAGTTTGGGTCCATTGCCCTTTTGCGCAATTAACTTCTTCATCATAGTGATGCCCCTTCTCTTGTGAACTTTTTGGTGCTGTTGTTCAAGTGCCTCAAGTGCTTCAGATGGTACCTGTGCATCATCAACCTAAAATTTCAAAAAATAATTCACATTTACAAGATATAACTATAAATGGACATATAGATATAAATATATGATATATTTTTAAAACTTACATTGTGAGGCGGCGCATTGATGTCCTCACCCTCACGGTAGTCATCAGCACGGTCATCAGGAGAATGGTCAGCCATCTGCAAATTCACATTCAAATTTTAAAGTTCACATTGTAAAGTAGTAATTCAAAGTGTAAAGCTCACATTGTAAAGTAATTCAAATTGTAAAGCTCACATTGTAAAGTAATTCAAATTGTAAAGTTCACATTGTAAAGTAATTCAAATTCTAAAGCTCACATTGTAAAGTTCAAATTCACATTCAAATTGTAAAGTTCACATTGTAAAGTAATTCAAATTCTAAAGCTCACATTGTAAAGTTCACATTCACATTGTAAAGTAATTCACATTATAAATTAAGCTCACATTGTAAAGTTCACATATTCCGAAAAAATAAAAACGTATAAAACAAAACATATATACCTCTAATATTGCGATTTTTTATCAATTAACAATCCTTCATTGTGATCTACGCGCACATACAAGTCATCATTAGCTTCAATATTTGTTGGTGTTGGCAACCCAACTGAGAATGGACTGGAGTCATCATACTTATCATAGTATTGTTCTTCATCTATAGGATCTTCAACGAACTGTCTTTTACCATGAAGAACAACCGACCATTTATCATTTGCAGGATCATCGATATAAAATACTTGTTTCGCCTGTGATGCTAATATGAATGGTTCAACCTTCTCGCCAATCTTTTCAAAGTTCACTAAAGTGAAACCCAATTCATCCACTATAACTCCTTTGGTGTTATCAACCCAATTACATTTGAAGAGCGGAATTCTGAAATCTATGTAGTCAAATTCCCATATGTCTTCAATGACACCGTAATATGACATTTCAGCTTCACGTGGACTCTTATCCTTTGCACTTGCAAAAAACATAGTCGATGCTTGAAGGGTGACCCCACTGTTTTGGACGACACTCTTATCATCTTGGCACTTTGTGTAATATGTGAATCCATTAATGTCATACCCTTCATAAGACATAACAGTCAACTTTGGTTTAAAGGTGAGGCATTTGATAGTTTTAGTAATATCATCTGGTGTTTGAGATAGTTGATGTAAGACTTTATCTTCAAACCACTTAATAAAAGTCTTGTTATGCTCACTAGCAAGCCACATTGTATTGGTTCAAGGATATTGTCTTTTGATGAAATTGGTATGTTCCTCGATATAAACGTTCACTTCGTCCATGTGGTGTAAAATATACAAATGACCTTGTTCCAACTGCTCACGACTGATTACTTTCACACGTGAACCCAAAATTCCTTTGCCAAATAGCTCGTCAATATTCTTGTCATTATCAGGAGTGTCATTACCACTGAGAAAGTCATTGCAGAAATCCATAACCTCTCTCACCACATAACCTTCAATTATACTCCCTTCAGGCCGATAACGGTTTCGAACATCACCTTTAAAAATGCTCATGTATCTTTCAAAGGGATACATCCAATGCAAGAAAACCGATCCCAAGATTTTCACTTCCCTAGTCAAGTGGACAACAAGATGTACCATGATATCAAAGAACGAAGGAGGGAAATACATCTCAAGCTGACATAGGGTAACAACCACTTCTCTTTGTAAATTATCGAGAGTCTCAGGGTCAATAACTTTGCTGCAGAGACTGTTGAAAAAGAAACAAAGTCTGGTGATTGCAAACCTTACATGCTTCGGCAATATAGATTGAATTGCCACGGGCAATATTTGTTGCATTAGAGTGTGACAATCATGAGATTTAAGACCTATCAACTTCAAATCTTTCATTGATACCAAACTACGGATGTTGGATGAGTAACCATGTGGCACCTTAACATTTACCAAGCATTCACAAAAAGCTTTCTTCTCCTTTCTAGACAATGTGTAACAAGCGGGAGGTAAGTATGTTCTTTTATTACCCATTTCACGTAATTCTGTTAATTATGACCTTATTCCCATTTCACGTAGGTCCAGTCTGGATTTTATCCCATCTTTAGTCTTACCTGGTATATTTAACAGAGTACCAATGATGCTATCACAGACATTTTTCTCAACGTGCATTACATCGATACAATGTCTGACTGTCAAAGAACTCCAATAAGGAAGATCCCAAAATATTGACTTCTTCTTGAATGAAGAATTTTCACTTCGTGTAGTACATTGTGATCTCTTACCAAATTCATTGACAATGTCTTTTACTCGTTCATAAACAACCTCCCCTGGTATAGGTTTAGGTGCACTCCGTTCCTCATTCAATCCTTTGAATGCTTTGCGCTTCCTACGATACAGATGGAATTTTGGAAGAAACCTTCGATGGCCGAGATATACATTCTTACCGCCATGTTTCAGTCTGGTTGAATCAGTGTTCTCTTCACATATAGGACACGCTTTAGCTCCTTTGACACTATATCCAGACAAATTCCCATATGCTGGAAAGTCATTAATAGTGCAAAACAACATAGCATGCAAACGAAATGTCTCTCTTCGTGAAGCATCATAGGTCATCACACCTTCACCCCAGAGTTTCTTTAAGTCATCAATAAGAGGTTCAAGATAAACATCGATGTCATTTCCAGGTTGTTTAGGGCCCGATATCAACAACGACAACATTACATACTTATTTTTCATACACAGCCAGGGAGGAAGATTGTATATAACAAGCATGACTGGCCAAGTGCTATGTTGGCTGCTCAATGTCCCGTACAGATTCATCCTGTTTGTACAAAGCCCAAGTCTTAGATTCCTGACTTCTTCACCAAATTCAGGGTACAATAGATCAATCTTCTTCCACTGTGGGGAATGAGACACATGTCATAGGATCCCATCATTATTTTTCTTAACATCTGCATGCCACCTCAAATTCTTCGCATCTATCGGATTGGCAAACAAGCATTGAAACCGTGATATTATAGGTAGATACCACATCACCTTGGAAGGAGAACCAGTTTTGGACTCCCATGAAGTCCTCAATTTATACCGTGACACACCACATTTTGGACAATCTTTCAAATCCGCATAGTCCTTTTGAAATAATACACAATCATTCGGGCATTCTTGTATCTTCTTGGCATCCATTCCCATTGGGCACAACAATTTCTTTACCTGGTATGTTGAGATTGGCAGCTCGTTTCCTTCAGGAAGCATTTCTTTCAACAAAGACAGCAATGACGTGAAGCTTTTGTCGCTCCATCTATTGTTAGCTTTGAACTTATACAATCTCAACACAGCGCTAAGCTTCGTAAACTTAGTACAACCTGTATATAACGGCATCTCTACATCATGCACAATGGTTCTAAAAATGGGAGGTGGATCGGTGTGCTCTACCCCACAACTATCCAGCATCGCATCAACGATGTCTACTGGAACTAGTTCATTCACATCTACGTCATCGTAGGCACTTTCTTCTTCCACACAAGCACAGCTATCGACATCCACTGGTTTTGGGTTTGAAATCTCTCCATGCCAGTGCCATTCTGTATAGCCTTGTATAATCCCGTTGCACATGACATGAGTTTTGATTTTGTCACCAGTGTTGACTTTCAAGTTGTTACCGCAATGCCTACATGGACAGTAGAACCTATCTCCAGGTTGTTTCCTATGTTCCTCAGCAAATCTAATAAACTGGTCAAGACCAGAAATAAACTCTGGGGTGCAGCGATTGCGAATGGACATCCATGATCTATCCATTCTATGATCAAAGAGAAAACAAGTATATATTAGGACAAGATTAGGGTCTAGGGTTAACAAATACATGTGATGTCATTCTTATATATAATAAATGTGTACCACCTATCCCATTCTTGAATACCTAATCTCACTAGTAAGTGTATAATGTGTATTGGGTTTTCAAGAAAATTTCAGCAACATTTCCCCGCTGTTCTCCAAGTACATATGTACTTAGAGAACAAACGGGGAAATGCTGCAGAAATTTTTTTTGAAAACCCAATACACATTATATACACTTACATCCTAAGCGAGATTAGGTGTTCAAGAATAGTCCCAAACCGAGGACTATCCATGATTTACTCCTAATGAGTAAATCTTGGATGGGTTTCTAGGCCAACAAATAATGTGTTGTCATTCTTATACCTAAAATCCTAGTTCTTCAAGTTAGGGTGATTATTGATGTCTTTAAAAGCATGATTGGCAATTTAGGGAAAAGTTCATCATTTACATTCCAAGCATGTCACATGTGTGCATTACAGTTCATCATTAAGTAAAAGAAGGGTGATTAGGATTCTCACCAAGAATATAGCTAAACTATTAAACAATGATTATAGCTAAACTATTAAATAATAGACTTTCTACACATAAAACACCCTATACAACTATAAAACAAAAAAGTATTAAGTATATATGCATGATACAATAACTATTTTGCATCACATTACAACAGACTTATCATTGATACCTTACTAACTTATTGCTACATTTACATATCATCACTTGATTAAAAATTACAGCAGTACATTTAACCAAAGTATGCATTCTAAAATCTATGTCATGATTAGTTACATGTAATTTACTTGGATATACAGTAGTACATGATTACTATGTTTTACATACAAAGTATGCATATTAAATTAACTAAGGCTTATCATAGAACATGTATTGTATAGACAATAGAGGATTCAGCTCAGTAGAAGCACAAAATCAGTACCTAAACCCTAAAATCACACCTTTTTAGCATTTATTCTAACATGTTTATGTACATCAATATGTGTATGAGTAGGCATGCACCTTGAGAGAAGTAAATAAAAAAAAAATGCCCAGCAGTAGGGTAGGCACCTTGAGAGAAGAGGAGCAGAGGAAGAATAAGAAGGCAGGGCGGGCACCTTGAGGGAAGAGGAGCAGCGGCCGGAGCAAGTCCTAGAAGCTACCGGCAGCGAGGAGAGGAGCAGAGGAGAGGGCGGCAAGGCTAGGAGACCTAGCTGCTACCGGCGACAGTGGAGAGGGCGGCCGGTGGGCGGGCGGGCGACGACTGCTTCTCGCGACGAAGGCGACGACGGGCGAGCACGGAGGAAGGAGCGGCGGCGACGGAGCACAACGTTGGAGCACGAACGGCAGGGAGGGGCGGTGGTGGTGGCAGGGAGCAAGAAATCGCCAGAGGTAAGGAAATCAAGAATGAAACAAGGAAAGGGGAAGAATCGGTCGGGCTGGTGAGCTATTAAGTTGACAATAAGTGTCGATTATTTAAAAAAACCGACAACTAAACCTATAGTGTCGGTTCTTTTCCAAAAACCGACACCTTTACTAAGTGTCAGTTATTTAAAAAAACCGACAACTAAACCTATAGTGTCGGTTATTTAGTTATGAACCGACGCCATATGTAAAATTTTGGAGCCAATTTTTTCAATGGAATTTTGGGTTTGGCGGTTGAGTTTAGGTGTCGGTTGTTTATTAATTAACTGACACTTATTAGAAGTGGTACCCGTGTCTGGTCGACCTTCGTAGATTGGATGTCGGTTTATGTTATCAACCGACACTGTAGAGTTTAGGTGTCGGTTTTTGTATACAACCGACACCTTAAAAAGTGACTTTATAAGCCATTTATGTAGTAGTGTCTACACTCTAACACTAGATGGTTGTTCTCCACTCAACACTAGATCGATTTCTTTGGGGGTTTCAATCCAATGGTCGCACTGGTTTACAATCAAATGGTTGTTCTGCACTTAAGATTAGATGGTTTTCATTGGAATGGTTGTTTTGGTTATACAAATAGATGGAAAACTTGTTCATTGACTAGCAAAAAAGGAGTTTTCAACCTTTGAATTTCCTTCTCTCTCATCCTATCTATATACACCCCTCCCCACTTTGCTTAAATGAACATTTACACTCTGAACACATTCCAAAACAATTAGTTGACAAAGGAAGAGATTTTTAAAAATGAAGCCTTTCTAGATCGTGGTTGCATATTTCTGCAACATTTGGATCTAGTTCTTCTAGGATGGATCAAAGTCATCTTTCCTAGTTTCTTACTTTGTGCACATAAAGATCTCCACTCTTAACATCATTCTTGTTGTTCTCCTTCTACTTTTCTTCACCATGGTTGAGATATATAGTGTTTGTGTAAAGTATGGGCCCACTTCCCAAGGCTCCACTAGACTTTTAGGGATGATGAATGGCCCCACACTAACACTAGCATCATCTGTGCACTTTGTCCTCACTCACATGCAAGTAAGGACAAACTTTTCGAGTGACACTACTACAAAAAAATATTTTTACAACAATTCATTTGTCTATTTTACAACATGTGTTTATCGTTGTATTAGATCATGTGGTCTTATGGGGGGTGTTTTATACAACATGTGATGTGCATGTTGTAATACATATATTTTATACAATGGTTAAAACGTGTTGTCTTTCAATGAATGGCATGTTGCAATATGGGTGTTTTATACAACATGTGGTACCCCCATTGTAATATATATTATACAATAGTTGAACCATGTTGTCTTTCACTAAACACACCCATTGTAATAGGGCATTTCTACAACATGCGATGCACCTATTTTACTATATATTATATAATAGTTGAATTATGTTGTCTTTCACTAAACACACTCGGTGTAATAGGGATGTTTTTTTACAACATATAGTGCACCAGTTGATATATATGTTTGTACAACAGTTGAAGCATGTTGTCTTTCTTAAATACAGTAGTTGTAATAGGGGTGTTTACACAACATGTAGTGTGCTTGTTGTAATATACACATTTTATACAACATGTGGTGCATGTTGTAGTTCACTAGATACACTTGTTGTAATAGAGGTTTGTTTTCCACACACAACCATTGTAATTGGTGTGGATAAACAACATGTGTTGTTCGTTGTAGTATCACATCTGTTACAACATATTAATGATTGTTGTATTGATTAGAGTTTGACATGTCATGTCAAATCAATTTTATTGATCAAATTAACTATATTTGAAAAAAAAATTCATTTTACAAACAACCACATAATTGAAAAAAATTTCCATCAAACCTTGAAAAAAAATTGCATTGAATTTAATACATTATCAATCATCCATACAAAGATTCAATATTACAAAGTACTTATGTGGCATACAACTCATAAAAGCATAATTAACTAATGCGGAAGCGTTCATCAAGTAGCGGATTAGCAAAAATCACTAAAAATTAAAACTTTTTGCAAAGAGATCCACACATAGGAAATCTTTTTCTTCAAGAACCAAAGTATAACATTTACATTCTGTTTCAAAGTACATGTCTTACACTATATCTTCTCGAGATTACAACATTGGCTGTCTCAAGACATAATATATAGACAACATATAACTTCGAGGCATCAAGCCAAAATCTCAGATCGATTCGTTGAAACACTAACTATAAACTCCGAGGACCTGAGAGTACAGAGACGACACATAGGACTTTCTAACTATATGACTTGACAGTCAGGGTCTCCACCTGAGATCTCACTGCTGTCCAAGTTGTTGCTTTCCTTTTCCTGCAAAAGAGTCTCTGCTTCTTTGTCCGCGTCCACCTAAAAATATTGATTCCCACGGGGGTGAGACAATTGTAAATTGTCCCAACGAGAGATATAACTCTCCGCCAAAACATTATTATTGCAGTTAAATGTATAAAACTGGAAAGAGGATATGCAATTTAAAGAATTGTTATCTTAATGCATTGTAACAATTTATGATGGAAATAATAGATCAACTATTATCTTAATAAGGAATAGGAAGAACATGTATATCATTTATCTTTCATATTATACCATCATATCAAACTTCTCTTGTGACACTCATCATTTTGATATGTCACCCATGAGACATTCTTGTTCCAACTTATTGGCCTTAGCCAATCTGCTAAATAGGATTTGGTTATAATGGACATGAGAGAATACATCATCATGTTTTATTCCGGCATTGGTCTATACCCATCCTATATCAATATTCCAGGCATTGGATTACACCAATCCTATGCAACTAGTACAAGTATTAGACTTATGTTTTTCCTATGTATCCATTCCAAGTATTGAACTATGTCAATCCCTTATAACTATTCCAGGTATTGAACTATATCAATCATGTGCAACTATTCCATGTATTGATCTATGTCAACCCTATGCAACTATTCCAGGTATTGATTTATGTCAACCCTGTGCAACTATTCTAGGTATTGATCTATGTCAATCCTGTGCAACTATTCCAGGTATTGATCTATGTCAATCCTGTGCCACTATTCTAGGTATTGGGTTATTACCAATCCTGTGTTATTATCCTAGGTATTGGGAGTTAGCCGATCCTGTGTTATTATTCTAGGTATTGGGAGTTAGCCAATCTTGTGTTATTATTCCAGGTATTGGGAGTTAGCCAATCCTATGCATTCCAGGTATTGAATTATGTCAATCCTGTGATATTATTCCAGATATTGGGTTATGACCAATCCTGTGCATTCTAGGTATTGAATTTTGTCAATCTTGTGATATTATTCAAGGTATTGGGTTATGACCAATCCTGTGCATTCCAGGTATTGAATTTTGTCAATCCTGTGATATTATTCCAAGTATTGGATTATGACCAATCCTATGTTGTTATTATTCCAGGTATTAGGCTTATGCTAATCCTGTGCATCTATTCCAGGTATTGAACTATATCAATCTTGTGTAACCTTTAAAACACTTTGTTACCTCTCACTAGGCAACAACCATCCTCATAGTTCATAAGGCTCATAAACACCTTGTCACTTCTCACTAGGCAACATCTAATCATATGGATCATAAGGCCATTATACATCTTTAGAATTCAGTCACGTTGATTACTCTTAACATTTATCATTAAATGATTCTCAATACAAGGTATGAGTTGATTCCTCATACTTATCATGGTATGATTGCATCATACTCATTAGTTTGGCTTTCCCTTATTCTCAAGATATATTAGGTTATGCTTATCAAGGTATATCACTTTTCTCTTCACCTTTAACTTCCTTGTGTTATCAACTTGTCTTGTATTAAGGTACTTCCCATCTTAATACTTTCATCCATTAACCTATCACTCTCATCATGAAGTTCATAGGTCACACATTAGAATTGTCCAACTATCTTTAATGACATGGACTCATCCTTAAGTTAGGGATTAACAAAAAGACCATGTTAGGTCCCTTTCAAATCAACTCTAAGTCAAGCATAGAGTATCACAGCTGTGCAGCCAGGAACGACCATGCAAAGAGAAGCCACCACGGCTGTGCTTCTTTGCATGGTCATGCAAAGTGAAGCCACCACGGCCGTGCTACCTTGCACGGTCGTGCAAAGTGAAGACACCACGGCCGTGCTACCTTGCACGGTCGTGCTACAGAAGATCACTACATGAATCATATTTATATATGAATTCTATTCTTTCATCCTTTCAACTTGATTAGGTTACATCAACCCTTCAATTAAGTACATACAACTATGATTAACATAGTGTATCAAGTCATTGACCATATAAGAAATTAGGAATTCATCCCTTAATTGGCACTAATCCCTTAGGTACTATTAGGGTTTCAACCTTTGTAACTTCATTGATTATCATTACTAATCATCATTGGATCTATAGAACATTCATCATCTTAATTCTCAAAGATTCAATCACATTGGACCACCATTACATAAGGTATCCAATTGAATTAGGGTTTCTAATGTTGATTCCTTCAGTCATTGAATTCATGGAATCAATCATCAATTGGACCTATACTCATACTTCAATTGAGTTAAATATGTCAACCTTCAACTAATTTTACCCTCAATTGACCCTCAATTGATCACCAATTAGGGTTTGAATCAATTGAATTAGGGTTTGGAATCAATGATCCATCAACACTAATCAATGCAAGATTGGTTACTTTCAAACTATTGAACCATCATCCAAATTGAGCATGACCTGACCCCAAACAGTCTTGAGGTCATTTGGGTGACCTCCAAACGGTCTTGAGATCGTTTTCCCATGTCCACATCATAATCCAAGTCAACCAATTAAAGTTTGGATCATTGGATTGATCACCAAATCAACATTTGATTGCAAATCAACTTGGTACCTTTAGACCTTCAAACACCTAACCATACTCAACCCTAGACCTCCAAACGGTCTTGGGTGACCACCAAACGGTTTTGAAACTGTTTGGATGAGCTCCAAACGGTCTTGAAACCGTTTGGCTCATCCAAACCTTGGATTCTAGTGAAATTTCATCAAGGATTGGTCTATCGAGTTGATCAACAAATCAACACTTAATTGCAATATGATTTGGTACCTTTGGACCTTACATTGGTCAACTATACTTAAACCCAGACCTCCAAATGGTTTTGGGTGACCCCCAAACGGTTTTGAAACCGTTTGGGTGATCCCCAAATGGTTTTGAAACCGTTTGGGCCAATCAACCCAAAACATCACCTCAATCAATTGCAAAATCAGCATTTAGCTGATTAGGGTTCATACCCCATCTTTGGATCTTCAAACACTTAACCATAGTCAACCCTAGACCTCCAAACAGTCTTGGGTGACCCTCAAATGGTCTTGAGACCGTTTGGGTGATCCCCAAACGGTTTTGAAACCGTTTGGGCGAATCTACCCAAAATCTCAAATCACCTCATTGGAATTTCAGCACTAATTCCAATTAGGGTTTGCCCAATTGATTAGCCTTCAACTCATGATTCCTTAGGAATTATCCCCTCAAATTTGGTGAGTCATTAACCAACATAATTTGGAACAGTAATAGCAAATGGTAAACCCTTGGTCAACTCACTCAAATGGTTTTGAAACCGTTTGCCCAAAAAGGTCAAGTTAATCAGATTGAAAATCAGCACTTAATTCAATTAGGTTTACCTAATTGATTAGCCTTCAACTCACGATTCCTTTGGAGTTAATCCATAAAATTTGGTGAGTCATAAACCAAAATGATTATGAACAGTAATATCAAACGGTCAACCCTTGGTCAACCATCACAAATGGTTTTTAAACCGTTTGCCCAAAAAGTCAAGTTGAAAATCCGCACTTAATTCAATTAGGTTTGCCTAATTCATTGGCCTTCAACTCACGATTACTTTGGAATTACTCCATAAAATTTGGTGGGTTATCAACCTACATAATTAGGAACAGGATTATCAAACCGTCAACCCTTGGTCAATTTCACCAAATGGTTTTGAAACCGTTTGCAAACCATTTGGTCACCAAACGGTTTGGTGAAACCGTTTGGTCCAAACTTTGATACCGTTTGCCCAAGATATTTGGGGAGGTGTGTGCTGATGATGATGTCATCATCATCAAGCTCCAAACTCACGAAATCTACTGTGATTTCCATGGATATTGCATTGATCAACCAAACTTAATTTTGGAAATGCAGAAATGATCACCAATTGATATGGAATTGATTGTAATAATAAAATCAAGGGTGCAAGTTATAAAAACCACATCCAATTGAGTTCCAAAGCTCCAAACTGATGGAAAAAATGGTGGATGAAGCTCTTGCAACTCCCCCTAGGCTCTTCCTCAAGCTTTTGATAGAAAAGTTGTCTAGGGTTGAAGAGGAGATCGAAATAAGAAGAAATCAATGATTTATTTTTGATTTCCACCATGGAATCAAGGAGAACGAAGGTCAAGAACTTACCAACATATTGGTGCTCGTATTCTTGATGCTCCTAAGATCCCTTGAGCTCATCCAAAACAAGGGAAGAAGATAGGGCCGAAAAAGCCTTTGTTTGGGCTAGGAAAGGGTCTTTTTATAAGAAATTACATGAGAGAGAAAATGCCTTCTAAAAATCCAATTAATCCCAAAAATATGGCCGCCTCTTCCCCATCAACTCCATGGATACTAGGATATCCCATTTGGCTCTTATTCCTCTCAATTATCCATGATTTAAAGAAAAACAAATTAAGCACCTTAATGCTTATTATATTAATATCCCATATGTGAGTGGAAATTATTTTCCTTTATAATAAGGTGAGTGGAGTTTCACCTCCTTTAGATATTTTCGTTCCTTATCTTGAAAAAATAGCGTCCATCATTATTCAAAATCAACCAATAACATTTTGGTTGAAGGCCCTTTAATTATTACATTCATTTTTGCCCTAAATTGAATTAGGGTTTCACTTAAGATTAAATCTTGATTATTTTAATATCAAGATTCTCTCTCCTCCAACTTAATTCAAATGTGGCTCCCTCCTCATTTTCTTTGCTCTAAATGATTCCAAGAAACATTAGGGACCTTATTGAAGTGGTAATTTTCATATTGAACCCTAGGTTTTGGGTAAATTGCACTTTACACCAAAACTAGATTTTAATGCACAACATTGCTTTACAAGCTTAATCTAGGTGCCCAAGCTTGTGAAAACCATACCACTACATCATATTCATTCTTATGATGTCTCAACATCAGATAAACATCTTATCAAGCAATATTTGCAATTTAACCCCTCAACTTGGGTAATTTGCACTTTAGTCCAAAATAAGCAAACATTGCTTCAACATTGTTCAAACAAGACTAAAATTGAAACATAAGTTTCTCATGTACCCTAATTACTTTTTCCAAGATAAGATTAAGATTATACTCAACCTTATTAGGCAAAACATCTAGGGTTAACTCATAACCCATGTCAGGGATGTTACAAATTATAAACCCCTAACAAGGATTTCGTCCCCAAAATCCCAAATAAAGGGAACATATATTTTTCATTCATCATATCATCATGTCTCTTCATAATACCTCATTGTTATGGAGACATCATAGAACTTTGATCAGCACAAAGTTCCTTCACAGCAAGATTCTCATAGAGTCAATTGAGAGCTTATCTTAAAGACATATTTGGTTGTTATGTTTATGCAAAGCATAAACCCCTAACATGTGATGTTCATACTATGCTATATACAGATAGACTGGTTTCATGGTTGACCATTCCAGGTAGCCCACATAATCCATCTGAGATTTCTCAGATACCAAAATCTCTTACCTTGATATCAGTCACATGTGTTGAAAACACATCACATTCTCATATTCCTTTCATCATGAGACATTACTTGTTACATATGTCTTTTTCTTGGAACCAAAGTCCAAGACACACTGATACTTTTCTAAGTATCTATCACATAAACATTTTTATCTTACGCACATCAAGTATCCTAAGACCCACTTGATTTCCATGCCCCTGAAAGGAAAGAAAACAAGGATTCATATTCCTCTTATTTAATTCATGTATTTTCGACTATTCATGAATCATTTACTCTTTGTATCTTCCTAGGTTCCTTGCCTTTAGCATAGGAATTTATAAGGATGATTGTATGTCATTATCCCTTTCTTTATTATTATCTAGCATGTTTATGATCATCTTAGGATCTCATCACATTTTCCATTTCCACATTATGGAAAGGATCTTTATTATTCTTACAACTTTATTGAATAGGGTTCACCTCCCTTATTCCCATTCTTATCTTATGAGGAGTATACTTTTATCTCCTCATACAAACATGCTCATCTGAGGTTATCTCAGATTTCTCTTTCTTGTACTTAGGACAAGACATATTTATTTATTCCATATTTTCTTATTTCATGATACTCATTAGATTGTATCAAAATGACTACTGGATCAGGGAAATAAAAAAGATTACAATGTAAGAGTTTCCATACTCTCTTTATCATCAATATTTGTATACCTGGCCAGTGTTTACAAGTACTGAGATCAAGTAGTATGCACTTACATGCTATCATATTCCTTGCTTTTCATATTATCATAAAAATAAGATTTAACATCCCTGTATTTTATCCAGACATCTCTTCTATACCTTTTCCTCTTTCATATAGGTAAGAACAATATAGAGAATTTAAAAGAATACTGAACAGAATTCAAATTCTATTTCTCAACATTTCTTCCCTATATAGCAACCAATAGGGAAAACAAAATCAACAATCCTCCTTTTTATAACAAAAAAGGGTTTAGTGTACTCAACATGTACACATTTATAACATACCTTATCCTCATATCATGGTTTTATTAGTCTTATTACTGATGCAAAAACTAAGCCATGGAATCTTATAGGTGAAAGGTTAAGACCTTTGCACTTACTCAGTGGCTACTGCCCTGGTATACTAGTCATTTATTGCACAATTAGTATCAAAAACTTTGGCTTTTTAAAACCATTAGGCAAATGTCTCTAGAATCATAGAGACCATTCCCTACTTCTCAGCTTATTGCCCCTTCTTTGGCACTGCCATCATAGATTTATTATCTGTCTAAACTCATGGCAGAGTCTACTTTCTTTCCATAAGTTAATCTTTTCCATATTTTCCCTTGTTCCAACATGACTAAGTCATTCAGGAACTCTTTTAAAGCTCAAGCTTTTTGTATTAAGGACTGATAACCTAGATCGTAAGGTTAGTATCAAGTCCACTATATGCATTACTGTTGCCCTAATCTGCCCAACAAGAGCATGATCATAGGATTCTCTATCCTGATCAGGTCTTAATGGGGATTCTCAGGCACTCATTCTATTTTTGCATGATCCCTTGCACCTCTTCTTGGTGCAATAACATTGCTCTCAGCAATGTGTTCCTTGTGTTCTCCAATCATTTTAAACTTTACCCTTTCTCTGCACAAGCAGAAATCATTATAGGGTATACTGGAGGACACTAACACATACTCGATACCTTAGTCCTATGTCTCTGTAGACTCAGCAAACCTAGAGCTATGATAACACTAAATTGTGGCATACAACTCATAAAAACATAATTAACTAATGCGGAAGCGTCCATCAAGCAGCGGATTAGCAAAAATCACTAAAAAATTAAAACTTTTTGCAAAGAGATCCACACATAGAAAATCATTTTCTTCAAGAACCAAAGTATAACATTTACATTCTATTTCAAAGTACACGTCTTACACTATCTCTTCTCGAGATTACAACATCGTCTATCTCAAGACATAATATATAGACAACATATAACTTCGAGGCATCAAGCCAAAATCTCATATCGATTCGTTGAAACACTAACTATAAAATCCGAGGACCTGAGAGTACAGAGACAACGCATAGGACTTTCTAACTATATGACTTGACAGTCAGGGTCTCCACCTGAGATCTCACTGCTGTCAAAGTTGTTGCTTTCCTTTTCCTACAAAAGAGTCTCTGCTTCTTTGTCCGCATCCACCTAAAAATGTTGGATCCCACGGGGGTGAGAATTGTAAATTGTCCCAGCGGGAGATATAACTCTCCGCCAAAACATTATTATTGCAGTTAAATGTATAAAACTAGACAGAGGATATGCAGTTTAAGCATTGTTATCTTAAAGCATTGTAACTTTTTATGATGGAAATAATAGATCAACTATTATCTTAATAAGGAATAGGAAGAACGTGTATATCATTTATCCTTCATATTATACCATCATATCAAACTTCTCTTGTGACACTCATCATTTTGATATGTCACCCATGAGACATTCTTGTTCCATCTCATTGGCCTTAGCCAATCTGCTAAATAGGATTTGGTTATAATGGACATGATAGTATACATCATCATGTTTTCTTCCGTCATTGGTCTATACCAATCCTATATCAATATTCCAGGCATTGGATTACACCAATCCTATGCAACTAGTACAAGTATTAGACTTATGTTATTCCTGTGTATCCATTCCAAGTATTGAACTATGTCAATCCTGTATAACTATTCCAGGTATTGAACTATATCAATCCTGTGCAACTATTCCAGGTATTGATCTATGTCAACCCTGTGCAACTATTCCAGGTATTGATCTATGTCAACCCTGTGCAACTATTCCAGGTATTGATCTATGTCAATCCTGTGCAACTATTCCAGTTATTGATCTATGTCAATCATGTGCCACTATTCCAGGTATTGGGTTATTACCAATCCTGTATTATTATTCTAGGTATTGGGAGTTAGCCAATCCTGTGTTATTATTAAAGGTATTTGGAGTTAGCCAATCCTGGGTTATTATTCCAGGTATTGAGAGTTAGCCAATCCTGTGCATTCTAGTTATTGAATTATGTCAATCCTATGATATTATTCCAGGTATTGGGTTATGACCAATCCTGTGCATTCCAGGTATTGAATTTTGTCAATCCTGTGATATTATTCCAGGTATTGGGTTATGACCAATCATGTGCATTCCAGATATTGAATTTTGTCAATCCTGTGATATTATTCCAGGTATTGGATTATGACCAATCCTGTGTAGTTGTTATTCCAAGTATTAGGCTTATGCTAATCCTGTGCATCTATTCCAGGTATTGAACTATATCAATTCTATGTAACCTTTAAAACACTTTATTACCTCTCACTAGGCAACAACCATCCTCATAGTTCATAAGGCTCATAAACACCTTGTCACTTCTCACTAGGCAACATCTAATCATATGGCTCATAAGGCCATTATACATCTTTAGAATTCAATCATGTTCATTACTCTTAGCATTTATCATTAAATGATTCTCAGTACAAGGTATGAGTTCATTCCTCATAGTTATCATGGTATTATTGCATCATACTCATTAGTTTGACTGATAACCTAGATCGTAAGGTTAGTATCCAGTCCACTATATGCATTATTGTTGCCCTAATCTGCCCAACAAGAGCATGATCATAGGATTCTCTATCCTGATCAGGTCTTAATGGGGATTCTCAGGCACTCATTCTATTCTTGCATGATCCCTTGCACCTCTTCTTGGTGCAATAACATTGCTCTCAGCAATGTGTTGCTTGTGTTCTCCAGTCATTTTAAACTTTACCCTTTCTCTGCACAAGCAGAAATCATTATAGGGTATACTGGAGGACACTAACACATACTCGATACCTTAGTCCTATGTCTCTGTAGACTCAGCAAACCTAGAGCTATGATACCACTAAATTGTGGCATACAACTCATAAAAACATAATTAACTAATGCGGAAGCGTCCATCAAGCAGCGGATTAGCAAAAATCACTAAAAAATTAAAACTTTTTGCAAAGAGATCCACACATAGAAAATCATTTTCTTCTAGAACCAAAGTATAACATTTACATTCTATTTCAAAGTACATGTCTTACACTATCTCTTCTCGAGATTACAACATCGGCTATCTCAAGACATAATATATAGACAACATATAACTTCGAGGCATCAAGCCAAAATCTCAGATCGATTCGTTGAAACACTAACTATAAAATCCGAGGACCTGAGAGTACAGAGACAACGCATAGGACTTTCTAACTATATGACTTGACAGTCAGGGTCTCCACCTGAGATCTCACTGCTGTCAAAGTTGTTGCTTTCCTTTTCCTACAAAAGAGTCTCTGCTTCTTTGTCCGCATCCACCTAAAAATGTTGGATCCCACGGGGGTGAGAATTGTAAATTGTCCCAGCGGGAGATATAACTCTCCGCCAAAACATTATTATTGTAGTTAAATGTATAAAACTAGACAGAGGATATGCAGTTTAAGCATTGTTATCTTAAAGCATTGTAACTTTTTATGATGGAAATAATAGATCAACTATTATCTTAATAAGGAATAGGAAGAACGTGTATATCATTTATCCTTCATATTATACCATCATATCAAACTTCTCTTGTGACACTCATCATTTTGATATGTCACCCATGAGACATTCTTGTTCCAACTCATTGGCCTTAGCCAATCTGCTAAATAGGATTTGGTTATAATGGACATGATAGTATACATCATCATGTTTTATTCCGTCATTGGTCTATACCAATCCTATATCAATATTCCAGGCATTGGATTACACCAATCCTATGCAACTAGTACAAGTATTAGACTTATGTTATTCCTGTGTATCCATTCCAAGTATTGAACTATGTCAATCCTGTATAACTATTCCAGGTATTGAACTATATCAATCTTGTGCAACTATTCCAGGTATTGATCTATGTCAACCCTGTGCAACTATTCCAGGTATTGATCTATGTCAACCCTGTGCAACTATTCCAGGTATTGATCTATGTCAATCCTGTGCAACTATTCCAGTTATTGATCTATGTCAATCCTGTGCCACTATTCCAGGTATTGGGTTATTACCAATCCTGTATTATTATTCTAGGTATTGGGAGTTAGCCAATCCTGTGTTATTATTAAAGGTATTGGGAGTTAGCCAATCCTGGGTTATTATTCCAGGTATTGAGAGTTAGCCAATCCTGTGCATTCTAGTTATTGAATTATGTCAATCCTATGATATTATTCCAGGTATTGGGTTATGACCAATCCTGTGCATTCCAGGTATTGAATTTTGTCAATCCTGTGATATTATTCCAGGTATTGGGTTATGACCAATCATGTGCATTCCAAATATTGAATTTTGTCAATCCTGTGATATTATTCCAGGTATTGGATTATGACCAATCCTGTGTAGTTGTTATTCCAGGTATTAGGCTTATGCTAATCCTGTGCATCTATTCCAGGTATTGAACTATATCAATTCTATGTAACCTTTAAAACACTTTATTACCTCTCACTAGGCAACAACCATCCTCATAGTTCATAAGGCTCATAAACACCTTGTCACTTCTCACTAGGCAACATCTAATCATATGGCTCATAAGGCCATTGTACATCTTTAGAATTCAATCATGTTCATTACTCTTACCATTTTTCATTAAATGATTCTCAGTACAAGGTATGAGTTCATTCCTCATACTTATCATGGTATTATTGCATCATACTCATTAGTTTGACTGATAACCTAGATCGTAAGGTTAGTATCCAGTCCACTATATGCATTACTGTTGCCCTAATCTGCCCAACAAGAGCATGATCATAGGATTCTCTATCCTGATCAGGTCTTAATGGGGATTCTCAGGCACTCATTCTATTCTTGCATGATCCCTTGCACCTCTTCTTGGTGCAATAACATTGCTCTCAGCAATGTGTTCCTTGTGTTCTCCAGTCATTTTAAACTTTACCCTTTCTCTGTACAAGCAGAAATCATTATAGGGTATACTGGAGGACACTAACACAGACTCGATACCTTAGTCCTATGTCTCTGTAGACTCAGCAAACCTAGAGCTATGATACCACTAAATTGTGGCATACAACTCATAAAAACATAATTAACTAATGCGGAAGCGTCCATCAAGCAGCGGATTAGCAAAAATCACTAAAAAATTAAAACTTTTTACAAAGAGATCCACACATAGAAAATCATTTTCTTCAAGAACCAAAGTATAACATTTACATTCTGTTTCAAAGTACATGTCTTACACTATCTCTTCTCGAGATTACAACATCGGCTATGTCAAGACATAATATATAGACAACATATAACTTCGAGGCATCAAGCCAAAATCTCAGATCGATTCGTTGAAACACTAACTATAAAATCCGAGGACCTGAGAGTACAGGGACAACTCATAGGACTTTCTAACTATATGACTTGACAGTCAGGGTCTCCACCTGAGATCTCACTGCTGTCAAAGTTGTTGCTTTCCTTTTCCTACAAAAGAGTCTCTGCTTCTTTGTCCGCATCCACCTAAAAATGTTGGATCCCACGGGGGTGAGAATTGTAAATTGTCCCAGCGGGAGATATAACTCTCCGCCAAAACATTATTATTGAAGTTAAATGTATAAGACTGGACAGAGGATATGCAGTTTAAGCATTGTAACTTTTTATGATGGAAATAATAGATCAACTATTATCTTAATAAGGAATAGGAAGAACGTGTATATCATTTATCCTTCATATTATACCATCATATCAAACTTCTCTTGTGACACTCATCATTTTGATATGTCACCCATGAGACATTCTTGTTCCAACTCATTGGCCTTAGCCAATCTGCTAAATAGGATTTGGTTATAATGGACATGATAGTATACATCATCATGTTTTATTCCATCATTGGTCTATACCAATCCTATATCAATATTCCAGGCATTGGATTACACCAATCCTATGCAACTAGTACAAGTATTAGACTTATGTTATTCCTGTGTATCCATTCCAAGTATTGAACTATGTCAATCCTGTATAACTATTCCAGGTATTGAACTATATCAATCCTGTGAAACTATTCCAGGTATTGATCTATGTCAACCCTGTGCAACTATTCCAGGTATTGATCTATGTCAACCCTGTGCAACTATTCCAGGTATTGATCTATGTCAATCCTGTGAAACTATTCCAGTTATTGATCTATGTCAATCCTGTGCCACTATTCCAGGTATTGGGTTATTACCAATCCTGTATTATTATTCTAGGTATTGGGAGTTAGCCAATCCTGTGTTATTATTAAAGGTATTGGGAGTTAGCCAATCCTGGGTTATTATTCCAGGTATTGGGAGTTAGCCAATCCTGTGCATTCTAGGTATTGAATTATGTCAATCCTATGATATTATTACAGGTATTGGGTTATGACCAATCCTGTGCATTCCAGGTATTGAATTTTGTCAATCCTGTGATATTATTCTAGGTATTGGGTTATGACCAATCATGTGCATTCCAGATATTGAATTTTGTCAATCCTGTGATATTATTCCAGGTATTGGATTATGACCAATCCTGTGTAGTTGTTATTCCATGTATTAGGCTTATGCTAATCCTGTGCATCTATCCCAGGTATTGAACTATATCAATTCTATGTAACCTTTACAACACTTTATTACCTCTCACTAGGCAACAACCATCCTCATAGTTCATAAGGCTCATAAACACCTTGTCACTTCTCACTAGGCAACATCTAATCATATGTCTCATAAGGCCATTATACATCTTTAGAATTCAATCATGTTCATTACTCTTAGCATTTATCATTAAATGATTCTCAGTACAAGGTATGAGTTCATTCCTCATACTTATCATGGTATGATTGCATCATACTCATTAGTTTGGCTTTCCCTTATTCTCAAGATATATTAGCTAATGCTTATCAAGGTATATCACTTTCCTCTTCACCTTTAACTTCCTTGAGTTATCAACTTGTCTTGTATTAAGGTTCTTCCAATCTTAATACTTTCATCCATTAACCTATCACTCTCATAATGAAGTGCATAGGTCACACATTAGAATTGTCCAACTATCTTTAATGATATGGACTCATCCTTAAGTTAGGGATTAACAAAAAGACCGTGTTAGGTCCCTTTCTAATCAACTCTAAGTCAAGCATAGAGTACCACGGCCGTGCAGCCAGGAACGACCGTACAAAGGGAAGCCACCACGACCGTGCTTCTTTTCACGATCATGCAAAGTGAAGCCACCACGGCTGTGATACCTTGCACGGTCGTGGAAAGTGAAGACACCACGGCCGTGCTACCTTGCACAGTCGTGCTACAGAAGATCACTACATGAATCATATTTATGTATTAATTCTATTCTTTCATCCTTTCAACTTGATTAGGTTACAACAACCCTTCAATTAAGTACATACAACTATGATTAACATAGTGTATCAAGTCATTGACCCTATAAGCAATTAGGAATTCATCCCTTAATTGGCATAATCCCTTAGGTACTATTAGGGTTTCAACCTTTGTACCTTCATTGATTATCATTACTAATCATCATTGGATCAATAGAACATTCATCATCTTAATTCTCAAATATTGAACACATTGGACCTCCATTACATAAGGTATCCAATTGAATTAGGGTTTCCTATGTTTATTCCTTCAGTCATTGAATTCATGGAATCAATCATCAATTGGACCTATACTCATACTTCAATTGAGTTAAATAGGTCAACCTTCAACTAATTTGACCCTCAATTGATCACCAATTAGGGTTTGAATTAGTTGAATTAGGGTTTGGAATCGATGATCCATCAACACTAATCAATGCAAGATTGGTTACTTTGAAACTATTGAACCATCATCCAAATTGAGCATGACCTGACCCCAAACGTTCTTGAGGTCTTTTGGGTGACCTCCAAATGGTCTTGGGACCATTTTCCCATGTCCACATCATAATCCAAGTCAACCAATTAAAGTTTGGATCATTGGATTGATCACCAAATCAACATTTGATTGCAAATCAACTTGGTACCTTTAGACCTTCAAACACCTAACCATACTCATCCCTAGACCTCCAAACGGTCTTTGGTGACCACCAAACGGTTTTGAAACCATTTGGATGAGCTCCAAACGGTCTTGAAACCGTTTGGCTCATCCAAACCTTGGATTCTAATGAAATTTCATCAAGAATTGGTCTATCGAGTTGATCAACAAATCAGCACTTAATTGCAATATGATTTGGTACCTTTGGACCTTCAATTGGTCAACTATACTTAACCCCAGACCTCCAAATGGTCTTTGGTGACCCCCAAATGGTTTTGAAACTGTTTGGGTGATCCCCCATTAATTGCAAAAATCAGCATTTAGCCGATTAGGGTTCATACCCCATCTTTGGATCTTTAAACACTTAACCATAGTCAACCCTAGACCTCCAAATGGTCTTGGGTGATCCTCAAACGGTCTTGAGACCGTTTGGGTGACCCCAAAATGGTTTTGAAATCGTTTGGGCTAATCATTACAAAATCTCAAATCAACTCATTGGAATTTCAGCACTAATTCCAATTAGGGTTTGTCCAATTGATTAGCCTTCAACTCATGATTCTTTGGGAATTATCCCCTCAAATTTGGTGATTCATTAACCAACATAATTAGGAACAGTAATATAAAACGTTCAACCCTTGGTAAACTCATTAAAATGGTTTTGAAACCGTTTTCCCAAAAAGGTCAAGTTAATCAGATTGAAAATCAGCACTTAATTCAATTAGGTTTACCTAATTGATTAGCCTTCAACTCACTATTCCTTTGGAGTTAATCCATAAAATTTGGTGAGTCATCAAAAAACATGATTATGAACAGTAATATCAAACGGTCAACCCTTGGTCAACCATATCAAATGGTTTTGAAACCGTTTGCCCAAAAAGTCAAGTTGAAAATCAGCACTTAATTCAATTAGGTTTGACTAATTGATTGGCCTTCAACTCACGATTCCTTTGGAATTACTCCATAAAATTTGATGGGTTATCAACCTACATAATTAGGAACAGGATTATCAAACGTTAAACCCTTGGTCAATTCCAAAAAATGGTATTGAAACTGTTTGCTCCAAACGGTTTGCAAACCGTTTGGTCACCAAACGGTTTGCAAACCGTTTGGGTGAAACCGTTTGGTCCAAACTTTGAAACCGTTTGCCCAAGATATTTGGGGAGGTGTGTGCTTATGATGATTTCATAATCATCAAGCTCCAAACTCACGAAATCTAATGTTATTTCCATGGAGATTGCATCAATCAACCAAACTTAATTTCAAAAATGTAGAAATGATCACCAATTGATAAGGAATTGATTGCAATAATAAAATCAAGGGTTCAAGTTATGAAACCTGCCTCCAATTGAGATACAAAGCTCCAAACTCACGGAAACAATGGTGGATGAAGCTCTTGCAACTCCCCCTAGGCTCATCCTCAAGCTTTTGATTGAAAAGTTGGCTAGGGTTGAAGAGGAGATCGAAATAAGAAGAAATCAATGATTTATTTTCGATTTCCACCATGGAATCAAGGAGAACGAAGGTCAAGAACTTACCAACAGGTTGAGTTTTGTTCTCCTGATGATCCTAATATCCCTTGAGCTCATCCAAAACAAGGGAAGAAGAAAGGGCCGAAAAAGCCTTTGTTTGGGCTAGGATAGGGTCTTTTTATAAGAAATTCCATGAGAGAGAAAATGCCTTATAAAAATCCAACTAATCCCAAAAATATGGCCGACTCTTCCCCCTCAACTCCATGGATACGAGGTTATCCCGTTTTCCTATTATTCCTCTCAATTATCCATGATTTAAAGAAAAACAAATTAAGCACCTTAATGCTTATTATATTAATATCCCATATGTGAGTGGAAATTATTTTCCTTTATAATAAGGTGAGTGGAGTTTCACCTCCTTTAGATATTTTCGTTCCTTATCTTGGCAAAAGAGCGTCCATCCTTATTCAAAATCAACCAATAACATTTTGGTTGAAGGCCCTTTAATTAATACATTCATTTTTGCCCTAAATTGAATTAGGGTTTCACTTAAGATTAAATCTTGATTATTTTAATATCAAGATTCTCTCTCCTTCAACTTAATTCAAATGAGGCTCCCTCCTCATTTTATTTTCTCTAATGATGCCAAGAAACATTAGGGACCTTATTGAAATGGTAATTTGCATATTGAACCCTAGGTTTTGGGGAAATTGCACTTTACACCAAAACTAGGTTTTAATGCACAACATTTGTTTACAAGCTTAGTCTTGGTGCCCAAGCTTGTGAAAACCATAACACTACATCATATTCATTTTTATGATGTCTCAACATCAGAGGAACATCTTATCATGCAATATTTGCAATTTAACCCCTCAACTTGGGTAATTTGCACTTTAGTCCAAAATAAGCAAACATTGCTTCAACACTGTTCAAACAGGACCAAAATTGAAACATAAGTTTCTCATGATCCCTAATTAATTTTCCCAAGATAAGATTAAGAGTCTACTCAACCTTATTAGGAAAAACATATAGGGTTAACTCATAACCCAGGTCAGGGATGTTACAACTTAGTACACACTATAGAACCAAATTGAAAATTAACTACGAAGGTTTGACACATTGGTCTATGCTAAATAACAAATGTCTCCCCCTCATCTCATGCACTATGATGTGTGCTCAACAAAATACATCACCCAATCATTTCAGACCACGTCGATCTCTTCTTGGTTGAAGCAACGACCAACATACTCCGAATAATGTTGCAATCATATGTCACATATATGAACATATTGTCAGTTATTCAAAGTATTTAGAAACTTAAACAAACTGATAATATAATGATAAATAGTTTACATATTCATGAATATTTTATATGGGTAGAGGATATTACATTAGTTCAAGGAAACTTCACTTATAATACCTATGATGCCTACCTTGTAGTTATACAAATATATATTTTCTTCGTTCTTCTCATTAGTGCATGCAATGAACAAGAAGTTCATTCACATGAGATATTGGAACATACACCAACCTTTGGGGACGGATCTAGAGAGATGAAGTTGGGGGGCATAGTCAATTAATTGAACTTGAAAAGAAAATTATATGCATAAGAACTATTATTCTAACAACATTCTTACAACTGATTATTTGAATTCTACTTTTTGATTCTTCGTAGCATACAACTCACTATAGTAATATTATGTGACTAGTTGTTCTAAAGGATACAACATAAGAGTGAGTTAATAAATAAATAATATATCATCAACATATGTGTTCCAATGAGATGTAGCAATTTTAAAAAAAATAATATACAAAATATATGAAGATAGATTGTACCTTTATCACTATTTATAAAACTCAATCGACTTGTTGTCGATATATATATCACAACTCCTCCGCACAAAAGTATATATGTACTAGTTCCTAGTTTATCTTTGTAATTGAATGACACTCTTCGAGAACAAGACAACTATGACCTATAACAAGCTCTGTCTCTCTATTTTCTATTCATTTAGATTGTGTGGCATACAAACTTAGAGTAGTTCTAGTTTTTATACTATTCTTTAAAAGTCAAGGTAAGTTTTTATACAGATTAAAAAGATATTAGGAAAGTAGAATGTAATAGAGAGACATTTTTTTCTTCAAAGAAAAAGTTTGTATATACCATATGTGTGCATGGAATAATTATGGAGATGACTCCCCATGCACCATGTGCAACTAAGACCCTTTGACTTCTAAAATTTTTTGTGTGCAAGGAAAAGTTTGTATAAATTTTACTAATAACTCAAAAAAACATTTGTACGTACCACATAAATATATTTTTAGTTCCACACAAAGTCAATCTTGGATCTTGGGAAAGTTTTCATTAATAGATTTATTTGTATTTCATATATTGGATGTTTAAAATATAGGAGTAGGATTCTCAAAAAATTAACCAATGCCATCAATATAAATCTTGTGATTGATTTTCTTGATTGACTAAGACTAGTAATACTACAATTCAATTTTGATTTATTAGAACCTATTTTACTTACTATTAAAACTTTCTTAAAAAAAGTACATTTATTTGAACTGTTGTTGCTATAATATATGTATATTAGTGGATGAAAGAGAAGAATGATTGAAATATGAGACCTGATTCAAACAAAAAGAAAAGACACAAAATAATTTACATTTCAGAAAGGAGGAACAAGAAAAGGAGAAAGACCATTAGGAATTAATTAAAATAACTAATTATAATATTTTAAAATTTGGGGGGTTTGAGGCCCTGGTTGGCTCCCCTCCCTCTGTACTTGCCAACCTTTGATGGAAGTGTGAGCTTAATTCATAGTTAGATCTTGCATATAAATAATAAAAAATGTTTTATTGTAATTCGTTGTTAGCATTCATCCTCATATCCATTCTTCTAATGTAAGATATTGGTTTATTTGTTTATTTTAAGGAAATACATTCATCAACACTATCATTACAATAATATGTCATGATTTCATTATTCGATTGTGTATATGACAAAATGAGTATTGTATATTGTTCATCATAACCAAAGAAAATACTATAACGAATTTAAAAAAGGGATTAAAGCAGAACATAAAAGAGGATTAATGTGAGAAATAGATTAAGAAAAGAGCAATACTACCATATATGCACATGTGTGGCAAGCTAATGTCATACTTTAGCTTTGGTGAACTAGTTGAATGATTCTACTGCTGGACACATTAATTTCAATTCAATTCATGTTTCAGCTGGGATCATTAACCCAAATATCTCTTATAGAAACATAGGGGATCATGCGTTTATTTTGGGTGAGTGGGGGGATGGTGATGCAGAGAGGAAGTTCTTCATGGACCGATGCATGCTTATATATTTAAGGGGGGGTTAGTGTTATTATGGTTTTGAAAGTGTAGAAAAAATATTGTGATTATATCACCTTGTTTGTTGTAGTGGTGGAAAAAGAAAGAAAGAAACAGACTACAAAGTTGTTTCCATCTTTCGTGCAAGGTTGAAGATAATATTGTGTCCATTAGATGATTATCCAATGGCTATATTATAAACCTTAAATGAAAGGGGCGCCCAATATAGAAACTAGGGGCTTAGACAAATAAATGTCATGTATTAAATGTATCAATTTCTTACTTAGGAAACTATAATTCGAATTTAAAAAATTGATATCTTCTAAACTATAATTTAAAATGTAATAAAATTTTGGGCATTGATTCATAATTTAGTAATCCACATCTTGAACTAAATTTAATTAAAATTAAAATAATTTGATCATGCAAATAAATTATTTATCATATCTTTACTCGAAGGGCATAAAGTAATTTACCATTATTCGTTAATCCTCCAAAACTCATCAAAAATTCAATATATAGTCATTAGTCTCTAATAAAAATTTCACCTAGTTTGGATAAATAAAACCTGAGATATTTACTTTTTATTATTTCATTGAAATAATGGAAATGACTTAAACCATTAAATTTCGTATGAACATAGTTCTTGTATAATTTTTATAAACCATGAAACAAGCTTTGATTGGTCTAAAATTTTAGATTACAATTTAATACTACCGTAACAAGTCATCCACCCAGTTTCATCAAAAAAGAATTTCTTTTCATGATCTAACTAAAATATCTCCAAAAATATCATTATTGGCCCATATGAAATTTTATAATTATTTAAATGACCTCCAAAAATTCTAATATCTAAACCATGGGTCTAATAAATGACTATAAGCTTCATTGAAAATTTTGGGGTCATTTGGATACACCGAACTGATGTCATCCATGGGGTCTTTTTCATAAGAAAAACAATTATCTAATTACATGCTTATGAGTAAATGATCTGTTAAGAATTTGGTCTCATGTTGGTTCCGGGTCAAAACATCTAACCCATGATTGTTCGATTGGATTCTCACAAATTGACCCAGATTGAGAAAAAATAGATCCAAAATCAAACTCAGAGGCACATCTAACAATTATTTTTAAGAAAAATCAATCATGAATTTAAGGTTCTTCTTATAAGAATTGGGAATTTTAAGGACTTAATTACATAATCACTCGATGTTAGGTTCAACAGACATATGTTGAAATTTATAATGGTGTGAGATACGAGCCTAATAATGGGACTGATTGGGTGTTAGAGTGAGGTAGAGGAAAGATGAATAAGAGGGTAAGAGAGGACATATTCATCACATAAATTAAAAAAAAGAGGAAGTAGAGGCGGCTGGTAATTTTTATACTAGGGGATTTTCTTAATAATAAGGATATAATTTGATTATGTACAAAGTTGGAGTCTACTATGTAATTATGGTATATAATAACAAGTCAGAGTTTGTAGTATCATCTTGATATATAACAACAAGTTAAGGAATATTGAGTAAATATGGTCTATTACAACATGTATCTATTACAATAGGTGAACTCATGTTGTGTGATTATGGTATATTACAACTGGTTAGTCTATGTTATATAATGGTGGTCTATTGCAATGATTTATCATGTGTGGATATTATAATAGATCACAACATGTTGTGTAATTACAATATGTAACAATAGGTCAGAGTCTGTTGTTTGATCTTGGAATATAACAATGGGTTCCAACATGTTGTGTTGTTATGGTCTACTACAACATATACCTATTACAATAGGTGAACGCCTATTGTGTAATTATATTATATTACAACGGGTTAGTCTATGTTGTGTAATGATTTTCTACTACAACATGTTATCATGTGTGACTATTACAACAAGTCACAATATGTTGTGTAATTAAGGTCTTTCACAACATGTTTAGGTATGTTGTGATGCTATAGTCTATTACAACATTTTAACACATGTTGTAATATCATGTATACTATAATGGATTTGTCATGTAATAAATAACTTGTGTTGTATAAAATATACAATATAGAACACACAAATAGGCTTGTTGTGATTGTGCTAACTATAACATAACTAGCAGAACTTTTATGTGTCTCCCGTTGTAAAAAACATTTTCTGTACTAGTGTGGTCACCCATCCTAGTACTACTTTTGGCTAAACACGCTTAACCAGACAGTTCTTTAGTGATGGGCTCCTAGAAAAGGAGGTGCGGTTTGGTGATATGGGTAATCCAATCATTCTTTTTAAGATCATTTTAGTTGAGGCCTCAAATCATGGGATGAGGCTTAACCATATGGCCTCATAATATTTTCCTCATTTCAGTGTAGACCCATAATGGCACATGGACACCCACCTCCAAATCATGGTTACCAGCACAAGGGTAGCTACATCACCATAGACAACCTTTTTCGACATGCCTGGACCGCACGACTGAGAACTAGCATGGCACATGCCCCTATGGGCCGCACCTACTATAGGGGTTATGTCTCTCATACCATTTTGTATAGAGGGGATCCACTCTTTACTGAATAGAGAAAATATAGTACCATCCCATTATGTAAATTGGAGAAAAGAATGAATTAATTATTTCCCAAATGGTTTATATTACAGAGCAAGATAATGAATACAAGTAGAAAAAAAGTTATTACAAAGTTACATCATAATTCATTTATAATTGTTGCTCAGCATAAAAGGTGGTATGCAAAGTAAAAGACTTACACCCAATAAGTCTAATCACATGTAAGACCTATTGCAGAGGTCAACCTGTCCATTCTAAGATATCCTTAGCTGCAATACCATATATAAAATATACATACATCCTTATCATCTAATATACCTACACCTGGTGGAAGGAAACATGTAGAATATAGGAAACACGGTATATGTTAGCAAACACTACTACAGAAATGACATATAGCGTCGATCATTTTAGGCATTGATGCACCGGATAAATGTCCTTTTCACATGCTATTTATTGTTGATTTTTGTGCACTATTTGTTCATTTCCATATTGATTAGTGCAATATTTACTCTTATTAGCCTGTGATACTCAATTGCATCATATAAATGTAATTTTCATGTTTATGAATGATTTAACAAATTTTGAGAGCTTATGTTTGATTTTTGTGTATTTCAAGTAATCTACACCAACCTACACAATTTGATACTACTGACTTTTAAGTTAGTGGTACCGACACATGCTCAATTTGGAATAGAAAAAAAATCAAGAACACTCGGTAGGACCGACACAAAAGTCGATACTATGAAAAACATCACAATGATGGATTCAAGATTAATCGATAAAACTCAGTACTATCGACACTCAACTCGATAGTATCAATAGCAGCCTAGGTGACCGCAACTGTCGAAGGCGTCAGTAGTACCCACACGACAAGATAAGGCATATCTAAAAATGAAGTTAAATCCAACTGTTGGAAATTAATTACGCCTTAAGTAACTCATGTTACTTAAAGGGATTTCATCCAACACTATCAATCTCATTCTATTATGTTGGATAGCATCCGAGAGCAAGGGGAGGAGAAAGTAGAGAAGAAGATCATGTTCTGGATAATCCAAGCACTTCTAGTAGATGGATTTGTAGCTGGAAGGTAGTAAGTCGGCACGTATGCCAGAGGGGATCATTTGAACTATCTTATTTAGGGGTTCTTTAGTTTTCTAATGTGCTCCATGTTTTTCTTATTCTCTCCCATATTAGGACCCAGTAATAACCCGGTTATGCATCATAATTGACTATTATACATTAATATATCAATTTCTCTTTGTTTCTGGAGTTATTTCTATGAGTTTGTCATGAACTATCCATGCTTGATCACCATAGGTAGTTAATTATACCTTTAATTGTTTTTTAAAAGGAAATTAATGGTCTAATCATTCATATAAATACACATTTTGTATCATCCTTTGAGAAAGGTGGCATACGAATGTTAAGACATTATCTAGAGTTTTTGATAAAACATCTAACTAATAACGCAATTAATACAAGAGTGAGATTGGTATTAGATTAGGTAGCGAATTACACTGTGAGAGCGGGTAATTATTGATACAAGATCTTAGTCCAGGGTTAGGAGAGATAAGTATTGATGTTATGATTGATAATAGAAATGTTAACTATGGTGAAACCATTATCCTAAGGAATTCACTTCGATTGAGATTAAAAACCAGTAATTTAGATTTATTTTCTGCTTCAAGTAATTAAACTGTTCAATCAAGTTTTCATCGATCTAGCTAATCGCATTAGATTTAGTAATACTTTTTGATTTACATTTTTCTGTGTTCGATAATCGGGTCGCATTGGCCTATATATCTCTGATAGCATGCACTTGCATTTTAGGGCATATATTAAATCCCTATCAAGTTTTTGGCACTGATCCTGGGGAAACGACAAATCTAACACAATGAGTGTTCTAATCGACCATTCTAGGCCACACCTTTTATTTTTTTTCTTTTTGTACTATTAAAGATGAATTTCAAAATATCATTTACTCAATCATTAGTACCCATTCTCACATTGTGTTTAACAATTTCAACACTAGTTCATGGTACACACTAGAGCTCATGACTATAGAGAGTCATCTCCATAGGGCTTTAGTCAGGCAGAGCTCTTACACCAAGGAAGAGAGTTTGATAACTCAGAACCAAGGCTGATTTAGACTCCACCACCAAATCCAACATCTCGACAATAGGAACTAGAAGAACCAACTAAGATGGCCAAACTGGAAGAAAAGCAGACAATTTGAGAAAATATTCCTATTCACCCCCTCTAGTGGTTTTTCACCTCCTGGATGCCATGCAATGTTACAAGAGAGAGATGAAGAGAAAAGATGCTCAGAGTAGACTTTGAATGCCCAGGGTTGCTTGCTTATGCTATCTCAAAGGAGTTGTGAAGAAGGTGTGAAGAGAAAATGAAAACAACCCCTCTGTATAAGACCCGATCAGCCTTCTTCCCGAGCATCAGTAGTACTTATGGTAAGTTGGTAATACCGACTTTTCCTCCACTATCCATGTGAATTGGTATTATAGATGGCCCTCGTGCTTTAAAGTCAATTGATGTAGATCACCATATGTCGATAGTACCGACTCGTGCCACGGATCGGTAGTACCGAATGTTGAATATGAACATTATCGATCATCTATGTTGGTCCTACAGATTCTGTCTTTTCTGGTGTTAGTAGTATTGAGTCATTTAAACTTTTTGGTGCTTTTGAATGGGAACTTGGTGTTTCATAACTGGATCTTATATTTTTTTTGATACCATTGACTTTTAGTCAGTAGTACCGAGTCCTTATCAGCAAACTCAACTCCCTCTCTGTAGAAAGTTGCTACTACCAAACTGATGCGTCGATAGTAGTGAGTTGCTTTATAGTTTCACTCAAACTCCCTGTAATGTCGTTAGTACTACCTATTGGGTTGTCAGTAGTATCGAGTTTCTCAGTCAAATTTGATCTTTTTCCCTGTCACTCCATTGGTAGTTTCGACTTTAGGGTCGGTGTTACTGACTGATACTCAGTCTGCACACCGCACAAAATTCATCAAGGCACCGTTTGTACATTAAAATTACAAAATGAAAATTAAATCTATGAAATTAAAATTTCAAATGTAAAGAACAAAATGATGGTTGGGTTGCCTTTAAAAAATCCCCCTTATTTTACGTCCTAGAATTGATGATCATGCACAAGAAATCACTGAAGCACAATGAGCTTCAACTACTCTTATTTCCTCACCACATCTTCTCCAAAGTTGTGTTTAAGACACTAGACATTAACAAGGAATGGGTTAAATCGATTTCTTATCTCTACTTTCCCACGAGGAAAAGCTTTAATTACCTCAAAAGGCCCACTCCAACTAGGCATCAATATACCAGGATGTAATTTTGTTCTAGATTTGAATAGAAGAACCTTCTATCCTGGAGTGAAGACTCCATCTAGGATATGGTGATCCTAGAACTTTTTGGTTCTCTTCTTATATATCCTTGATCTTCATATGCATCAACTTTAAGCACATCTAACTCATTTACTTCTAACATTCTCGTTTTCCCTGTATCTAAATTGTAGTTCAATTTTTTCAAGGCCTGTTTCACATTATGCTCTAACTCAATGGGTAAATGACAAGCTCTCCCATTAGCTAACCTAAAAGGAGTGGTTCTTATAGGTTTTTTTTAGGTTTTTCTATATGCCCAAAGATCATCATTGAGAAACTTGCTCCAATTTGTCCTATTAGTTGAGATTGTCTTTTCTAAAAATTTCTTGATCTCTCTATTAGACACCTCCACTTGACCTCGTGTTTGGGGTGATATGGAGTGTCTACCCTATATCTCACTCCATACTTTCTCAAAATTTCCACAAATGTTTTGTTGGTGAAATGGGATCCACCATCACTGATTATCAACCTGGGCACCCCAAACCTGCAAAAGATGTGTTCCTTCACAAATTTGCATACCCCGTGAGCATCATTGGTGCGGCCTAGAATTTCTTCAACCCAATTAGACACATAGTCAACAGCAAGTAATATGTATAAATTAGGATTTGAAGACACAAAATGACCCATTAAGTCAATTCCCCATAAGTAGAACACTTCAACCTCTTGAAAAACATTTAAGGGCATTTCATGTCATTTTGAAATATTACCAACACGTTGTCCTGACACACAATGAAGGACAAAGTTATATGCATCTTTAAACAATGTAGACCAATAGAAACCACATTCTAGGACCTTGGACGCCGTCCTAGAAATAGCATTATGACCTCCATAGGTAAGGAATTTCAATGTGCCAAAATACTCTCAAACTCAAAATCTAGTACACATTTCCTCAACGTATCATCCCTACATTGCTTGAGAAAAATGGGATCATCCCAAATGTAATAACTCCAAGAGTGGAAGAATTTCTTCTTCTCCATATATCCCCATGCTACGTAGTTTACAATATTTGCAAATCATGGATCTTTGCTTTCCAAAGCAAAGAGCTTCTCATCTGGGATTTCTTCCGCTATAGGTATACATATATCCTTGTCATCCCCCCTTATAAGCCTAGACAAGTGATCTACCACTACATTCTTGGTAACTACTTATTCTTTGATTTAAACATAAAATTATTATAGAAACAAAATCCATCTTATCAATCTAGACTTTGCATCCTTCTTTTTTAGTAAAAAATTTGATTACTGCATGATTTGTTCATACAATAACCTTAGCCCCTAGTAAATACTGGTGGAATTTCTCAAAAGAAAAAACTAATGCCAACAATTTTTTTTTGTTGTGTAATTCAACTAGACACCATTAAGAGTTTTAAATGAATAATAAATAATAGTGGGAACCTTATCTAGGCGATGGTCTAGAACAACCCATGTTGCATAATTTGACGTGTCGCACATCAACTCAAAAGGTTGGATCCAATATGGAGCCTACAAAATAGATGAGGAGACCAATTTATTCTTCAACACCTCAAATTCCTTCAAACATCACTCGTCAAAATTAAAGTCATCATCCTTTTCCAACAACTTAGAGAGTGGTTCAAAAATTTTTGAAACATCTTTTATATATCATCGGTAAAATATGGCATGTCCTAAAAAGCTCCTCACTCTCTTCATCGATGATGGTGGAGGTAGCTGGGAGATGACTTCTATTTTTATCGAGTCGATCGCCATTCCCTTACTGGACACCTTGTACCCCAAAACAATCCCCTCACTCACCATCACATGACACTTTTCCCAATTCAAAACTACGTGAGTATCCTCACATCTTTGCAACACCTCGTCAAGATTCTCAAGGAAATCATCAAATGATGCACCATACACCAAAAAATCATCCATATTTACCTCCAGATATAGCTCCACCACATCAGAAATAATGGGGAGCATGAAACATTGAAAGGTAGCCGATGCATTGCAAAGATCAAACGACATCCAATGATACACAAAAGTGTCATAAGGGAAACTTAAGTTTGACTTCTTTTAATCTTGTGGGTCGGTAGAAATATGATTGTATCTAGAATAACCATCAAGAAAACAAAAATGAGAACGACTGTCTAGCTGCTCAAGAATTTGATTGATAAAGGGGAGCGGGAAATGGTCCTTAAAATAGGCGGCGTTCAAACGTCAGTAATCAATGCAAACATGCCACTCAGTCACTAACCTAGTAGAAACCAACTGATCATTAGAATTCATTATGAATGTTATACCCCCTTTCTTTGGAACCACCTGGGTTGGACTAAGCCAGTTTGAGTCAAAGGTAGCATATTTTATACCTACAAATTAAAGTTTTACTACCTCCTTCTTTACTACCTCAGCCATGATGGGGTTGCAACATCACGAGGTTGCATAATCATCTTGGATCCTTCTTCTAGTCTGATCTTGTACTGGTAGAAACTAGGGAACATCCCCTTTATGTCTTACCATAGAGCATCCGAATGTTGCATGGTGGTTTTTCAAAACCAAAAGGATCTGCTACTCTTCTTGAGCACTCAACAAAGATGAGATGATGACTGGAAGATTCTCCAATACTTCTAGGAATGTATGCTTCAAGTGTAGTGGAAACGACTTCAGTTGTAAATCAGGCATGTTATGGAGAGATAGGATCAATGGTGGTAGAGGTGGTCGTATATCCTCAAAGTGTCTGGTGTAATAACATAGGAGTTCCTTGAGAAATAAGACACACTCCTCTGAGGAACGAGATCAGATGAAGTCTTCAATCAGATTTCAAGAAACACACTTCTAGAGGCAACTATGGATATGACTGAGCAAGAGTGGAAGTAGCTACCTCCTTAATTGTTGTTGGCCAATACTCCTCTTTTTCATCTAGATATTGAATTGCCTTTCTAATTGAAACTTACTTTGTGTTCTCCAAGATGTAAATAGCTAGTCTGCCTTTGTGAACCTATGTCAACACATGAGCCATGTATAGGAATGACCTCCCTAGGAATAAAGAACTCTATCCCTGGACCTACTGTAGCATGTGACATTGTGCCTTCTCCTTAGTCGTCTGTGCATACTCGTGAGTAATGATTTCAAATCTATCTTCTTTGATCCGCAATGTCAATCTTCCTCTACCCATCTTTAATATCATGTCCACTATGGCTTGAAATGGCCTTTAAAGTAGTAGTTCATTGTAATGATCATCATGCATATCCATTACCACAAAGTCTGTTGGAAATACAAATTTTTCCACCTTGACAAGAACATCCTCGCAGATGCCATATGGCCTGACCACTGAGTTATTGTCTAGTTGTATGGTCATGTAGCTTCCTATAGATTCTCTAATACCCAACTTCCTGAAGGTACTCAAGGGCATCAGATTGATGATTGCCCCTGAATCACATAGAGCTTCTCGATACCTTGCTTTCCCAATGTAACATGATATGTTGAAGCATCTCAGATGTTGCCTTTTTGGTGGAAAAGCTCCTAAGATAAAAGCACTGGCATGTTCCTTCAATACCACTAAAAATTTGTCAGCTATTATCCTCTTTTGATTGATTATATCCTTCATAAATTTCCTATACGAAGTAATTTTCTCAATTGCATCTATAAGAGGAATGTTGACATGCAACTTTCTAAAATTGTCTACAAATTTTTGAAATTGCTGCTCAGCCTTAGTTGCCTTCAAGCAGTTTGGTAATGGCACTGGGTTCGCCTGCTTCCTTCGATGTGGTGGGATATATGCCTCCTTCCATGTCTATTTTAGTTTTTTAATTTCTTCTTCAGTGGCCTCGTCCTCTATTGCAATATTAGGATCAACTACATTAGCAATCACTATCGACCCAATGTCTTCAACTTTGTCCTCTGGCTCTAGAACTATTCTTTTCTCATTCAACAACTTCTTCCCACTACATAACAACACAACCTTCACTTGTTGGTTGTTAGGTGGTACATTTGTGTTTCCTATAAATTCTTCAAGGATGCAACCTCTAACGCAATCTGAGTCTCAATGTTGTGAATATGTGCTCCTTCTTTTTGTAGTTCCCTCTGGGTCTGGCCAATGTAATAATAATTCAAATTAAACAATCACAATTGAGATAATAAGAAGGAGACAAGGTGTTTAGAGTGCTTCCAACCTTAGCAAATACTAAGCCAGTCAATCCACAACCCGGTTTCTTACCCAATCGGGATTTTGAATGTATTTAATTTTATTACCTCGCAAGGATATTACATAAAATTACAACACTTTTAACACCCTTTGGACATCCTTCACCTTGAAGTAGTCTCACCAACCTTGAAGCAGCCTTCCTTGAAGTAACTTCAAGCTCCCCCTTGAAGTAGCCTTCCTCTTAAAGCAGCTTCCCGTTGAGACAACCTTCTATAAGTAGTCCAAAGATCTCCTTCTCCACCAAGAAGATCAAACTCTCTCTAATCTGCAACCTCCAACCCTAGGAGTAGCAAGGAGAGTACAAGCAATAAGAAAGAACAAGAAGGGAAACAGAAATTACAATTACCACTTGTAGCACAAGGCTTGATTTCCTATATCAAGCGTATTGATCTCCTAACCAATGAGTATGGAAGTGTAGGTTTAGTGGGTAGGAGATGCTAGCCTATAGGAAACAAATTTGGAGCAAAAGAAATGAGTAGCAAGTACTAGAGTTGCTCAATTGCTCAAAACAGATTGCCAATTGCAAGTATGTAAGCTCAAGTATTACACAAGTGTATTTTGGGTGCCCTATGGCTTGTCCTATTTATAGGAATGGCCTATGGATACTTAAGGACGTTTTAGACACTTCATAGGGGGTTCTTAGTGATCAACTAGCTGTAAGGTATCCATTAGTTGGTTTAACAACGACTAGTTAATGAATTCTGAAAAGTGCAGACAAAGACATTCTCGGACGAAGATTTGTCGACCGAGAGTCCTTGTCGGTCGAGGATTTGTCAACCGAGGGACTGTCTGGAGAAAGTGTAGAAAACGTTGTGATCCAACTCCCAACTACTTTGTCTACTGCGTCTAACGACTACTTGGGTCATTCCCGGTCGAAGAATTTGTCGACCGAGAGTGTCTCGGTCGAGAAGTTTGTCGACCGAGATTGACCCTATTTCAATGTTTTAAACTAAGTACTAAGTATGTGTATGAGTGTGCAATTGTGACACCATTGTAGGGGATGAACTATCTAAGTGTTGCGTTTGACTAGGGAAGATGTAAACGCTTGATTTACATGATATCTAAGTACTTGTACAAGTTTTTACATTTGATTACAATAATGAATTAAAGCAATTTTGAGCATATAGATCTTCCAAGTTGTCTCATCCACCTAGTTCCTGCAACACTCAAGTAGCACGTTAGATCCACAAGAATGAAATGTTTGTCATTATCAAAACAAAGGGATTTAAATGATGTCCATTTAGCCAACAATCTCCCCCTTTTTGAAGATGACAAATATTTCCAAAATATAAATCAAATAATCTTTAAATGAGTTAAGTTTCATACCTAAGATTTACTTTGTGAATTCATTCTCTTGTTTATGAAAGGTGTGCTTATTATTCCCAAAGAAGTATGGAACATAAAATCCAATTCTTAGGGAATATAGCAACTTTTAATGCAAAGCCAAGAGATTATGAAACTCATTGATTTAGTTTTTAAGAGTTACAATTATTTAAGATTTACATTTATTTCTCCCCCTTTGTCATTTCAAAAAGATCTCCGTAAAAAATGAATGTTGAAAAACTCCCCCTTAATTTTTTCTCCCCTTAAAAAGATAACCATCAAATCTTTTGAAAAAGATGTCCATTTGGAAGCCAAAAAATGACACGATTAAAACCGTTTTAAGAAGCACAAATATCTAAGAAAACATCTTCTAAGGGAGTGATGTGTAGTTGCTTCCTTATTTTGTTAAATTTATCTAGTGGAAGAGGTTTTGTGAAAATATCATCCAATTGATCTGCCATATCAACATGATGAAGGGATACATGATTTTTAGAGATATGATCCCTTAAAAAATGATGACGGATTTCAATATGTTTGGCACGACTGTGTAAAATAGGATTATGTGCTAAGTTTATAGCGCTTGTATTGTCACACAAGATAGGAGTGGATGAAAAAGTAAATCCATAATCTTTTAACACTTGTTGCATATAAAGCACTTGAGCACAACAAGATCCGAATGCCATATATTCAGCTTCAGCTGTAGAGAGGGAAACCATATTTTGTTTCTTGCTAAACCAAGATACGAAGGCTCTTCCTAACAAGAAACAACTACTACTTGTGCTCTTGCGATCAATTTGACAACCAGCATAATCGGCATAGGTATATGCTTTAAAGTCTAAGGATTGTCCTTTAGGATACCATAGACCATAACATGTAGTGCCGACTAAATATCGTAAAATTCGTTTGACAGCTTGAAAATGGGTTTGCATAGGTTGTGATTGAAATCGAGCACAAAGACCAACTGAAAACATGATGTCCGGTCTAGAAGCGGTTAAGTAGAGCAAACTACCAATCATAGCTCTATATAAGGAATCATCAATAGGTTCCCCATTTTCATCCTTACCAATTTTAGTAGAGGTAGCATGTTTGTAATGGTCCATCCCAAAGTGTTTTAAAAGTTCATTGGTATACTTTTCTTGGCTTATAAAAATCCCGACAAGCGTTTGTTTGATTTGAAAACCAAGACAGAAAGTCAGTTCACCCATGAGGCTCATTTCAAATTCTTTTTGCATAATATCAATAATTTGTTTGCACAACGATTCATTTGAGGCACCAAAGATAATATCATCAACATATATTTGTTCAACTAGAAAATCAGTTGCATATGTTTTGAAAAATAAAGTAGAATCTGAATTTCCAATAAGAAAATCATTATCAAATAGATAGTTTTTGAGCCTTTCATACCAATTCCTAGGTGCTTGTTTTAAACCATAAAGCGCTTTCTTAAGTTTTTATACATAGTCACCTTTTTCTGGTATTTCAAAACCAAGTGGTTGGGCAACATATACTTCTTCTTGTATTATTCCATTGAGAAATGAATTTTTGACATCCATTTGTAAAAGTTTGATGTTTTTGTGTGCAGCTATATCTAGTAGCATTCTAATGGCTTCAAGTCATTCTACTGGTGCATAAGTTTCATCAAAGTCTATTCCTTCTTGTTGATTATATCCTTGTGCTACTAACCTAGCTTTATTTCTTACTACTTCCCCTACTTCATTTAACTTATTCCTAAAAACCCATTTAGTTCGAATAATGGTTTTATCTTGTGGTTTAGGAACTAAGTCCCATACATCATTTTTAGTGAATTGGTTTAATTCTTCTTGCATTGCCATTATCCAATAGTCATCTTTTAGAGCTTCGGTCACCTTCTTAGGTTCAATTATAGAAACAAATGCCATATTTGCAACATCTCTAAAAGATGAACAAGTTTTGACTCTATCATTAGGATTTCCAATGATCAGTTCTTGAGGATGATCCTTAATGAGTCTAGGAACAGGTTGTTGTGTATCAACTTGTTGATCATTAGTAGTATTTTTGTCACCATCATTTGGTATGGATAAATTTTCTAATTGATGAGTAAGATCAACTACTTCAAGATTTTTAGAATGTAGTTCTTCATGAAAAGTAATGTGAATGGATTCCTCAACTTTTCTAGAGATAGTGTTGTAAACTCTAAATGCTTTGCTAGAGGTTGAATATCCCAAGAAAAATGCTTTTTGTGATTTTGAATCAAACTTGTGTCTATCATCTTTTGTGTTCAAGATATAGCAAGTTGATCCGAAAGTATGAAAATAGTCAACCTTGGTTTCTTAGTATATATGATTTTATATGGTGTTTTCTTCAAATAAGAGTGAAAGGTTACTCTATTTATCACATAGCAAGCTATGTTTACTGCTTCAGCCCAGAATGTTTTAGGTGTACTATGTTCAAGCATCAAAGTCCTAGACATTTCTTGTAGTGATCATTTTTTCATTTCAACTATGCCATTTTGTTGTGGAGTGCGTGGAGCAGAAAAATTGTGAGTGTAGCCTTGAGATGTGCAAAATTCTTCAAATAAATGGTTCTCAAATTCTCCACGATGATCACTCCTAATTGTGCATATCTTGTTTTGTAGTATATTTTCAATCTTGGAACAAAATTGTATGAAAACTTGAATAGTATCATCTTTGTTTGCAAGAAAGTGTACCCATGTATATCTACTATAATCATCAATAATAACAAAACAATATCTTTTCCCGCCAATAGATTGTGTCCGCATAGGTCTGAATAAATCCATATGAATGAGTTCTAGTGATCTACAGGTGCTAAGTACATTTTTGGGTTTAAAAGAGGTTTTAGTTTGTTTGCCCAAAGTACATGGTTCACAATTTTTAGATTGATCAAATGATAATTTAGGCAAGCCACGAACAAGATCATATTTAACTAGCTTTTTGATAACATGTGAACTAGCATGACCTAATGTTCTATGCCATAGTTGTAAAGAATTTTCTTTTGCAAGTAAGCATTTTCCAACTAAAGATTGCATAGAGTTATGTCTAAGAATACAAAGATTTCCAACTCTTTTTCCTTCATAAACAACATTTTTAGTATTTTCTATTAGTAACTTGCAGCAATTTTTGTTGAATAAAACATCATATCCACTATCACATAATTGACTAACACTTATTAAATTATGGAGCAAACCATCGACAAGTAAAACATTCTTTATTTCAAGGTTTGTACCAATATTACCTATTCCAACAATTTTACCTTTACCATTGTCTCCAAAAGTGACTGTTCCACTTTTCTTTTCCTCAAAAGTTTGAAATGCCTCCTTGTTTCTGGTCATGTGTTTGGAACATCCACTGTCGACCACCCAATCCTGCATTAAGATATAGGTTTTGGTACCCATGTGATGGTCCATTATGGTTAGGTACATTTAATAACAAACTAAGCATGTTTTAACATAGAAAACTGAACAGAACTTCATTCGGTCAACAAAAGTTCGAACGACACTCTCGGTCGACCAATTGGTCGATCGAGAAAGTTGCTATTTTACAGGTTAAAATGGAACAGAAACAGAAGTCCGTTCGGTCGACCATTTTTCGACCGATTTTTTCTCCGATCGATCATTTCTCGACCAGAATAGTTGTTGTTTCACTAAGATTTCTGTTGTAGATTTTGATTTCTCACAAGCATTCTCTCGTTCCAATTTTTTCTTGACCGAGAATGTCTCGGTTGAAGTATTTGTCGACCGAAAATGTTTCTATTTGTCTTAGTAATTTGTTTATATCAATTCTGAATTTAAAATAATACATGAAGCTATTTGCTTAGTTGAGATAAGACATTTTGATTTTAAAAAATAAGCATTAGATCATATCTCAACTAAATTACATTTAAGTCTTCTAAGTTTGAGGTTTGGGGACCCAAACTAACTCAGAATCCTTCTTCTTATAAGGGCATGAAAAAGTGTAATGTCCAAGACGTAGGAAAAAGTGACAAGAAATAGAATCAATTTCATTTCTCTTTCTAGGATTTGGAATTGTGTTCTTAGGTACAAATGATCTTAGTCTTGGATGCTTGAGCTCTTTTAGATTGATAGAATTTTCCTATTGGAACATATCATAAGCCTCTTCTTCTACTGTAGTTAGAGGAATTTTTCAAAATATTATCAAGAACGTCATCCCCCCTTAAGCCATTTATTTCTCTCTGTAGATTAGCAATTTGATCCATCTTATTATTAATATCTATCCTTGCTTGATCTAAATCAGATAATAAAGAGTTTCTTTCCACATTATCATAATCTAAATGATCACATAGAATAGGTTGAGTCTGAAAATTGTTTAATCTAGGAAGCAAATCAACCTTTTTTTGGGAAAGAAGATCATGATTCGTTTCTAAAGTAAGTAACTTCATATTGCAATCATTTAAAGATGTTTTCAAAGAAAAAATTTCAAGAGAAATATTGTTCTTTTCAGAAGAAAGATCATTCAATCTAGCATATAGATCCTCATTAGTTTTAGTGACCTTCTTTAGTTTCTTTTTGCAGTCAACATACTTGTCATGAGTTTCTTGTAGACTAACAAATAGATCTTCTTTTGGCAAATCAAGAAGGCTTACCTCTTGGGAATCATCATTATCATCTTCTTTTGCCATGAGACACTCCACATTCTGTTCTCCACTTTCACTATCACTTGACTCATCCCATGCAGCTTTATAAGCTTTTTCTCCCTTCTTCTTAAATGAGCTTTTCTTTCCTTTCTTTGATTTAGGACATTCATTTCTGAGATGTCCTTCGTTTCCACATTCAAAACACCTAGGAGGGGAAGAAGAAGAACTAGCAATTTTGTTAGATCTAAATCTTCTATATTTCTTACCATTAACAATTAGGGCTTCTTCTCCTTCTCCTTCACTTATTTCATCACTTTCTTGTGTGATGATATTTGAAGCTTTTAGAGCCATATCTTTATTTCTTCCTTATTGCAGTTCACGCTCTCGTCATTCCTCTTCCTCCAAGGTTGCCTCATGTGCTTCTAAGTTGCCAATGAGTTGCTCCATCCTTAGTCGGGTGAGATCATTTGCTTCTTCAATAGAAGCCACCTTAGGCTTGTACTTGGGATGGAGAGATCTAAGAATCTTTGACACTTGATCTTCTTCACTGATCACTTTGCCTAAAGCATTAAAACCATTCACAATAGAAGAAAATTTTGCATACATTTCACTAATAGACTCATTTTGATCCATACGAAACTGTTCAAATTTTTGCTTAAGCATTCCGATTTTAGAATTCTTAACTTGAACAGTTCCTTCATATGTTATAGAAAGTCTATGCCATATCTCATATGCCATTTCACAATATGATATTCTATTGAATTCACCAACAGAAATTGAACAATAGAGTATACTTACAACTTTTGCATTCATTTGGGCTGATCTTACCGTATTAACTTCCCAATTTGCATACTCTGTTTGAGGCAATTCATATGGAGTTGATACCATCCTCTATAAGTCCCAGCTGATTCCTTGGAAGTAGAACTACATCCTCCTCTTCTAGTAAGTGTAGTTAGTGCCACCAAAAGGTGGAGGTCTTGCCACGAGTGTTCCTTCCAAGTTGAGGTTGTTGAGTACCCCGTCACCCATTCTTCAAGAATTTGTTAAGGTTCCTTGAAGCCCTGCTTTGATACCAATTGAAAAACCACAAGAGGGGGGTGAATAGGGTTTTATAATATTTTAATAATAATTCAACTCAAACAATCACAATTGAGATCATAAGAAGTAGACAAGGTGTTTAGAGTGGTTCCAACCTTAGCAAATACTAAGGCAGTCAATCCACTACCCGGTTGCTTACCCAATCGGGATTTTGAAAGTATTTAATTTTATTACCTCACAAGGATATTACATAAAATTACAAAACTTTCAACACCCTTTGGTCAGCCTTCACCTTGAAGTAGTCTCACCAACCTTGAAGCAGCCTTCTTTGAAGTAACTTCAAGCTCCCCCTTGAAGTAGCCTTCCTCTTGAAGTAGCTTCCCATTGAGACAGCCTTCTAGAAGTAGTCCAAAGATCTCCTTCTCCACCAAGAAGATCAAACTCTCTCTAATCCGCAACCTCCAACCCTAGGAGTAGCAAGGAGAGTACAAGGAATAAGAAAGAACAAGAAGGGAAATAGAAATTACAATTACCACTTGTAGCACAAGGCTTGATTTTCTATATCAAGCGTATTGATCTCCTAACCAATGAGTATGGAAGTGTAGGTTTAGTGGGTAGGAGATGCTAGCCTATAGGACACGAATTTGGAGCAAAAGAAATGAGTAGCAAGTACTAGAGTTGCTCAATTGCTCAAAACAGATTGCCAATTGCAAGTATGTAAGCTCAAGTATTACACAAGTGTATTTTGGGTGCCCTATGACTTGTCCTATTTATAGGAATGGCCTATGGATACTTAAGGACGTTTTAGACACTTCGTTGGGGGTTCTTAGTGCTCAACTAGCTGTAAGGTATCCATTAGTTGGTTTAACAACGGCTAGTTAATGAATTCTAAAAAGTGCAGATAGAGACATTCTCGGACGAAGATTTGTCGACCGAGAGTCCTTGTCGGTCGAGGATTTGTCGACCGAGGGACTATCTGGAGTAAGTGTAGAAAACGTTCTGATCAAACTCCCAACTACTTTGTCTACTACGTCTAACGACTACTTGGGTCATTCCCGGTCGAAGAATTTGTCGACCGAGATTGACCCTGTTTCAATGTTTTAAACTAAGTACTAAGTATGTGTATGAGTGTGCAGTTGTGACACTATTGTAGGGGATGACCTATCTAAGTGTTGTGATTGACTAGGGAAGATCTAAATACTTGATTTACATGATATCTAAGTACTTGTAAATTATATACTTGTACAAGTTTTTACATTTGATTACAATCATGAATTAAACCAATTTTGAGCATATAGATCTTCCAAGTTGTGTCATCCACCTAGTTCCTCCAACACTCAAGTAGCACGTTAGATCCACAAGAATGAAATGTTTGTCATTATAAAAACAAAGGGATTTAAATTATGTCCATTTAGCCAACAGGAGGAACTATTCTTCATCGGTAGGGAATCCTACATTGATTCCAAAACCAAGACGCATCACCCATGAAAATGTCAACATGAAGAAGATTTATGAAGAACTATAGAAGAGGGATTTGGTGGAGACACGATATGGAGACTGTACCCTTATGACCCCCTTGGTCTTCATTGAAAGTATGCTCCAAGTATGCGAGCATCAAGTGATAGTGGGTGACCGTCAATTCTTCAACGACTGGTTGACCTTCCCAGATCTTATTTGTGAGTTCCATTCCTCGCTAGAGGTTTGCATCATCCCTGAGCTTGGGTATGGATCATTGGATGACCGCATCAACTTTCTCCTTCACAACAAATACTATCATCTGACGATGTTGCAGTTCATCACCATATATGTATGTTCGGATGGTAAAGAACATTTCATCCCTGAAAACTTTAATTTTAAGGTGGCATGGGAGCTTTTGGCAGAGGTGCTAGAAGGTTGTCACTCAAATTACATCACCGACATCGAGCACCCTTTTTCTCTTATTCTTCATCACCTCGTCACCAAAACCCACTTTACTAAATCAAGTCAAGGGCAAGGGAATAATTAGAGGGTCGAGCTCTACTTTCTCTACAAGTTGTTGGAATTAGGAGGAAGGAATTTTAACTTTGGTTCCTTCTCACTCTCAAATATGATGGGAGTGAAGCGAGTGGTGTAGAGGACTACTCCTATTCACTTTGGAGGACTGATCATGCTGACAACACTATACCTTAATCTTAATATCTCCATTGCTAGATCTTTGAGGGCCGCTCCAAAGCTAGACCTAAAGCACTTCAAGAGAGCATGCCTTCTCAGCATACGTCAAGGTACACCGTATGCATGTTGTATAATAGGTGGAAAATACAAGGAGAGGGCACTCCTAGATGGAATCTTTAACTTGAAAAGACTCCACCTAATGTGGTGGCCTATAGATAACTCTTTAGAGGAAGAAGAATAAGAAGAAGATGTTGTTGAGCAAGAAAAATAATAGGAAGAAGATGACGAGAAGGAGGAACCCACCATTCCTATCACAAGGAGGTAGGTCCATGAAAGTTGTAACGAACTCGCCTCGTGGTAACCCCCAATTAAGGGAGCCAAAAGGTCAGAGTCGTTATCCCAATTAACCGAATCAATGGTTCAAAAAATAATCAATAATAATTATCAAATTCTAACAAAACTATATTGAAAAGCTGGAATAAAATAAAAACTTTGCGTACCTTTTTAAAAAATTGGATATCTAACCTATATCTACAACTGTAGACTATTCTAACTAATCCTCCTTTGCACTTTAATACTTATTTTTGCAATGTGTCTCTTTACTGTTTGTCCTTTTCAATATTGTATCTAAAACACCGACAAATAAAACGTCAGTCAACATATATGAATATGCCGATATGTGGGGACAACCAAAATTTCACAAGTATGGCTAACAGTCTAAATATCACAATCAAGTTAATTAACAAGCCAATTTACATTTTCAATGTGTCAGTCTCCACCGCTTTTTCCCTAACCCTAGAATACCCTCTTTAGGGTTTCTCTTTTGCAATAGACTTAAGGCCACCTTCTCCATCCTGAGCTTGGTGCCTGGGGTCACCTCTCATCGTGCCAATTAGTCATGCAATAAAGACCACCTTATCTATCTTGAGCTTGGTGTCTGGGGTCACCACTCGTGGTTCCCATGGGTCTTCCCTCTTGGGCTTGACCTTTTTGCATCATCCATCAGGGAGGCATGTATGTAACGACCCTGACCTAGGTTATGAGGTAAACCTATTTGTTTTGGATAATAAAGTTGCTTAGAACTTTAATATGATCCTCTAAGGTGTTTTGTTATCATGTGAAACACTTATGTTTCATGTTTGGTCCCCATTGAATATTGTTTGAGCAATTTTCCTTTATTTTGGACCAAAGTCCAATTTACCCAAGATGAGGGGTTATTGTAACGACACTCGCCATCATTAAGATAACAAGTGTCATTAACAATAATAAAACATGCGGAAGCAAATCATTTACAGTAGAATTACTGAAAATCACTAAAATTAAAACTTTTTGCAAAGAGATCCATTCACAGGAAAACTCTTTCATTAAAAACCAAAGTAAAACATTACATCCTGGTTCACAAGTACACGACCTGTACAATTCCTTTTCAAAGATTACAACATTGACTGCCCTGCTAACAAATATACACAGGCAGTATATAAACTTTGAGGCACTATGCCAAAACTCTTATTGATTCATATAAAACTCCGAGGACCTGAGAGTACAGAGACAACACATAGGACTACTATCAATATGACTTGACAGACAATATCTCCACCTGAGATCTCATTGTTGTCCTTGTTGTTGTTGTTGCTACGGCTCTTTCTCTGTTCTTAGGGATTTCCTGCCTTGCCTTTCATGCATACCTAAAAATGTTTCCCACGGGGGTGAGACAATTGAAAATTGCCCCAGCGGGAGATATAACTCTCCTCCAAAACATTACTATTGCAGTTTATTAAGTTAAAACTGAGCAGGGGTTACTTTTACATTATCAGGTAGAATTATTCATCATAGAATAGAATAAGATAATCTCCTATTCTCAAGGAGAACATTGCATCTACCCATGGTAGATAAATAATTCATCTGTCTACTTTGCAGAGAATATAAAGAAACATAATAACATTTATCCGCTAAGGAATGCACAAGGAAATACAACATTAGCCAATGAATCTCCGTATTCAATCCTTAAGCAAACATGTTATATGACTGATTACATTTTACAATCACATCTAAGATCTGAGGAGATGAGGTATACCGCTCATACTCCAACCGGCCATTGCAAAGTCGAAACTGGTACCATACATAGGTCTAGGGAAGAGCCGGGTTCCCATGACCTCACTCCTCCCGGTCAGTGCGAGAGAACCTGCAGGACATCTCGTGTCTCTGCTACATAGCTAGCCAGGGTATATTGGCAACTTTGCTATAGAGGCAGTGTCAGCTGCTCTCTCTTCGCGATCATGAGATTTCATGTTTATCTCCATCGATCCGGTATTAACCTTGGGAGATGTGTACATCATCTGGCCCAAATCATCGGGAGATAAGTGATACATCTATCCCGACCTATTCATGATAGATTTGAGAGGTTTCTTGTTTACCTCCTCACAATCACTTCAAGAGGACGTAAGGATATTTTCGCCCATTGACCCCCGTATATTAAAAAATATACGAAATCCAGGATATGCCGCGGAGCAACCTGTTTCACCATCACCTATTCCAGACGATGATGGATCTATGGTCAGAGCACTACATGAATAGATTTCACTTGATTAATTAAGTACAATATCATATTATTTTAGCATCAGTCAAGTTCTCAAACATATTTTATTCAGACAAATGCTATAAAGAGACATGTACCACTTTCATCAGATACTTATTCACATGGCTCAGAAGCCATTCACATCTTGGCACCTCTCACTAGGCAACAACTTTATTCACATGGCTCACAAGGCCATTCACATCTTGTCACCTCTCAGTAGGCAACAACTTTAAAACAAAGGCTTAGAAGCCCATTCTAATCTTGTTACTTCTTTCTAAGTAACAAAAACATAATGGCACATATGGCCAATCAACTCTTATCAAATGAACATCATAGCTCATACCTGGCTATGATCATCACCTCATGAGAGCTGCATGATTGTCACACATGATAATAGACTTATCAAGTTCACAACACATCATGAAATACAGGGTAACACCACTATTCCCTTACCAAGGTTAGGGTTTACCATCAATTAGGGTTTTTCATCCTTTTACCCAAAGCTGGGGTTAGGATTTTCCTTTCTTATCAATTAGGATTTCATATTTGTATTATCACTCCAACCCTAATTTATTGCTACACTCCTCTGGGAGCATTCATTGATATCATAAGTATTCATTCATACTTAATACATTCATCATGTATCATTAAATGATTATCATCACAAGGTATGAGTTTCTCTCTCATCCTTAAGTTGGGAATTAACAAAACGACCATGTTAGGTCACTTTCAATTTAGCTCTTAGTCAAGCATAGAGCACCACGGCCGTGCAACCAGGAACGGCCGTGCCAGAGGAAACCACCACGGCCGTGCTACCCTACACGGTCGTGCACCATGAAGCTACCACGACCGTGCTACCTTGCACGGTCGTGCAAAGTGAATCCACCACGGTCGTGCTACCTTACATGGTCGTGGTTCAGGAGTTCACCTCATGAATCATATTCAAGTATGAATTCTATTCTTTCATTAGGGATTAGGGTTTCACATACCATATCCCTTCTTTAGAATAGAGATTGCATATAGCATCACCCTTCATTAGGAATTTCACATCACATTGCCCATAATTAGGGTTTACTAATCATTCCCAATTAGGGTTTCTCATGAAATCACCCTCAATTAGGATTTCACATGGATACACCCTCAACTAGGGTTTCACTTGGATACACCCTCAACTAGGGTTTCACTTGGATATACCCTCAACTAGGGTTTACTATTCATCCTAATTAGTGATTTCATATGTAGACAGCCTCTTATTAGGTTATACATGGAATCAACCTCAATTAGGGTTTACATCATGTATTGGAATCCATGCATTTGTTATGCATTATTAATTAGTACCATTAAGGGTGTCTCTCACCTAATTACATTAGGTTTCCAAAAAGGTTTGATCAATTGGACCTTCAATAACATGAGGTATCCAATTGAATTAGGGTTTCCAATGTTGATTCCTTCAATCATTGAATTCATGGAACCAATTATCAATTGGACCTATACTCATACTTCAATTGAGTTTAATAGGTAAACCTCCAACTGATTTGACCCTCAATTGACCCTCAATTGATCATCAATTAGGGTTTGATTCAATTGAATTAGGGCTTGGAATCGATGATCCTTCAACACTACTCAATGCAGAACTAGTTGCATTGAAACCATTGAACCATCATTCAAATTGGGTATGACCTGACCCCAAAAGGTCTTGAGGTCGTTTGGATGACCTCCAAACGGTCTTGAGATCGTTTTCCCATCATATCACTCAAATCTAAGCCATCCAATTAGAATTTCATTCATTGGATTGATCACCAAATCAACATTGCATTGTATAACAGTTTGGTACCTTTAGACCTTCAAACACCTAACCATACTCAACCCTAGACCTCCAAACGGTCTTGGGTGACCACCAAACGGTCTTGAGACCGTTTGGATGAGCTCCAAATGGTCTTGAGACCGTTTTCCCATCCAACCTTTGGATTTTAGTGAAAAATCATCGAGGATTGATCTATCGAGTTGATCAACAAATCAACATTTAGTTGCAGTATGATTTGGTACCTTTGGACCTTCAATGGGTCAACTTACTTGACCCCAGACCTCCAAACGGTCTTGGGGTGACCCCCAAACGGTCTTGAGACCGTTTGGGTGATTCCCAAACGGTCTTGAAACCGTTTGGGCTAATCAACCCAAAATCTCAACTTAACTCATTGGAATTTCAGCACTGTTTTCAATTAGCGTTTCCCTAATTGAATGGCCTTCCACTCACGATTGCTTGGGAGTTAACCCATCAAATTTGGAGGGTCACTAGACCACATCATTAGGAATAGGAATCTCAAAAGTGCAACGCTTGATCAACGCACTCAAATGGTCTTGAGACCGTTTGCCCAAAAAGGTCAAGTTAATCAGGTTGAAAATCAACACTTAATCCAATTAGGTTTCCCTAATTGATTAGCCTTCAACCTACGATTCCTTTGGAGTTAACCCCTAAAATATGGAGGGACATTAACCAACATCATTAGGAACAGGAATATGAAACGGTCAACGCTTGGTCAACCATTTCAAATGGTCTTGAAACCGTTTTCCCAAACTGGTCAAGTTGATCAGGTTGAAAATCAGCATTTAATACAATTCGATTTGTATAATTGATTGGCCTTCAACTCCCGATTCCTTTGGACTTAACCCCTCAACTGTGGATGGTCATTAGCCTACATAATTAGGAACAAGATTCCCAAACGGTCAACGCTTGGTAAACCATCTCGAATGGTCTTGAAACTGTTTGCTCCCAAACGGTTTCAAACCGTTTGCCCTTAAATGGTTTGCTGAAACCGCATAGCCAATCAAATTAAAATGATTTGGAGTAGCTATCAAGACCGTTTGGCTTGGTCATTTTCTCTGGATAAGCATCTAGGATGATGTCATCATCCCCATCCTTCGAACAACCAAGAACAACAACCGTTCTTGATGGAAATTACAGCAAAGAATCAAGTATGTATCAAATTGAAGAAATCAATCAACAAAGCATAGATGATTGATACAATAGCAATGATTAAGGGTTTGAGTTATAAAACCCACCTCCAATTGAGCTCCAAAGCTCCAAGATCACGCCATTAATGGTGGATGAAGCTCTAGCAACTCCCCCTAGGCTCGTCCTCAAGCTTTTGATTGCAAAAGTTGGCTAGGGTTGAAGAGGAGATCGAAATAAGAAGGAATCCATAATTTATTTTCGATTTCCACCATGAAATCATGAAGAACAAGGGTCAAGAAGCTTACCAACAGGTTGGGGCTCGTCCTCCTGTTGCTCCTAAGTCCCCTTGAGCTTACCCAAAGAAAAGTAAGAAGAAAGGGATGAAAAAGCCTTTCAATTCATTTAGAAAAGGCACTTTTATAAGGAAATTGATGAGAGAGAAAATTCCTTATAAAAATCTAATTAATCCAAAAATTATGGCCGCCTCTTCCCCCTCAATTCCATGGATACGAGGCGTCTTCATGTGCCTTTAATTCTCCTTCATTGTCCTCAATTTAAAGAAAAGCAAATTAAGCACCTTAATGCTTATTATATTAATATCCCATATGTGAGTGGAAATTACTTTTCTTTATAATAAGGTGAGTGGAATTTCACCTACTTAAGATATTTTCGTTCCTTATCTTGGCAAAGGAACGTCCATACGTATTCAAAATTAACCAATAACACTTTGGTTGAAGGCTCTTTAATTAATAAATTCAGTTTTGCCCTAAATTGAATTAGGGTTACAATTAGGATTAAACCTTGATTATTTTAATGTCAAGATTCTCTCTCCTCCAACTTAATTCAAATGAGATGCCCCTCTCATTTTCTTTGCTCTACATGATTCCAAGAAACATTAAGGACCTTATTGAAGTGGTAATTTTCATATTGAACCCTAGATTTTGGGTAAATTGCACTTTACTCCAAAACTAGGTTTTAATGCACAACATTGTCCAACAAGCTCTATCTTGGTGTCCAGGCTTGTGGAAACCATACTACTACATCATATTCATCCTTATGATGTATCAACATCAGAGGAACATCTTATCATATGCAATTTGCAAGTTAACCCCTCAAATTGGGTAATTTGTACTTTAGTCCAAAATAAACATTTATTGCTTCAAACATGACCAAAATTGAAACATAGGTTCCTCTTGAGCCCTAATCACTTTTCAAAAGAAAAGATTAAACATATAATCATCTTTCTTTATCAAAACACCTAGGGTTAAAGCATAACCCAGGTCAGGGATGTTACAAATTATAAACCCCATACAAGGATTTCGTCCCCGAAATCCCAGATAAAGGGGACATATATTATTCATTCATCATATCATCATGTCCCTTCATAACACCTCATTGTTATGGAGACATCATAGAACTTTGATCAGCACAAAGTTTCTTCACACAATATCCTCATAGAGTCAATTGAGAACTTATCTTAAAGACTTATTTAGTTGTTATGTTTATGCAAAGCATAAACCCCTAACATATGATGTTCATATCAATTTATATAATCAGAGTGATTTCATAGTTGATAACTCTAGGTAGTCAACCTAAACCATTTGATATTTCTCAGATACCAGAATCTCTTACCTTGGTATCAGTCACATGTGTTGAAAACATATCATTTTCTCATCTTTCTTTTATCATATTTACAACTTTATTGAACAGGGATCACCTCCCTTGTTCTCTTTCTCATCATATGAGGGTCATATTTTTACTTCCTCATATACACATACTGATCTGAATTCCTATCGGATCCTTCTTTCTTGTACTTAAGGTATGATACATTTATCCATACCATAATTCCAATTTCATGATACTCATTAGATTGTATCAGAATGATTGCTTGATCAGGGCAATCAAAAAGATATCAATCTAAGAGTTTCCATACTCACTTTATCATCAATAGTTGTATACCTGATCAGGGTTTACAAATACTGAGATCAAGTAGTATGCACTTACATGCTATCATATTTCTTGCTTTTCATATTACCATCACATAAGATTTAACATCCCTGGATCTTATCTAGGCATCTCTTCTATATACCTCTTCCTCTTTTATAGAGGTGAGATCAATATAGAGCATTTAAAAGAATACTGAACAAAATTCAAATTCTGGCTCTCATCATTTCTTTCCTATATATCAACCAATAGGGAAAACAAATTCAACAATCCTCCTTTTTATAACAAAAGGGGTTTAGTGTACTTAACATGTACACATTAGTAACATACCTTGTACTCACATCATGGTCTTACAGGTAAAAGGTTAACATCTTTACCTTTACTTAATGGTTATTGCCCTGGCACATTAAGCATTTATTGTACTATTAGTACCAAAAACCTTGGCTTTTTAGAACCATTAGGCAAATGTCTCTAAAATTATAGAGATCATCACCTACTTTTCAGCTTATTGCCCCTTCTTGGGCACTGCCATCACAGATTTATTATCTGTCTAAACTCATAGCAGAGTCTACTTTCTTTCCATAAGTTAATCTTTTCCATATTTTCCCTTGTTCCAACATGACTAAGTCATTTAGGAACTCTTTTAAAGCTCAAGCTTTCTGTATTAAGGACCGATAACCTAGGTTGTAAGGCTAGCATCCAGTCCACTATATACATTACTGTTTCCCTAATCTGCCCAATAAGAGCATGATCATAGGATTCTCTATCCTGATCATGTCTTAATGGGGATTCTCAGTCACTCATTCTATTATTGCATGATCCCTTGCACCACTTCTTGGTGCAACAACATTGCTCTCAGCAATGTGTTCCTTGTGCTCTCCAGTCATTTTAAAACTTTACCCTTTCTCTGCACAAGCAGAAATCATTATAGGGTATACTGGAGGACACTAACACAGACTCAAAAACTTAGTCCTATGTCTCTGTAGACTCAGCGAACCTAGAGCTCTGATACCACTAAATTGTAAAGACACTCGCCATCATTAAGATAACAAGTGTCATTAACAATAATAAAACATGCGGAAGTAAATCATTTGCAGTGAAATTACTGAAAATCACTAAAAATTAAAAATTTTTGCAAAGAGATCCATTCACAGGAAAACTCTTTCATTCCAAACCAAAGTAAAACTTTACATCCTGGTTCACAAGTACACGAACTGTACAATTCCTTTTCAAAGATTACAACATTGACTGCCCTGCTAACAAATATACACAGGCAATATATAAACTTTGAGGCACTATGCCAAAACTCCGATTGATTCATTTAAAACTCTGAGGACCTGAGAGTACAGAGACGACACATAGGACTACTATCAATATGACTTGACAGACAATATCTCCACCTGAGATCTCATTGCTGTCCTTGTTGTTGTTGTTGCTACTGCTCTTTCTCTGTTCTTAGGGATTTCCTGCCCTGCCTTCCATGCATACCTAAAAATGTTTCCCACGGGGGTGAGACAATTGAAAATTGCCCCAGCGGGAGATATAACTCTCTGCCAAAACATTACTATTGCAGTTTATTAAGTTAAAACTGAGCAGGGGTTACTTTTACATTATCAGGCAGAATTATTCATCATAGAACAGAATAAGATAATCTCCTATTCTCAAGGAGAACATTGCATCTACCCATGGTAGATAAGTAATTCATCTGTCTACTTTGTAGAGTATATAAAGAAACATAATAACATTTATCCGCTAAGGAATGCACAAGGAAATACAACATCAGCCAATGAATCTTTGTATTCAATCCTTAAGCAAACATGCTATACGACTGATTACATTTTACAATCACATTCAAGCTCTGAGGAGATGAGGTATACCGCTCATACTCCAACCGGCCATTGCGAAGTCGAAACCGGTACCATACATTGGTCTAGGGAAGAGTCGAGTTCCCATGACCTCACTCCTCCCGGTCAGTGTGAGAGAACCTGCAGGACATCTCGTGTCTCTACTACATAGCTAGCTAGGTTATACTGGCAACTTCGCTATAGAGGCAGTGTCAGCTACTCTCTCTTCGCGATCATGAGATTTCATGTTTATCTCCATTGATCCGGTATTAACCTTGGGAGATGTGTACAACATCTGGCCCAAATCATCGGGAGATTAGTGATACATCTATCCCAACCTATTCATGAAGGATTTGAGAGGTTTCTTGTTTACCTCATCACAATCACTTCAAGAGGACATAAGGATATTTTCGCCCATTGACCCCCGTATATTCAAAAATATACAAAATCCAGGATATGCCGCAGAGCAACCTGTTTCACCATCACCTATTCCTGACGATGATGGATCTATGGTCAGAGCACTACATGAATAGATTTCACTTGATTAATTAAGTACATTATCATATTCTTTTAGCATCAGTCAAGTTCTCAAACATATTTTATTCAGACAAATGTTTTAAAGAGACATGTACCACTTTCATCAGATACTTATTCACATGGCTCAGAAGCCATTCACATCTTGTCACCTCTCACTAGACAACAACTTTATTCACATGGCTCACAAGGCCATTCACATCTTGTCACCTCTCAGTAGGCAACAACTTTAAAACAAAGGCTTACAAGCCCATTCTAATCTTGTTACTTCTTTCTAAGTAACAAAAACATAATGGCACATATGGCCAATCAACTCTTATCAAATGAACATCATAGCTCAAACCTGGCTATGATCATCACCTCATGAGACCTGCAAGATTGTCACACATGATAATAGACTTATTAAGTTCACAACACATCATGCAATACAGGGTAACACCATTATTCCCTTACCAAGGTTAGGGTTTACCATCAATTAGGGTTTTTCATCCTTTTACCCAAAGCTGGGGTTAGGATTTTCCTTTCTTATCAATTAGGGTTTCATATTTTTATTATCACTCCAACCCTAATTTATTGCTACACTCCTCTGGGAGCATTCATTGATATCATAAGTATTCATTCATACTTAATACATTCATCATGTATCATTAAATGATTACCATCACAAGGTATGAGTTTCTCTCTCATCCTTAAGTTGGGAATTAACAAAATGACCATGTTAGGTCACTTTCAATTTAGCTCTTAGTCAAGCATAGAGCACCACGACCGTGCAACCAGGAACGGCCGTGCTAGAGGAAGCCACCATGGCCGTTCTACCCTACACGGTCGTGCACCATGAAGCTACAACGGCCGTGCTACCTTGCACGGTCGTGCAAAGTGAATCCACCACAATCGTGCTACCTTACACGGTCGTGGTTCAGAAGTTCACCTCATGAATCATATTGAAGTATGAATTCTATTCTTTCATTAGGGATTAGGGTTTCACATACCATCTCCCTTCTTTAGAATAGAGATTGCATATAGCATCACCCTTCATTAGGAATTTCATATCACATTGCCCATAATTAGGGTTTACTAATCATTCCCAATTAGGGTTTCTCATGAAATCACCCTCAATTAGGATTTCACATGGATACACCCTCAACTAGGGTTTCACTTGGATACACCCTCAACTAGGGTTTCACTTGGATATACCCTCAACTAGGGTTTACTATTCATCCTAATTAGTGATTTCATATGTAGACAACCTCTTATTAGGTTATACATGGAATCAACCTCAATTAGGGTTTACATCATGTATTGGAATCCATGCATTTGTTATGCATTATTGATTAGTACCATTAAGGGTGTCTATCACCTAATTACATTAGGTTTCCAAAAAAGGTTTGATCAATTGGACATTCAATAACATGAGGTATCCAATTGAATTAGGGTTTCCAATGTTGATTCCTTCAATCATTGAATCCATGGAACCAATCATCAATTGGACCTATACTTATACTTCAATTGAGTTTAATAGGTAAACCTTCAACTGACTTGACCCTCAATTGACCCTCAATTGATCATCAATTAGGGTTTGATTCAATTGAATTAGGGCTTGGAATCGATGATCCTTCAACACTACTCAATGCAGAACTAGTTGCATTGAAACCATTGAACCATCATCCAAATTGGGTATGACCTGACCCGAAACGGTCTTGATGTCGTTTGGATGACCTCCAAATGGTCTTGAGACCGTTTTACCATCATATCACTTAAATCTAAGCCATCCAATTACAGTTTGATTCATTGGATTATCACCAAATCAGCATTGCATTGTATAACAACTTGGTACCTTTAGACCTTCAAACACCTAACCATACTCAACCCTAGACCTCCAAACGGTCTTGGGTGACCACCAAATGGTCTTGAGACCGTTTGGATGAGCTCCAAACGGTCTTGAGACCGTTTTCCCATCCAACCTTTGGATTTTAGTGAAAAATCATCAAGGATTGATCTATCGAGTTGATCAACAAATCAGCATTTAGTTGCAGTATGATTTGGTACCTTTGGACCTTCAATTGGTCCACTATACTTGAACCCAGACCTCCAAACGGTCTTGGGGTGATCCCCAAACGGTCTGGAGACCGTTTGGGTGATTCCCAAACGCTCTTGAAACCGTTTGGGCTAATCAACCCAAAATCTCAACTTAACTCATTGGAATTTCAGCACTATTTTCAATTAGGGTTTGCCTAATTGAATGGCCTTCAACTCACGATTCCTTGGGAGTTAACCCCTAAAATTTGGAGGGTCATTATACCACATAATTAGAAACAGGAATCTCAAACGGTCAACTCTTGGTCAACGCACTCAAATGGTCTTGAGACCGTTTGCCCAAAAAGGTCAAGTTAATCAGGTTGAAAATCAGCACTTAATCCAATTAGGTTTCCCTAATTGATTAGCCTTCAACCTACGATTCCTTTGGAGTTAACCCCTCAAATTTGGAGGGTAATTAACCAACATCATTAGGAACAGGAATCGCAAACAGTAAACGCTTGGGCAACCATTTCAAATGGTCTTGAAACCGTTCGCCCAAACAGGTCAAGTTGATCAGGTTGAAAATCAGCATTTAATTCAATTCGATTTGTCTAACTGATTGGCCTTCAACTCCCGATTCCTTTGGACTTAACCCCTCAAATTTGTAGGGTCTTTAGCCTACATAATTAGGAACAAGATTCCTAAAAGGTCAACGCTTGGTCAACCATCTCAAATGGTCCTGAAACCGTTTTCTCCCAAACGGTTTCAAACCGTTTTCCCTTAAACGGTTTGCTGAAACCGCATAGCCAATCAAATTAAAACGATTTTGAGTAGCTATCCAGACCATTTGGCTTGGTGATTTTCTCTGGATAAGAATATAGGATGATGTCATCATCCCATTCCTTCGAAAAACCAAGAACAGCAACCTTTCTTGATGGAAATTACAGCAAAGAATCAAGTATGTATCAAATTGAAGAAATCAATCAACAAAGCATAGATGATTGATACAATAGCAATGATTAAGGCTTTGAGTTATAAAACCCGCCTCCAATTGAGATACAAAGCTCCAAGATCACGCCATTAATAGTGGATGAAGCTCTAGCAATTCCCCCTAGGCTCGTCCTCAAGCTTTTGATTGTAAAAGTTGGCTAGGGTTGAAGAGGAGATCGAAATAAGAAGGAATCCATAATTTATTTTCGATTTCCACCATGAAATCATGAAGAACAAGGGTCAAGAAGCTTCCCAACAGGTTGGGGCTCATCCTCCTATTGCTACTAAGTACCATTGAGCTCACCCAAAGCAAAGGAAGAAGAAAGGACCGAAAAAGCCTTTCAATTCATTTGGAAAAGGCACTTTTATAAGGAAATTAATGAGAGAGAAAATGCCTTATAAAAATCCAATTAATCCAAAAATTATGGCCGCCTCTTCTCCCTCAATTCCATGGATACGAGGCATATTCATGTGCCTTTAATTCTCATTCATTATCCTCAATTTAAATAAAAACAAATTAAGCACCTTAATGCTTATTATATTAATATCCCATATGTGAGTGGAAATTACTTTTCTTTATAATAAGGTGAGTGGAATTTCACCTACTTAAGATATTTTCGTTCCTTATCTTGGCAAAGGAACGTCCATCCTTATTCAAAACCAACCAATAACACGTTGCTTGAAGGCCCTTTAATTAATAAATTCATTTTTGCCCTAAATTGAATTAGGGTTACAATTAGGATTAAATCTTGATTATTTTAATGTCAAGATTCTCTCTCCTCCAACTTAATTCAAATGAGATGCCCCTCTAATTTTCTTTGCTCTACATGATTCCAAGAAACATTAAGGACCTTATTAGAGTGGTAATTTGCATATTGAACCCTAGATTTTGGGTAAATTGCACTTTACACCAAAACTAGGTTTTAATGCACAACATTGTCCAACAAGCTCTATCTTGGTGTCCAGGCTTGTGGAAACCATACTACTACATCATATTCATCCTTATGATGTCTCAACATCAGAGGAACATCTTATCATATGCAATTTCTAAGTTAATCCCTCAAATTGGGTAATTTGCACTTTAGTCCAAAATAAGCAAACATTGCTTCAAACAGGACCAAAATTGAAACATAGGTTCCTCTTGAGCCCTAATCACTTTTCAAAAGAAAAGATTAAACATATAATCATCTTTCTTAATCAAAACACCTAGGGTTAAAGCATAACCCAGGTCAGGGATGTTACAGTTATATTGCAATATGTCACATGTTGAATGTGTATTAAGTTTGTTAGCATCATAAGAGAGAGTTTGATGCTAAGGGGTGGCTTGAGGAAAGCCTAAATTACAAGTTGCAGCTTGTTTGAATAATGTTAGTGCATTGTGCACCAATTTTGATACAAATTGTAATTTACCCAAAATGCAGGGTTGATATGAAAATTACCACCTCTATTGTGTCCCTACTTCCTCTATGTATCATTTAGAGGAGAGAGAAACAAGGAGACACCATGTTTGAAACAATTATGAATGATGGTTATCTCGGTGATAAAATGACCAAGAAAAGGGTTGAATATGAAAGCTTAACTTGAGTTGTATCAAGTTGAAAAGCATATATATGAGTGCCTATCGGCCAAGGAGCCATAGGAGGAGCCTCATATCATTTTGTGAACTTTTGGAAAAGGCCATATTCTGCAAAGCACCTCAAGAAGGTGGGTTGTGCCGGGTTACAACTTCCTTAGAAAAGTTGTGATGAGTTGTGAATAAAGTGGTGAATTAATTAATATATCTTATTCAAACAGATATGTAATGGACAGATCTTTATCCCTTGATGATCCTCAACCATTTTTCAAGAAAACATAAATTTTTATGCATGCATGTAATCGTGTCACCCATGTATGGACATGTGGCACCTACTAGCTCAAATTGAAGACACCTCATTTTTACCTTCCTTCATGAGCAACATGTATATATACCCCTAGTTTCACCCCTTAGTGGAATTTTTCGACCCATACCACCCTCCTATCCTAAGGTATCGTGCATAGATCCCTTATATCATGTAGTAGAGCAAAGATATCACACATAGGTCCTTGGATATTGCCCAGCAATAGTTTATCGGCCAAGTAGGTGATATTGGCAATGTAGGGTGATATTGGCCATAGAGTGAAGTGTTTTGACTCCAAGTGAGTGGCATATCATGAAAGTGAGTGACATATCGTGCATGAGGGGTGGTATATCGTGCAAGGACACAAGGGTATCATGCAAATGTGTTAAGGATCAAGAAGGAGCTCATACGTAACCCTAAGGTGAGGATATGATCATCTACAACCTTGGATTGAAGCATGATTTTAGGGTTTTGATCTTCCTTTCTTTTCTTGTTCACCAATTTCTTATCCATGGTGATTATTTTCATATAGAGGAGTTTTGAAGTCCATCTTCAACCTTAGGAACATGAAGCTTTGGAGCTTGGAGCTTTACAGTTGTTCTTAAAGCGGGTTATATAACTTGAACTCAACCATGTTATTATTCATCACCTAAATTGCTATACTTAATGAATTACTTTTAATTCCGAAATTTCCTATAATAGTTGATGAGATTATGAGTTCTAGTAGTTGTTTAGACATGTTTCCATGAATTATAATAGTTAGAACGAAGGTCAAGAGCTTGACGATGATGGTATCACTTTATAAAAGTGATATCGGGTGCAAGCACACAAACAAGCACCTCTAACCCCATATGATGATGCACCTACTTCACTAAAACGATATGGATATGGTTCTATACCTTTTTGGATGATATTGTGGTGTAGTATGCACCTCTTGCACGACATGAGGTCAAGTAAACACCTGAAAAGTGATATCGGGCACAAGCAAGCATACAAGCACCTTCAATTCCTTATGGGGTAGAAGCAAGCATACAAGAACCTTCAATTACTTATGGGGTAGAAACAAGCATACAAGAACCTTCAATTCCTTATGGGGTAGAAGCAAGCATAAAAGCACCTTCAATTCCTTATGGGGTAGAAACAAACATACAAGCACCTTCAATTCCTTATGGGGTAGAAGCAAGCATACAAGCACCTTCAATTCCTTATGGGGTAAAAGCAAGCATACAAGCACCTTCAATTCCATATGGGGTAGAAGCTTGCATACATACACCTCCAAACCGATATGGTGTGAGCAAGCACACATACACCTCCAATCTGATATGGTGGAAGCTAGCACACAAGCACCTCCAATCCAATATGGAGGAAGCTAGCATACATACACCTCTAAAAAAGATATGGTGTGGAAGCACCTTAAATGCAATGCACTTGACGGAGTAAAAGATGGAGTGTTTTATATCAAGTTATACATTAAGAAGTATGGATTTTAATGATTAATGATTAAGTAGGCTAATATACCTTAAAGGAAAGGTTGACCAAACTTCATAAAGTATGGAGTAATCAACATCCTAGAGAGGATGAGAGAGAAACTCATACTTGGGTAATAAACATGTAATGTGCATATATTAACACTTCTAATAAGTGTAGAGTATGAATTAGGGTTTGATCCTTGATAATATGATCTGGAAACCCTAATCGATAAGAAAGGGAAACCCTAACCAGGGGTAATGGTTATGTATGAGAAACCCTAATTGATAAGAAAGGGAAACCCTATTCCTAATGATGGAATAGTGACTAATATCTTTATAAGTGAAACACCTAAAGTGGTTGATAATGGATAACCTTATAGAAATAATGCTTTAACCCAAGATGAGACCATATCAATGATGATGGTTGGATAATTCAAATGCGTGACTTATGACCAATACATTACATGATAAATTTGATGAGCTAGTGCATAATGTATTAGGATGGGAAATACCCTAATACAAGATAAGTTGATGAACTTAAGAAAGTTAAAAGTGATGAGGGAAGTGACACATCAAGACATGATAGATATCACATTTTGCACCTCAAGGTTGATATACCTTGATGCACCTTAAATCCAATATACTTGGATGAGTGACACATGAAGTGTGTCATGTCAATTGTTACATTGAGATGTAATGCTCTTTGATAAGTGTAGGCTAATATATCTTGAGAAAGTGCTAAGCCAAGTTAATAAGTATGATGTAGTTGTATTCTGGTAAGGATGAGAGAGAATCTCATACCTTGTGTTGATAATCATTTAATGATAAATGATGAGAATAAATAAGTATGATTGAATACTTATGATATCAATGTATGCTCCTAGATGTGGGGAGCAATGAATTAGGGTTTGGATTAATAATATGAACATGAAACCCAAATCGGTTATAAAAGGAAACCCTAACCCTAATGATGGGAAGGTTGCAATTCTTTTATTGCATAAACCTTGTAAGGCATGTTAAATTCTTGTATAAAAAGTATAATGATCAATGGCCTTGTGAGCCGTATGAATAAGTTGTTGCCTAGTCAGAGGTGACAAGATGTGCAATGGCCTTGTGAGCCATGTGAATAAGTTGTTACCTAGTGAGAGGTGACAAGATGTAATAGCCTTGTGAGCCATGTGAATAAGTTATTACCAAGTGAGAGGTGACAAGATGTAATGGCCTTGTGAGCCATGTGAATAAGTTGCCTAGTGAGAGGTGACAAGATGTAATGGCCTTGTGAGCCATGTGATAATTTGTTTCCTAGTGAGAGATGGCAAGATACTTAATGGGCCTTGTGAGCCATGTGAGATGCTTGTGTAACAAGTATCATGTATACCTTGGTCCTCAGACCTCGAGATAATAATTACCCGATAAGAGGTAACATAGTTCTGTGATGAACTAAGGGTTTGAATACCCAGATCTAGTAATCATGATAATGATGATGTGAAGGGATGAGAATTCCCAGTAATGTGATAAGGGACTGAGATCCCAAGTATCATGTGTTTTATAGATTTGAAAGTACTTTATAGATGTATTACACCTTTCTTTGTAGCAATTGTTATAATAATTGTTGTTTGAATTTTTTTTTTTGGAATAAGGTAAATATATTGCCAAAAAAGGGTATAGCTAAGCTATATAAATAGTGCAGGACATCTCAAAAAGAGACCCCAAAAGCCAACAGAGAGGCAAACTATACAGGGGTTGTATACAAAAAGCCCCAATGTGTACTTGTCGTCAAACTCAAGTTGTCTAAGAGTTTCTGCCTATTCTTTACATGCCATGTTAAGTTAGAGGAGAAGATTTTGTTGAAGTTTAACTCATCCATCTCCCCCTTGTTGTGTATCCTCCTGTTTCTTTCGCTCCATATCCCAAACATCAACCCCGTTATGCAGAGGTTAGCAAAACTGCATAAGGGTCTGTTGTTTCTGTATATGTCTTTTACCCAGCTCAAAATGTCATGCGGTTTTGAAGGACCACTATAGGACCAACCATTCTTGTGGCAAATGATGGTAAGCATATGTTTGGAATACTTACAATCAAAGAAAATATGATCTTTTGTATCCTCAGCCACCTTCCACAAGCAGCAAGTAGGTTCCACATGTAAACCCCACCTTAGTAACCTGTCAGCAGTGGGTAATTTGTTAAGTAGAATATGGTAAGCAAGGGTACTCCATTTGGGACAATGGAAGTAGCCCCAAATCAGGTCTACGTGCACCTCCCCATCAGTCAATGATATATTTGTGTTGATTAATGGTGGAGGGGTTAAGGCAACCCATCCACCATTTGCATCCACACTATATAGGTCGGGGTTTTTAGTAACAAAGGTACACATAGCTCTCCAATTCTTTGAAGGGTTGCTGTCGGTAGTAGGAGATCTCCACCTATTGTATCTTTGCTTTATCCATGTCCTCCAGTAGCTTTCAGAGATAGATAGTAATCTGTCCACACACTTTTTTGTATATGTCTCCTTAATAGTCATCGGATCAGCAATCTGTAACCCCCCTTGTGAGAAAGGTTTAGCTATCTTTTCCCATGCAATACCATGAGCCTTGATCGCCCATAGAAAATTGGCAGTGCGGGATCAGATATTATATAGGACAGGATTTGGGATGTCCCCCGTACGAGCCCAAAATCTTACAATAGCCTGGACAACTGTTCTGATAAAAACCAATCGGCCAGCCATTGATAAATTTAGACCACTCCATTCTTCAATCCTTTGGCGAATGTTGTTCATGAGCTGGTTGTAGTCACTGGTTTTAACTCTCCCCGAAGCCAAAGGAATGCCAAGATATCTAGTAGGTAAAGAACCTATCTCCATACCAGCAACAATCTTTAATCTCCCTCTTCTGTTATCACAAGATTTAGAGAAGTAGACCCTTGACTTAATCGCACTAGTGTACCAGGATGTCATCTTCCCAAAAGTGTTAAGAACTTTAGTCATTTCTTGTTTGAAACTCGATTGATGCTAAAAGATATGGTAATGTACTTAATTTATCGAGTGGAATCTTATCATGTAGTGCCCTAGCCACAGATCCATCATCGTTAGTAGCTGGTGATGGTGAAATAGGTTTTCTTACGGGATCTCTTGATGATCGCATGTTGTTGAATATGTGGGGGTGATGGGCGCGTATACCTTATGTCCTAATGAAGGGATTGACGTGAGATAAACATGAGATCTCTCAATCATTTATTATAAAGGCTAGGATGATGTATCACGAATCTCCCATTGATGATAAATGCCAGGATTGATGGTAGATAAACATGACATCTCTCAATCTCTAAAGGAGTGCAACCGTCATTGTAGATCTATAGCAAAGTTGCCAATATACCCTGGAAAGCTATTTAGCAGAGACACAAGATGTCCTACATGTGGTCTCACACGGACCGAGACAAGGGAGGTTGTAGCAGCTGGCTCTGTTAGACGACCTTTATGGCATCGAATTTGGGTTTCACAACTGAAGGTTGGAGATGAGTGGTATACCTCATCTCCTCAGGGCATAAGTGTGATTGTAAAATGTAATCAGCCGTGTAGCATATCTGCTTAAGGATCGAATACGAGAAACATTGTTTGATGCAAAATTCAGTTATACATCTTAGTGGATAGATGATATTTATGTTTCTTTAAATTCCTTGCAAAGCAGATAGATGATTTATAACTCTACCATGGGAAGATGCAATGTCCTCCTTAAGAAAGGAGATTACTTCATTTTGTTCATATAGTAAATTATCCTACCTGTTAATATAAAAAAAACCTCTGCTCAGTTATAAATGACTAATCTATGTTAATAATATGGTCTACGGAGAGTTATATCTCTCGTTGGGACAATTGTCTCACTCCGTGGGATCCACTTCTTTTTTAGGTGGACATGCACGAGGTGGAAAAGATCTTTCCGCATAGGAGGAACAACAGTTGGGATAACAGTGACAGCTCAGGTTGAGTGTACTATCTATCGTGTCTTGTAGATAGAAGTCCTATGTGTCATCTTTGTACTCTCAGGTCCTTGGAGTTGGCTCATTATGGTTTTATGATCAATTTGAGATTTTGGCTCCTGTGTCTCAAGGTTTTATGTTGCTACAGTATGTGTTTCGATAGAGCAACTATTATATGTTATCCTCGAGAAGATATAGTACAGTGTATGTACAATGTGAACAATGATGTATATAAATTTTTGCTTCTTCCTTAAAGAGTTTTTCCTAGAAATAGATCTCTTTGCAAAATGGTTTTAATATTTAATGATTTTTGTTAATCCGCTGTTTATGTTTAATTCTGCTTAATTAGTAACGGGTTGACGACTGTCGTGACAAGTTTTGGTATCAGAGCTTAAGGTTCGCTGAGTCTACAGAGACATAGGACTAAGGTGTTGAGTCTGTGATAGTGTCCTCCAGTATACCCTATAGTGACTTCTGCTTATGTAGAAGAAAGGGTGAAGTTTAAAAATGACTGGAGAACACGAGGGATACATTACTGAGAGCAATGTTGTTGCACCAAGAGAGGGTGTAAGGGATCAAGAAAGAGAAGAATAAGTGCCTGAGAATTCCCATCTTGACCTGATCAGGATAGAGAATCCTATGTTTATGCTCTTATTGGGCAAGTTAGGACAACACTGATACATATAATAGACTGGATACTAGCATTACAACCTAGGTTACTTGTCCTCAATGTAGAAACTTTGGGTTCTGAAAGGGTTCCTAAATGACATAGTCATGTTGGAACAGTGGAAAACGTGGGAACGATTAGCATATGGCAAGAAAATAGACTCTGCCATAAGTATAGATAGATAGTATATCTGTGATGGTATTGCCCATGAAGGGGCAATAAGCTGAGAATTAAGGAAAGGTATCTACAATTCTAGAGACATGTGCCTAGTTATTCTAAAAAGCCAATGTTTTTGGTGCCACCAGTGCAATAAATGCCTAGTGTACCAAGGCAGTAGCCACTAAGTAAAGGCAAAACTCCTAACTTTCCACCTGTAAGAACCCATGGCTTAGTCTCTACATCGGTGATAAGACCAATAAGACCATGATACGAGGACAAGACATGTTATAGATATGGACATGTTGAGCATACTAACTCTTTTCTTTGAAAACAAGGGAGGAAATGACTCAACAACCGAGGAAGACTCAGTAGGGCTTACGTAAGTTACAACCCAATAACGTGAAAAGGCAAGAGTAACAACATGAAACAACTAGACTCTATGTGTTGAGTCAACCTAAAGCGGTAGATGACCGCGAGGGGTAACAATCATATAGAGTTTTCATTTTGATATGCCTTATCCTGATGTTATCTGATAATCATAAAGAAGGAATGCTATTATTGATTTCCCTATTGATTTTCCTATAGGGACATAGGGAAGAAATGATGAGAACTAAAATTTATATTCTATTCAGTATTCTTTTAAATGCTCTATAATTGCTCTTATCTGTGTGAAAGAGGATGAGGTATAGAAGATATGCCTAGAGAAAATCCAGGAATGTTAAATCATGTATTTGTGATGATATGAAAAGTAAGGAATATGATAGTACACAAAGTGCATAATACCTAAACTCAATACTTGTATACCCTGGCCAGGTATATAATTATTGGAGATGGGGCAAGTATGGAACTCTTAGATCGTTATCTTTCTGATTACTCTGATCAAGTAGTCATTCTGAGACAATCTAGTGAGTATAACTAAACTAAAAATATGGTATGGACATGTGTATCACATACTAAGTGCAATAAAATGAAATCTGAGATGATCTCAGATAAATCTGTGTAAATGAGGAAGTAGAAATTATAATCCTCATGATAAAGAGAATGAGGACAAGGGAGATGATCCCTGTCTGATAAAGCCTGTGAGAATAGTAAAGATCTTTTCCATGATATGGGAATAAGAAATGTGATAAACTCATAAAATGTTTATGAATATGATTGACAATAATAAAGAAGGGGATGATGATATGTAATTGTCCATATAATTCCTATGCTAATGGCAAGGAACCTAAGATACAATAAGTGTAATTGACTCATGAACAATGAAAGTTCATGTAATAATCTTAGGAGATGACGATGTCTCCTCCTTTAATGATCAACCCTGGATAATGATGGGGTTATGAAGAGAATATGTTTCTTTGAGTTCTTTCCTTACTGAAACATAGAAATCAAGAGAGTCTGGGGACACTTGATGTGCATGAGTCAGAAGTAATATGCCAATGGATGCTTAGAAAAATATCAATTTGTCCTGGACTTGAGTTCCAAGATAAAAGATATGGGTAAAATACTATGTTTCAAGGTACAAGGAAGATCCTTTGTATGTATAACTCTGAGATATGAATATAATGAGGATATAATGGGTTTTCAACACCCATGAAGGATACCAAGGTAAGGAGTTCTGGTATCCAAGATGTGCTAGAGGATATAGGAGAGTGAGAATATAACTCCTAATTAGATTATTTATGTTGGTTACCTGGAATGGCCAACTGTGAAATCCGTCTAGTTACATAAAATAGTATGAACATCATATGCTAGGGGTTTATGCTCTGCATAAACATAACATCGATAAGAATGTACTAATTGAAGGAACAATTGTAAAATCATTGTGGGAAAAGCTTATCAAGCTAAAAATAATTCCTTAGAGTACCCCTATCTAGATATGTTAAGGCAACTTATACATAAAATCTAAAGATACCTCTAAGATAAGTTCTTAATTGATAAGTAACTTCCCCTTATGACAAGAGAATGTACAACTAATGAGATAGTTGGTACAAGTAGTAAGAAAGTTTAGTGTTGTGTCAGCAGATTAGATGGAACAACAGATGTATGATAAGACTTGCAGTCACAAATGGGTGACAAAATGTAACTCTGGTCTTTCCTTGGAAGTGAATTGCTAAACTAAATGAGGAATATGGAAGACTCCCCAGAATCAAGAGTCATGTCACATAAAGTTATAAGATGAGAAAAGTGACAAATCAGTAAGGTTTGACAACTGAATTGTATGAGGTATGTATAAGGTTTCTCTGACTAAGAAAAGTATTACCTGCCACAGAGTTGATTCTACAATCAATAATAAAAAGGACAATGGAGTATGGGTCCTGTATGACAGATTCGATGATAATCATGTATGGAAGGAATTTTTGTTGATCAAAGTTCTACGAAATCTACATGATATTAAGATGTTATGTGGAGACTTCATGATATGATGAATGAATTATATCTGTCTCCATTTACCTAGGATTTTAGGGACAAAATCCTTGTTAGGGGTTTATAACTTGTAATGACCCTGACCTAGGTTATGAGGTATCCCTATTTTTTTGGCTAATAAAGTTGCTTAGAAATTTAATATGATCCTCTACGGTGTTTTGTTATCATGTGAAACACTTTTGTTTCATGTTTGGTGCCGATTGAATGATGTTTGAGCAATTTTCCTTTGTTTTGGACCAAAGTGTAATTTACCCAAGATGAGGGGTTATATTGTAATATGTCACATGTTGAATGTGCATTAAGTTCTTTAGCATCATAAGAGAGAGTTTGTGTAACATCCCTGACCTGGGTTATGAGTTAACCCTAGATGTTTTGCTTAATAAGGTTGAGTAGATTCTTAATCTTATCTTGGGAAAAGTAATTAGGGCTTATGAGAAACTTATGTTTCAATTTTGGTCCTGTTTGAACAATGTTGAAGCTATGTCTGCTTATTTTGGACCAAAGTGCAAATGTTGCATGATAAGATGTTCCTATGATTTTGATACATCATAAGAATGAATATGATGTAGTGGTATGGTTTTCACAAGCTTGAGCACCAAGATTAAGCTTGTAAAGCAATGTTGCGCTTTAAAACCTAGTTTTGGTGTAATGTGCAAATTACCCAAAACCTAGGGTTCAATATGCAAATTAACACTTCAATAAGGTCCTTAATTTTCTTGGCATCATGTAGAGCAAAGAAAATGAGAGGGGCATCTCATTTGAATTAAGTTGGAGGAGAGAGAATATTGATATTAAAATAATCAAGATTTAATCTTAAGTGAAACCCTAATTCAATTTAGGGCAAAAATGAATGTATTAATTAAAGGGCCTTCAACCAAAATGTTATTGGTTGATTTTGAATAAGGATGGACGTTCTTTTGCCAAGATAAGGAACGAAAATATCTTAAGGAGGTGAAATTCCACTCACCTTATTATAAAGTAATATCAACTCAAAATATGGATATTAGTATTATATGATTAAGGTGCTTAATTTGCTTTTCTTTTAAATTGAGGATAATGAAGGAGAATTAAAGGAAAAGGAAGATGCCTAGTACCTAAGTAGTTGAGGGGGAAGAGGTGGCTCCATTCTTGGAATTCAATACATTTTAATAAGGCATTTTCTCTCTCATCAATTTCCTTGTAAAAGTGCCTTTTCTAAGCCAAAGCAAAGGCTTTTTCGGATTTCTTTCTTTTACTTGCTTGAAAAATTGACCAAGGAGCTAGGGCGGAGCAGGAGGACGACTCCCTACCTGTTGGTAAGCCCTTGACCTTCGTTCTCCTTGATTCCATGGTGGAAATCGAAAATAAATTATGGATTTCTTCTTATTTTGATCTCCTCTTCAACCCTAGCCAACTTTTTCATCCAAAATATTGAGGACGATCCTAAGGGGAGTTGAAAAATCTTCATACACCATTGTTGGCATGATCTTGGAGCTTTGGATCTCAATTGGAGGTGGGTTTTATAACTTCAACCCTTAATCTTATTATTGCAATCAATTCCTTTTCAATTGGTGAACATTTCTACATTTCCGAAATTGATTTTGGTTGATTGATGCAATCTCCATGGAAATCACATTATATTTCGTGAGTTTGGAGCTTGATGATGATGACATCATCATAAGCACACACCTCCCCAAATATCTTGGGCAAACGGTTTCAAAGTTTGGTTGGACCAAACGGTTTCACCAAACCGTTTGGTGACCAAATGGTTTGCAAACCGTTTGGGAGAAAACGGTTTCAAAACCATTTGAGATGGTTGACCAAGGATTGACCATTTGGGATTACTGTTCATAATTATTTTGGTTGACAACCCTAGAAATTTGAGGGATTAACTCCAAAGTAATCGTGAGTTGAAGGCTAATCAATTAGGTGAACCTAATTGGATTAAGTGCTGATTTTCAACCTGATTAACTTGACCTTTTTGGGAAAACGGTTTCAAAACCGTTTGAGTGCGTTGACCAAGGGTTGACCATTTGGTATTAATGTTCCGAATTATGTTGGTTAATGACTCACAAAATTTTAGGGGTTAATTCCCAAGGAATCATGAGTTTAACGCTAATCAATTAGGCAAACCCTAATTGAAATTAGTGCTGAAATTCCAATGAGTTAATTTGAGATTTTGGGTTGATTAGCCCAAACGGTTTCAAAACCGTTTGGGGATCACCCAAATGGTTTAAAAACCATTTGGGGGTCACCCCAAGACCATTTGGAGGTCTAGGGTCAAGTATGGATATGTGTTTGAAGATCCAAAGATGTGGTATGAACCCTAATCGGCTAAGTGCTGATTTTACAAGTGATTGAGATGATGTTTTGGGTTGATTGGCCCAACCGGTTTCAAAACTGTTTGGGGATCACCCAAACAGTTTCAAGACCGTTTGGGGATCACCCAAGACCGTTTGGAGGTTTGGGGTTAAGTATAGTTGACCAATTGAAGGTCCAAAGATACCAAATCATATTGCAAGTAAGTGTTGATTTGTTGATCAACTCGATAGACCAATCCTTGATGGAATTTCACTAGAATCCAAAGGTTGGATGAGCCAAACGGTTTCAAAACCGTTGGGTGCTCATCCAAACGGTTTCAAAACCATTTGGTGGTCACCCAAGACCATTTGGAGGTCTAGGGTTGAGTATGGTTAGGCATTTGAAGGTGTAAAGGTACCAAGTTGATATACAATGCAATGCTGATTTGGTGGTCAATCCAATGATTCAATCTTTTATTGATTGACTTGGATTATGATGTGGACATGGTCAAATGGTCTCAAGACCGTTTGGAGGTCATAAAAACGACCTCAAGACCGTTTGGGGTCAGGTCATACCCAATTTGGATGATGGTTCAATGGTTTCAAAGTAACTAGTCTTACATTGATTAGTATTGAAAGATCATCGATTCCAAACCCTAATTCAATTGATTCCAACCCTAATTGATGATCAATTGAGGGTCAAATCAGTTGAAGGTTGACCTATGAAACTCAATTGAAGTATGAGTATAGGTCCAATTGATGATTGGTTCAATGAATTCAATGATTGAAGGAATCAACATTGAAAACCCTAATTCAATTGGATACCTCATGTTATTGAAGGTCCAATTGATCAAACCTTTTTGGAAACCAAATGTAATTAGGTGAGAGATACCCTTAATGGTACTAATCAATAATGCATAACAAATGCATGGATCCAATACATGATGTAAACCCTAATTGAGGCTGATTCCATGTATTACCCTAATAAGAGGTTGTCTACATATGAAATCACTAATTAGGATGAATAGTGAAACCCTAGTTGAGGGTGTATCCATGTGAAACCCTAACTGAGGGTGTATCCATGTGAAACCCTAACTGAGGGTGTATCCATGTGAAACCCTAGTTGAGGATGATTTAATGAGAAACCCTAATTGGGAATGATTAGTAAACCCTAATTATGGGCAATGTGATATGAAACCCTAATGAAGGGTGATGCTATATGCAATCCCTATTCTAACGAAGGGAAATGGTATGTGAAACCCTAATCACTAATGAAAGAATAGAATTCATACTTGAATATGATTCATGAGGTGAACTCCTGTACCACAACCGTGGTGGTTTCACTTTGCACGATCGTGCAAGGTAGCACGGCCGTGGTAGCTTCACTTTGTACGACCGTGCAAGGTAGCACAGCCGTGGTGGCTCCCCCTTTGCACGACCAATTTTGGTTGCTCGGCCGTGGTACTCTATGATTGATTTAGAGTTGTTTTGAAAAGGACCTGACATGGTCTTTGTGTTAAATTCCTAATTTAAGGATGAATCCTTAATATTGGCAATGGTTGTATTCTCCAAGTGAGTTATTATTGTTCACTTTTTTACATGATAAATGTGATGGACTAGTGCATAAAGTATTAGGATGGGAAATACCCTCATACAAGCTAAGGGAATAAACTCATGTAAGATGAAGGTGTTGAGGGAAGTGATACATTAAGATATGATAGATATCATATCCAATACCCCAAATGCTGGTAAACCTTGTTGTGATATAAGTCCAATATGATTGGATGAATGATATATGAGATGTGTGATGGAAATCCTAATCCTGATAAAGGAATACGGGTGATACCCTTGAATTAATGATATAATTGTTTTTGAATGGTGCTGATACATAATTGATATACTGTTATGATATGTGCTAACCATGCAGGTATCATGAGATGATGAGCATAGCCAAGTATGAGCTATGTTGTGTTATTAATTTTGACTATGTTTATTGAGCCTTGTGTGCCATAATATACCTTGTTTCCTGGTAAGAGGTAGCAAGAGAGTTAATGGGTCTCAAGTGTCATGATGGATGCTTGTGTAACAAGTATCATGCTTACCTTGGTCAGATGACCTAAAGGTGTTAGTTACTTCAAAATGTGGTAACAATGCTGAGGTGATGAGCTAAGGGTTTAAATACCCAAAATCACATGGTTATGGTATTGAAAATTGTGAAAGGATGAGAAATTTCCAGTGGTGAATTGAGGGATTAAGATCCCAACACTTTATGAAAAGAGTATGGCTACGGGCCATGACTCCACAATGTTAATGCCAGGCTTTAGATATATGATCTAAGCCTGAAGAAAGTTAATGCGGTCGTAATGATTCTATAGTTTGAATAGATGTTATACATGCTTTTCATATTCTTTAAAGAATAAGTAACATGTTGATTCTATCAAGTTATAGTTGCAATGCTTCTGATATAGAATAATGTTCTAATCTGTTAGACATTAAAATATCTGCTGTCAAATAAATATGATTCCTCTGTTGATATTTATCATCTTAAGTTGCAATAATAATGTTACTGGCGGAGAGTTATATCTCTCACTGGGGCAAATTTTATAATTGTCTCACCCCCGTGGGAACCACATTTTTAGGTGGACGCGGACGAGGAGACAGGAACCCTTCAGTAAGGGAAGGACAACAGTTGCAGCAGTAGTATTAGCAGTAAAGTCTCAGGTGGAGATACTGGCTGTTATGCCTTGTATAGATGTTGATAGAGTCATATGTGTCATCCTTGTACTCTCAGGTCCTCAGAGTAGTAGTTAGTGATTTCGAGATTTCGGCCCAATGCCTCGAGATTTTTATACTACCTGTGTTTAGCTTGACAGGACAGCTGATACTTGTAATTCTTAGAAAGAGATGATGCATGATATGGATCTTTGAAATAGAATGTAAATGTTATACTTTGGCTCTTGAAGAAAAAGATTTCCTAAGTGTGGATCTCTTTGCAAAAAGTTTTAATTTTTAGTAATTTTCGGTAATCTGCTGCTTGATGAATGCTTCCGCATTAGTTAATTATGTTTTTATGAGTTGTATGCCACAATTTAGTGGTATCAGAGCTCTAGGTTCGTTGAGTCTACAATGACATAGGAATAAGTTTGTAGAGTCTATTCTAAGTGTCTTCCAGTTTATCTAATAGTATCTTCTACTCACATAGGAGAGAAGAACGTGAAAATGACTGGAAAACATGAGGAACATATTGCTAAGGGCAATGTTGTTGCACCAGGAGAGGGTGCATGGGACTAGGCAAGAGTAGAACAAGTGCTTGAGAATTCCCATCTTGACCTAATCAGGATAGAGAATCCTATGTTATGCTCTTGAAGGGCAGGTTAGGACAACAGTTATGCATAAAGAAGACTAGATACTAGTATTACAATCTAGGCTACCAGTCCTCAATGTGGAAACTTTGGGCTTTGAAAGGATTCCTAAATGACGTGGTCACATTAGAACAGTGGAAATGTGGGAAATATTAACTTATGGCAAGAAAGTATACTCTTCCATGAGTTTAGACAAATAATAAATCTGTCATGGCAGTGCCCAAGAAGGGGCAATAAGCTGAGAAGTAGGGAATTGTCTTTACGATTTTAGAGACATTTGCCTTGTTATTCTGAAAAGCCAAAGTTTTTGGTGTCACCAGTGCAATAAATGCCTAGTGCACCAGGGCAGTAGCCACTAAGTAAAGGCAAAAGCAGTAACATGAGATAATTGGACACTATGTGTTGAAATCAACCTAATGTGGTAGATGACCTTGAGGGGTAATACTTAGATGAAATATATTCATCCTGATACTTCATTCCATGTTTCTATGTGTTAAAAATATGAAAATAGTTGTTTTTGAATTCTTTTGACTAGTCCTATAAGGACACAAGGGAGATGAGAACTTATATCTTACTCAATGTTCCTTAAAATGTTTTATAATCTCTCTTATCTGTATGTCAAAAGATGATATTTAGAAATGATGCCTGGAGGAAATCTAGGAATGGAAAATCATGTGTGTAAAATGATATGAAAAGTGAGGAATGTGATAGAAAATAAAGTGCATACTACCTAATCTCAGTACTTGTATACCCTGGCCAGGTATATGGTTATTGAAGATAAGGCAAGTATGGAACTCTTAGATTATTATCTTTCTGATTACTCTGATCAAGTAGTCATTTTGAAACAATCTAGGGAGTATAATGAAACCAAAAGGGGAAATCTATGTGCCATCCCCAACAAAAAGGGAAAAGCTATGTGACATTCCCAACCAAAAGGGGAAAGCTATGTGCCATCCCCAACAAAAAGGGAAAAGCTATGTGACATTCCCAACCAAAAGGGGAAAGCTATGTGCCATCCCCAACAAAAAGGGAAAAGCTATGTGACATTCCCAACCAAAACGGGAAAGCTATGTGGCATCCCCAACAAAAAGGGAAAAGCTATGTGACATTCCCAACTAAAAGGGGAAAGCTATGTGCCATCCCCAACAAAAAGGGAAAAGCTATGTGACATTCCCAACCAAAAAGGGGAAAGCTATGTGCCATCCCCAACAAAAAGGAAAAATCTATGTGACATTCCCAATTAAAAGGGGAAAGCTATGTGGCATCCCCAACAAAAAGGGAAAAGCTATGTGACATTCCCAACCAAAAGGGGAAAGCTATGTGCCATCAGCAACAAAAAGGGAAAAGCTATGTGACATTCCCAACTAATAGGAAGAACTATATGAACATTCCCAATTACATAGAGTTTTTTAAAGGATTACTGAGTAAATTATCTTTGTTAGACATATATGTTTCACCCCTTTGATAATATTCTTAGGTGATGACAGATGTATGGTCTTTTATGCTTTTTCCTTTCAATAATATGGACATCATATGTTAGGGGTTTATGCTGTGCATAAACATTGATGATGTTGAATTAATGAAAGGAGCTTTGTGTGGAATCAAAGAGTTCATGATATCTCCATTATATTAAGATGATATGTAGAGACTTGAGGGTATGATTAATGAATAATCTGTCCCTCCTTTTCCAGGGATTTCGAGGACGAAATCCTTGTTAGGGGTTTATAATTTGTAACATCCATACCTGGGTTATGAGTTAACCCTAGATGTTTTGCTTAATAATATTGAGTAGATTCTTAATCTTATCGTGGGAAAAGTAATATGGCTCATGAGAAACTTAAGTTTCAATTTTGGTCCTGTTTGAACAATGTTGAAGTAACGTTTGCTTATTTTGGACCAAAGTGAAAATTATCCAAGTTGAGGGGCCAACTTGCAAATGTTGAATGATAAGATGTTCCTATGATGTTGAGACATCATAAGAATGAATATGATGTAGTGGTATGGTTTTCACAAGCTTGAGCACCAAGATTAAGCTTGTAAAGCAATGTTGTGCATTAAAACCTAGTTTTGGTGTAATGTGCAAATTACCCAAAACCTAGTGTTCAATATGCAAATTACCACTTCAATAAGGTCCTTAATGTTTCTTGGCATAATTTAGAGCAAATAAAATGAGAGGGGCATCTCATTTTAATTAAGTTGGAGGAGAGAGAATCTTGATATTAAAATAATCAAGATTTAATCTTAAGTGAAACCCTAATTCAATTTAGCGCAAAAATGAATGTATTAATTAAAGGGCCTTCAACCAAAATGTTATTTGTTGATTTTGAATAATAATGGACTTTTTTTTTCCAAGATAAGGAATGAAAATATCTTAAGGAGGTGAAATTCCACTCACCTTATTATAAAGAAAAGTAATATCCACTCAAAATATGGATATTAGTATTATATGATTAAGGTGCTTAATTTGCTTTTCTTTTAAATTGAGGATAATGAAGGAGAATTAAAGGCAAAGGAAGATGCCTCGTACCTAAGGAGTTGAGGGGGAAGAGGCGGCTCCATTCTTGGAATTAAATGCATTTTAATAAGGCATTTTCTCTCTCATCAATTTCCTTATAAAAGTGCCTTTTCTAAGCCAAAGCAAAGGATTTTTCGGATTTCTTTCTTTCCCTTGATTGCAAAATCGACCAAGGAGCTAGGGAGGAGCAGGAGGACGACTCCCTACCTGTTGGTAAGCCCTTGACCTTCGTTCTCCTTGATTCCATGGTGGAAATCAAAAATAAATTATGGATTTCTTCTTATTTCGATCTCCTCTTCAACCCTAGCCAACTTTTTCATCCAAAAGCTTGAGGACGAGCCTAAGGGGAGTTGCAAAAGCTTCATCCACCATTTTTGGAATGATCTTGGAGCTATGGAGCTCAATTGGAGGTGGGTTTTATAACTTGAACCCTTAATCTTATTATTGCAATCAATTCCTTTTCAATTGGTGAACATTTCTACATTTCCGAAATTGATTTTGGTTGATTGATGAAATTTCCATGGAAATCACAGTAGATTTAATGAGTTTGGAGCTTTATGATGATGAAATAATCATAAGCACACACCTTCCCAAATATCTTGGGCAAACGGTTTCAAAGTTTGGTTGGACCAAACGGTTTCACCAAACCGTTTGGTGACCAAACGGTTTGCAAACCGTTTGGGAGCAAACGTTTTCAAAACCATTTGAGATGGTTGACCAAGGGTTGACCGTTTGATATTACTGTTCCTAATTATTTTGTTTAATGACCCACCAAATTTGAGGGGTTAATTCCCAAGGAATCATGAGTTGAAGGCTAATCAATTAGACAAACCCTAATTGAAATTAGTGTTGAAAATCCAATGAGTTAATTTGAGATTTTGGGTTGATTAGCCCAAACGGTTTCCAAACCATTTGGGGATCACCCAAAAGGTTTCAAAACCGTTTGGGGGTCACCCCAAGACTGTTTGGATGTCTAGGGTCAAGTATATATATGTGTTTGGAGATCCAAAGATGTGGTATGAACCCTAATCGGCTAAGTGCTGATTTTACAAGTGATTGAGATGATGTTTTGGGTTGGTTGGCCCAAACGGTTTCAAAACCATTTGGGGATCACCCAAAAGGTTTCAAGACTGTTTGGGGATCACCCAAGACCATTTTGAGGTCTGTGTTTAAGTATAGTTGACCAACTGAAGGTCCAAAGGTACCAAATCATATTGCAAGTAAGTGCTAATTTGTTGATCAACTCGATAGACCAATCCTTGATGGAGTTTCACTAGAATCCAAATGTTGGATGAGCCAAACGGTTTCAAAATCATTTGGAGCTCATCCAAACGGTTTCAAAACCGTTTGGTGGTCACTAAAGACCGTTTGGAGATCTAGGGTTGAGTATGGTTAGGCGTTTGAAGGTCTAAAGGTACCAAGCTGATATACAATGCAATGCTGATTTGGTGGTCAATCCAATGATTCAAACTTTTATTGATTGACTTGGATTATGATGTAGACATGGGTAAATGGTGTCAAGACTGTTTGGAGGTCATCCAAACGACCTCAAGACCATTTGCAGTCAGGTCATACCCAATTTGGATGATGGTTCAATGGTTTCAAAGTAACTAGTCTTACATTGATTAGTATTGAAAGATCATCTATTCCCAACCCTAATTCAATTGATTCAAACCCTAATTGATGATCAATTGAGGGTCAATTGAGGGTCAAATCCGTTGAAGGTTGACCTATTAAACTCAATTGAAGTATGAGTATAGGTCCAATTGATGATTGGTTCCATGAATTCAATGATTGAAGGAATCAACATTGAAAACCCTAATTCAATTGGATACCTCATGTTATTGAAGGTCCAATTGATCAAACCTTTTTGGAAACCTAATGTAATTAGGTGAGAGAAACCCTTAATGGTACTAATAAATAATGCATAACAAATGCATGGATCCAATACATGATGTAAACCCTAATTGAGGCTGATTCCATGTATAACCCTAATAAGAGGTTGTCTACATATGAAATCACTAATTAGGATGAATAGTGAAACCCTAGTTGAGGGTGTATCCACGTGAAACCCTAACTAAGGGTGTATCCATGTGAAACCCTAACTGAGGGTGTATCCATGTGAAACCCTAGTTGAGGATGATTTCATGAGAAACCCTAATTGGGAATGATTAGTAAACCCTAATTATGGGCAATGTGATATGAAACCCTAATGAAGGGTGATGCTATTTGCAATCCCTATTCTAAAGAAGGGAAATGGTATGTGAAACCCTAATATCTAATTAAAAGAATAGAATTCATACTTGAATATGATTTATGAGGTGAACTCCTGTACCACGACCGTGTAAGGTAGCACGACTGTGGTGGTTTCACTTTGCACGACCGTGCAAGGTAGCACGGTCATGGCGGCTTCACATTACATGACCGTGCAAGGTAGCATGACCGTGGTGGCTCCCCTTTGCACGGCCATTTTTGGTTGCACGGCCGTGGTACTCTATGCTTGATTTAGATTTGTTTTGAAAAGGACCTGACATGGTCTTTGTGTTAAATTCATGATTTAAGGATGAATCCTTAATATTGGCAATGGTTGTATACTCTAAGTGAGTGATTATTGTTCACTTCTTTACATGATAAATGTGATGGACTAGTGCATAAAGTATTAGAATGGGAAATACCCTAATACAAGCTAAGGGAATAAGCTCATGTAAGATGAAGGTGTTGAGGTAAGTGATACATTAAGATATGATAGATATCATATCCAATACCCCAAATGCTGGTATACCTTATTGTGATATAAGTCCAATATGATTGGATGAATGATATATGAGATGTGTGATGGAAATCCTAATCCTGATAAAGGAATAAGGGTGATACCCTTGAATTAATGATATGATTGTTTTTGCATGGTGCTGATACATAATTGATATATTGTTATGATATGTGCTAACCATGTAGGTATCATGAGATGATGAGCATAGCCAGGTATGAGCTATGATGTGTTATTAATTTTGAATTTTTTTATTAAGCCTTGTGTGCCATAATATACCTTGTTGCCTGGTAAGAGGTAGCAAGAGAGTTAATAGGTCTCAAGTGTCATGATGGATGCTTGTGTACCAAGTATCATGCTTACCTTGGTCAGATGACCTAAAGGTGTTAGTTACTACAGAATGTGGTAACAATGCTCAGGAGATGAGGTAAGGGTTTAAATACCCAGAATCACATGGTTATGGTATTGAAATTGTGAAAGGATGAGAAATTTCCTGTGGTGAATTGAGGGATTAAGATCCCAACACTTTATGAAAAGAGTATGGATACAGGCCATGACTACACCATGTTAATGCCAAGCTTTAGATATATGATCTAAGCCTGAAGAGAGTTAATGCAGTGGTAATGATTTTGTAGTTTGAATAGATGTTATACATGTTTTTCATATTCATTAAAGAATAAGTGACATGTTTATTCTATCAAGTTATAGTTGCAATGCTTCTGATATAGAATAATGTTCTAATCTGTTAGACATTAAAATATCTGCTGTCAAATAAATATGATTCCTCTGTTCATATTTATCTTCTTATGTTGCAATAATAATGTTACTGGCGGAGAGTTATATCTCTCGCTGGGGCAATTTTTATAATTGCCTCACCCCCGTGGGAACTACATTTTTAGGTGGACGCAGACGAGGAGACAGGAACCCTTCAGTAAGGGAAGGACAGCAGCAGCAACAACTGTATTAGCAGTAAAGTCTCAGGTGGAGATACTGGCTGTTATGCCTTGTATAGATGTTGATAGAGTCATATGTGTCGTCTCTGTACTCTCAGGTCCTCGGAGTAGTAGTTAGTGATTTTGAGATTTTAGCCCAGTGACTCGAGATTTTTATACTTCCTGTGTTTAGCTTGACAGGACAGGTGATGCTTGTAATTCTCAAAAAGAGATGATGTATGATATGTATCTTTGAAACAGAATGTAAATGTTATGCTTTGGCTCTTGAAGAAAAAGATTTCCTAAGTGTGGATCTCTTTGCAAAAAGTTTTAATTTTTAGTAATTTTCGGTAATCCGCTGCTTGATGAATGCTTCCACATTAGTTAATTATGTTTTTATGAGTTGTATGCCAAAATTTGATGCTAAGGGGCGGCTTGAGGAAAGCCTCAATTACAAGTTGCAGCTTGTTTGAATAATGTTAGTGCATTATGCACCAATTTTGGTACAAATTATAATTTACCCAAAATGTAGGGTTGATACGAAAATTACCACATCTATAGTGTCCCTACTTCCTCTATGTATCCATTTAGAAGAGAGAGAAACAAGGAGACACCATGTTTGAATCAATTATGAATGATGGTTATCTCGACGATGAAATGACCAAGAAAAGGGTTGAATATGAAAGCTTAACTTGAGTTGTATCAAGTTGAAAAGCTTATATATGAGTGCCTATCGGCCAAGGAGCCATAGGAGGAGCCTCATATCATTTTTGGAACTTTTGGAAAAGGACATATTGTGCAAAGCACCTCAAGGAGGTGGGTTGTGTCGGGTTACAACTTCCTTAGAAAAGTTGTGACGGGTTGTGAATAAAGTGATGAATTCATTAATATATCTTATTCAGAAGGATATGTGATGGATGAATCTTTATCCCTAGATGATCCTCAACCATTTTGCAAGACAAGATAAATGTTTATGCATGCATGTACACGTGTCACCCATGTATGGACACGTGGCACCTACTAGCTCAAATTGATGACACCTCATTTTTACCTTCCTTCATGAGCAACAAGTATATATACCCCTAGTTTCACCTCTTAGTGGAATTTGTCAACCCTTACCACCCTCCTACCCTAAGTTATCATGCATAGATCCCTTGTATCATGCTGGAGAGCAAATATATCATGAATAGGTCCTTGGATATCACCCATAGTAAGAGGTTATCGGCCAAGTTGGTGATATTGGCCATATAGGGTGATATCGGCCACAAAGTGAAGTGTTTTGACTCCAAGTGAGTGTAATATCGTGCAAGTGAGTGACATATCGTGCATGAGGGGTGGTATATCGTTTAAGGACACAAGGGTATCATGCAAAGGTGTTAAGGAGCAAGAAGGAGCTCATACTTAACCCTAAGGTGAGGATATGATCATCTTCAACCTTGGATTGAAGCAAGATTTTAGGGTTTTGATCTTCCTTTCTTTTCTTCTTCACCAATTGCTTATCCATGGGGATTCTTTGCATATATAGGAGTTGTGAAGTCCATCTTCAACCTTGGGAATGTGAAGCTTTGGAGCTTGGAGCTTTAATGTTGTTCTTAAGGCGGGTTATATAACTTGAACTCAACCATGTTATAATTCATCATCTAAATTGCTATACTTAATTAATTGCTTTTAATTTCAAAATGTCCTGATATAGTTGATGAGATTATGAGTTCTAGTAGTTGTTTAGACATGTTTCCATGAGCTATAACAATTAGAACAAAGGTCTAGATCTTGAAGATGATGGTATCACTTTATGAAAGTGATATCGGGTGCAAGCACACAAGCAAGCCCCTCTAACCCAATATGATGATGCACCTACTTCACTAAAATGATAGGGATATGATTCTATACCTTTTTGGACAATATGGTGGGGTATTATGCACCTCTTTCACGACATGAGGTCATGTAAACACCTCAAAAGTGATATCGGGCACAAGCAAGCATACAAGCACCTTCAATTCCTTATGGGGTAGAAGCAAGCATACAAGCACCTTCAATTCCTTATGGGGTAGGAGCAAGCATACAAGAACCTTCAATTCCTTATGGGGTAGAAGCAAGCATACAAGCACCTTCAATTCCTTATGGGGTAAAAGCAAGCATACAAGAACCTTCAATTCCATATGGGGTAGAAGCTAGCATACATACACCTCCAAACCGATATCGTGTGAGCAAGCACACATACACCTCCAATCTGATATGGTGGAAGCTAGAACACAAGCACCTCCAATCCGATATGGAGGAAGCTAGCATACATACACCTCCAAAATGATATGGGGTGGAATCAACTTAAATGCAATGCACATGATGGAGTAAAACATGGAGTGTTTTATATCAAGTTATACATTAACAAGTATGGAGTTTAATGATTAATGATTAAGTAGGATAATATACCTTGAACGAAAGGTTGAGCAAACTTAATAAAGTATGGAGTAATCAACATCCTAGAGAGGATGAGAGAGAAACTCATATTTGGGTAATAAACATGTAATGTGCATACGTCAACACTTCTAATAAGTGTAGAGTATGAATTAGGGTTTGATCCTTGATAATATGATCTTGAAACCCTAATCGATAAGAAAGGGAAACCCTAACCAGGGGTAATGGTTATGTATGAGAAACCCTAATATATAAGAACGGGAAACCCTATTCCTAATGATGGAATAGTGACTAATATCTTGATAAGTGAAACACCTAAAGTGGTTGATAATGGACAACCTTATAGCAACAATGCTTTAACCCGAGATGAGTCCACACCATTGATGATGGTTGGATAATTCAAATGTGTGACTTATGACCAATACATTACGTGATAAATGTGATGAGCTTCTACATAAAGTATTAGGATGGGAAATACCCTAATACAAGATAAGTTGATGAACTTAAGAAATTTAAAAGTGATGAGGGAAGTGATACATCAAGACATGATAGATATCACATTCAACACCTCAAGGTTGATATACCTTGATGCACCTTAAGTCCAATATACTTGGATGAGTAACATACAAAGTGTGTCATGTCAATTGTTACATTGAGATGTAATGCAATTTGATAAGTGTAGGCTAATTTATCTTAAGAAAGGGTTATGCCAAGTTAATAAAGTATGATGTAGTTATATTCTGGTAAGGATGAGAGAGGATCTCATACCTTGTGTTGATAATAATTTAATGATAAATGATGAGAATAAATAAGTATGATTGAATACTTACGATATCAATGTATGCTCCTAGATGTGTGGAGCTATGAATTAGGGTTTGGATTAATAATATGAAGTTAAAACCCTAATCGGTTATAAAAGGAAACCCTAACACTAATGATGGGAAGGTTGTAATTCTCCTATTGCATAAACCTTGTAAGGCATGTTAAATTCTTTTATAAAAAGTATAATGATCAATGGCCTTGTGAGCCATATGAATAAGGTGTTGCTTAGTGAGAGGTGAAAAGATGTGCAATGGCCTTGTGGGCCATGTGAATAAGTTGTTACCTAGTGAGAGGTGACAAGATGTAATGGCCTTGTGAGCCATGTGAATAAGTAGTTTCCTAGTGAGAGGTGACAAGATGTAATGGCCTTGTGAGCCATGTGCATAAGTTGTTACCTAGTGAGAGGTGAAAAGATGTAATGGCCTTATGAGCCATGTGATAATTTGTTGCCTAGTGAGAGGTGACAAGATACTTAATGGGCCTTGTGAGCCATGTGAGATAATTGTGTAACAAGTATTTTGTATACCATGGTCCTCAGACCTAGAGATAATAGTTACCCGATAAGAGGTAACAGTGTTCTGTGATGAACCAAGGGTTTGAATACCCAGATCCAATAATCATGATAATGATGATGTGAAGGGATGATAATTCCCAGTAATATGATAAGGGACTGAGATCCCTAGTATCATGTGTTTTAAAGATTTGATAGTACTTGATAGATGTATTACACCTTTCGTTGTAGCATCGATTATAATAATTCTTGTTTGAAACTTTATTGATGCTAAAAGATATGGTAATGCACTTAATTAATCAAGTGGAACCTTATCATGTAGTGCCCTGGCCATAGATCCATCATCGTTAGTAGCTGGTGATGGTGAAACAGGTTTTCTTACGAGATCTCCTGATGATCGCATATTGTTGAATATGTGGGGGTGATGGGCAAAAATACCTAACGACCCAATGAAGGGATTGATATGAGATAAACATGAGATCTCTCAATCCTTCATTATAAAGGCCGGGATGGATGTATCACGAATCTCCCGATAATGATAAATGCCGGGATTGATGGAAGATAAACATGAGATCTCTCAATCGCCAAAGGAGTGCAGTCGTCGTTGTAGCTCTATAGCAAAGTTGCCAGTATGCCCTAGAAAGCTATTTAGAAGAGACATAAGATGTCCTGCATGTGGTCTCGCACTGACCGAGACAAGGGAGGTCACAGCAGCCAGCTCTGTTAGATGACCTTTATGGCACCCGCTTTGGGTTTCACAACAGAAGGTTGGAGATGAGCGGTATACCTCATCTCCTCAGGCCATAAGTGTGATTGTAAAATGTAATCAGCCGTGTAGCATATCTGCTTAAGGATCGAATACAAGAAACATTGTTTGATGCACAATTCAGTTATACATCTTAGTGGATAGTTGATATTTATATTTCTTTACAATCCTTGCAAAGAAGATAGATGATTTACAACTCTACCATGGGTAGATGCAATGTCCTCCTTAAGAAAGGATATTACTTCATTCTGTTCATACAGTAAATTATCTTACCTGTTAATATAAAAAGAACCTCTAATCAATTATAAATGATTAATCTGTGATAATAATATGGTCGGAGGAGTGTTATATCTCTCACTGGGACAATTGTCTCACCCCGTGGGATCCACATTTTTTTAGGCGGACATGCACGAGGTGGCAAAGATCTTTCTGCAGAGGAGGAACAACAACTAGGACAGCAGTGACAACTCAGGTTGAGTGTATTGTTTATCGTGTCTTGTTGATAGAAGTCCTATGTTTCGTCTCTGTACTCTCAGGTCCTTGGAGTTTGTTTGTTATGGGTTTATGATCAATTTGAGATTTTTGCTTCTATGTCTCAAGATTTTATGTTGCTCCAGTATGTGTTTTGATAGAGCAATTGTTATATGTTATCCTCGAGAAGAGATAGTACAGTGTATGTACAATGTGAACAATGATGTATATAAAGTTTTGGTTCTTTCTGAAAGAGTTTTTCCTAGAAATGGATCTCTTTGCAAAATGGTTTTAATTTTTAGTGATTTTTGTTAATCATCTGTTTATGTTTAATTCCGCTTCATTAGTAACGGTCTGACGACTGTCATGACAATGTAGGTGTGAGAATACACACTTATACCATAATTGTGATAATCATAGTGACTTTATGATTTGCAAGTATGAACATCCAAACTGATAGGTTGCATTCAAAGTGATTAATCACCCGGAAAACCCTCTGGAAACTAATGCGATTAACCATAATTAACCACATACCTGTCAGGCTGACTTGAGTGCAGAAAAAATCCAACTAAGCAAGAAATCCAATAAACAAGCAAGCCATAAGATGATCCTGAAATATGCATCCAATTTTCCTATCATCGATCAGGCCATCAAGGTCTATTAAGCCTAGTTGCTTCCTAGGGTTAGTAGTCTTTTTTAGGGTTTCGATTACAATTAGGGTTTCACTTCCTTTTTACTATTTTAAACCCTAATTATCTCATCTACTCCTCATTAAAGATACTAAGGTTACCTTTTAACAACATATAACCCTAATTTCATATTAAAGGCACTTTTCTTTCCTTTTTCCCCTATTTATGGTTTCTAAGTATATTCACCATCATATTAGGTTTATAATTCTAAATCTTACAATTTCATCTTCAAATTATGTTAAGATTCATCTTTATCATTAAACAAGTAAACAATACATGAATTAACCTATTTTCACTTATAAAACTATCCATTATCATCAATTAGGGTTTCTAACAAAAAATTAATACCTTTTTCATCAAAATAATATACATTTGCCAAAGGAGACAGATTTACGCTTTCAAACTATTTTTATCTTATTCCTAGCATTTTTATGATCAACTTTCATGTATTAAGTTTCTTCATATGAGTTTTCTATTTATTTGTATGATTTTTGCAAGGAAAACCCTTTTTCTAGATTACTCGAGTGGAGAGGGAATTACCAGGAAATTCGACAACCGCTTGATCAGTGGACCGGTGGTCCGCTCTTCAGATCACATCATGCATTCCTAATTTAGTCACTCCCACTCTCTCTCTCTCATGTGATCCATGCTCGGGATCACAGTGGTCCATGATTGGATGGATGTCAGTCATCGTCTACCTTCGACTGCTCGACGAACCGCGATCAACTCCTTGGTTTACTACGAGCTCCAGGCCACGAGCAGAGATTTGAAGATGTTAGGAAGCTTCATCATCATCATCTGGACTTGATGGATCGTTCAATTGCTCATAACAACTTGACCTTCACCACGAACAGGTCGATGGTGTTTTGACGAGGTCGACAGGTAGCAGGGGGTGTAGGTTATGATGAAATCGACAACTGAACTCGCCTTTCATCTCATCGTCGCGCTCCGCAACGTTTGGGTTAAGAATTGGGTATTCTGGTACCCTCGAGTACCCCTCCCTTATATAGGGCGAGGTCAGGCTATCCCATGAATTGGGAACTTCTTCCGTCATCGACGACAACGCTAGAAATCAGGGTCTAGATTGTTCAGAACAATCTCCCGTTGTCAATGACTCTCTTACTTCTTGGAATTATCATCTCAAACGCAAAATAATAGAATTCCAAAATCAAATCTCTTTTCTTCTGTGACTTGGAGTAGACGATGAGCGGCTACCGTTGGATCTGTGGTCCCCTGGACTACGCGGGTCATCCAACGGCCATCATCGCTCCCCGAAACTCAATTATCCAATAATTAATAAAAAAAGAGTGTTTTAACAAGGAAACTTAGGAAATTGATTTCTATCTCCTTGATCATTATTTTTCTCTCAAATTTTAAGGGAAACTTCATCTTGGCATTATCTAACTTCTTATTAAATTTGGCAATCAAATCCCAACAGATAAGAAGGTTTCCTTCTCTCCCAAGTTAAGTATCAATTAATCCAAAATTAAGTAATATTTTTTTTCCCCTTGTCATTATCTTGTTATCTCGAGTCCCTTGGACCTCAAGGAATCCTAAAGGCATGAATTCACATATTAACGAATATCTATTTGCCTTTATCCTCTTATATATGTCTATTTCACATATATTTCCTTTTATTAGATAAATCCTTTTCCTTTTTATTTCTCTTTTCTTTTTAATTGGGCTCAATGGCCAACAAAGCCCACTATCAATCAATCAAGGCCATTTCACATGAAATCCATCAAAAAATAAAAAATATATTTCATTTATTATTTAAAAGAGAATTACACATTTCATTACATAACTTAGAAAATTGAGGTTATAACATCCTCCCCTCCTTATAGGAATGTTGCCCCCAAAATTCCACCAAACATATAAACAATTCAAGATAAGACTTTCTCATGTCCATCATGGATCCCATGTGGCTCTACCCTCTCCATGGTGCTTTCCAAGAACCTCCATCATATTATATTCTTACATCTGAGTTCTCTCTCACCTTGGTATCTCATACCCTCAAAGGTGACTTAGGACATTGTAGCTTCTCTCAAAGCTAAGTAGGTTCATGGCTCAACACATGGCTTGGGTACCTCAAATAGTGCTCTAGATTGGACTCGTGGAACACATTATACATCACATCATCCTGGGGACTAAGGCTAAACATAGCCATCTCCACCAATCCATCCCAAATGGATCTATGTATCAGGGACTTAGCTTTCTCAGCTATAGCTTAGAGGGGTCGAATTTTCATATCACATGTTCTCCCACAGTGAACTGCATGTCAGTCTACTTTGTATCAGCTCACGACTCATGTCACCCTTGGGCTTTCTCAGCCATCGCATGATCAAAGTGACTTCATCTGCACTCACTGTGGTCTCTCTGACCTTCACAAGGTTTTTCCACCGACATCATCTTCATGAAGCAGTGACCGACACAACCTCCCTTACAGAGATTCTTACATCTTGATACTGGCTACGGTGGATATCATCACAACTTTCATAGGACAAGAACTGTCTCCATGTATCACCCTGAATGAGTACACATGCTCTCATCAGACCCTCTAGTCTGGATCATACTAACCATTAGTTAGGGGTGATAAACTATACTAACACTGAGTTCTTCATGTACCTACTTCCACCATATGGAAATGAATCTTTAGGTCATTCTCAAGAACCTTTGAACTTGCATCATGGTGTAGTTGAACCATATATCCCTCTTATATATAGTTCAACCAGATTTGTCCCCTGACAGTACTCTCTCTATCTCTTAGGTTATGTCATCCATGTAAGGTGATCTACCATAACCCATATTTCATCTTGACCTTCCTCGGTTCATGGGAGATCCACCACAACATCCATGGTGATTAACTCCCATTCCCCCTTAGGGACTCTTTATCATCTATATCAACTAAGTGGGTTACTGATGCTCATCCTTCACCACCTATCATGCATGGCGACAAGCCATATGCAACTCTATACATTTTTCATCTTAGTCATCCAAAGTACTACTGCAACTTACTATCTTAGTAGTACCACAATGTATGATGAACTTAAAATCATGATCTCCTATATGTCATGATTCCTTAAGGTTGATTCCTCAGAAACCCTAAAACACTCAAGTTGGGGTTTCATCACCATCATTTCCAAAGAAGTGCATCTGAGGTTCTACAACCATACTTTTATCACAACAAGCCCTAGGCTGGCTAATCAAGCAACCACTAACTTGATTAATAGATCTTGTTACACCTGAGTGTTAGCCAAACATGTCTCACAACTTGGGGTTCACCTAACCACCTCTTCCAGCCTTTCCACTAGCTAGACTAGGCAGCTACTTCTCAACAAGAGCATCCATTACCACCTTTCATCTTTATGTGTTAGGTAATGTTGAAGACATACACCTCCATGTATTCCACTTACTATCTCATCTCAGACTCTAAGTCTATCTTCATCACAAAAACTCAGAGCTCTTCCTCTTGGTTATCAAACTCAACCTTATATAGCTCATAAATTCCACATAGCTCATGATAAAAACATCCTCATAAGATGACTACCTTAGTTCTCTTGGTGTTTGCAAACCATCCACACATCGTACACTCTACAAAGGTATGCTATTATTTCTATCCTCATACATGATAGCAACGTTTCTACTTACATCATCTTTATGCTTAGTGCATGGCATGCATATTTCCCAATCTCTCACCCCCATAATGAGAGGAAATAAGCATTTGGTTGTAGTCCAAATACATCGTTCTTCCCGTTCCAAGGGTAGAGATGGTGCATCCCACATTGCCGGTACACCTTCCAATCTAGGTTGAAACATGAAACACCTATCCCTACATCATGAACATCTCAATATCAAGGTTACTTCCATGGAAAACTGGTCTCAAACCCACTTGGGTCACCACACAATCCTTGGTCCTCCCTCTAGGTTTGTAGGGTGCCGACACTTTTGGGGTCATCCCTCTTCCCATATGCATCCAGAGAGTGCCCTCCTCATCTGCACTTTGGATCTCATGAGTTCATGAAGGCGATCAATCTCCTAATCCATGGCCCTTAGACAATGATGGATGTTACCTCCCGACCCTATGGTCATGTGCAACTAGGGAATTAGGCAACTCCAACTCCCATCGGTCTTATCCCTACCTGATCCTAGGATAGACTTAGGATTTGAACTTAGTACATATCCAGCTTGAAAACTTACCCAAGTCTCCATCATCTCTCTCGGCAGTCGTGGTCTGACTTACATCCTTTTGTATGGATCATGGCGACCTATCTACCTCGATCATGCCCCATAATGGTTACCTCTATGGTAACACATCCACTTGCACTTAGAGATGGTTATCTATGGGTCTAAAGGTTCATTCTTATACTATGTACTCTCCACTTAGCTTCTCAAGATTCTATTAGAGCTCTTAAGGTTACCTCAAACCCAAAAATAACTGAGTCATACCCGATTAAAGGGTCCTCTCCCAAGATGGGAGGAAACTATCTCTTGATAGCAACAATGGTTACAAACGTTCTTATGTCTAGGGTTTACATCAACATGTGCATGCTTTACCCAGTCAAGCTACTAAGGCACATAGCTTACCAACATACCACCTACTAAACCATGCTAGGTCTCCATAATAGATCATACTTGTTCTCATTCCTCGACATTGGACCATAAGCATACATACATATGTCATCAGCCTATAAGTAGGAGGTTCATCAAACTTATTCCTTAATCCAAGGGGTTTCCCGTTCCTCTAACCATGAGGAGTGCCATGCTCAAATCTATAGAAACTCAAATCTCTTCATTAGCATCAGGTTCACCAGGTACTACTACTTCCCTTCTAAGGTCTAGGAACCCTATGTTCACTTTTCTACAAGAGCTGTCCAACTGCATGCTCAACTTTCTAACCAAGCATGTACAAGGAAGCATGCACTTCCTTTTATCCTTCTATTTGAGCAACACTTCAGAGTTGAGTCCTCCTCAAGGACATCCAACAAGGTATAAGGCCTCACAACTATTGGGTTTTATGGAAGGCAGATAAGGCAGCGGAAACAAACAAACTTCTCCTCCCCAAACCCAGAACTAGGAAACGCGTCAACATCTATACAATGGGAAAGGAAGGTTTGTGGAATCATACCTTGTCCTGAGGCTTGCTCGACGACAATACCTCGCGCCTTGTGCGGTCTTCACCTCTGGTCTTGGACGGTGTCTGTGCAGCTCCTGGTCGCACCGGGACTGACGACTCCTGGTCTCACCCGGACTGTCGGGATTGACAGCTGTCCTCCGAGTGGCAGAAATCTCCCGCCTCTAAAGTAGTCCACACGTACCACCTGGAACTCCGATCTCCTTATCCCACAAGGAATTAGAAGGAGTCGCACCCTCCTGTCGGTGTACTAGTCACCGACACACTCTCCTACCACCAGTCGCTTTCTGCAGTTGTCTTTCCCTTGTTGTGCCTCCATTATCGGGTAGCACTTGCTTGGGCTCTCTTGGTTACCAAAACCAGAGAGAATGACAACTTTATAGAGCAACTGGTTGCACTGAATTGTGTCCTGAGAATCCCCCAATACCCTATATATCGGAGGGTCATGGGACAGGGTTCTCTATCCCAGGCAATGCATGACTAAAGCAGGAGTAGAAGGGTTCGAGATTTTCCACAAAAACAACCAACTACGTGACCTGAATCGATCGTTTCATTTCTGAAACGGTCGGTTGGGGACTTGAGCCGGTCGGTTGAAACCTCAACCGATCGGTTGGGGCACCTCAACCGGTCGGTTCATTTCTGAACCAGTCGTTTCATGGCCCTGGTCAGTTCCCGATTGACTTTTCCTCTTTTGTTTCCAATTGGTACCTAATCCCAATCCTTGTTCCAATCAAATTGGGCAAGTGAAACAAAAAGAATTTTCTCACCAATCTTACTTTCCAACTCGCTCATTTGGACCAGTTGAGCCGATCGTTTCAACACTTGAACCGATTGTTTCATCCTGTCCATGAGCCGATCGACTCACCACCTGAGCCAATCGGTTCACCAAGCTCAGCCGATCGATTCATCACATGAGTCGATCGGTTGGGAGTGCAGATTGTGCAGAAACAGTCAATTGTAGTTCCAATCAATCCGATACTCTAATCAATCGATCCAACACCTTGAACACTATGATTTTGAGCTATCAATTGATTGAGTGTTTAATTGAACTACTAAACTCCTTTAGCAATCAATCTAAACAAAGCTTGTGGACAAAACTCCTTTTCTAGGTTAAATCCTATGTGTGTGACCCTACAGGTCCTTTTCACGTTGGTAGTGAAAGTCCATAACACTTATGACTTCACAAGCAAAGAGCGGTGCGTAGTCATACATTAGTGCTACCCAAGTGCAATAGAAAGTTGGAGAACAACTTTCAATCCTACAATCGTGTATGGTGTTACAGTGAATGTATAACTCCTTTGTCACTGATATCCCAAATGAACTTGAGGCATGGACCAGTCATCCTGTCAAAGTTCATTCACTTTCTTTATCTCAGAGTAGATTAAAGGAGATATGTATGACATCAATATCACATACTGATTAACACTTGAATGCGCACACCTATTTCAATCCTACTCATCAAGTGGCCATGGATATTAAACTCCCTCAGGAGGTACAAATCCCATATCTATCACTCACCCCTAAAAAGCCACATGTGTCAAAGCCACCCAATCATCACCTTTATAACAACCCATGTTTCAGGACTGCGTTTGATGATGTCAAAGTGTACCCAATGACATGTGTTGAGTGTAGTGATTTTAGGTCAAAGAATCACATTCACCACCATCACTGTGAGTACTGACTGTGACTACCATGTCATGGTTCCATGTGTCAAACTCACGGTGGGTCTGTCCAGTGCACTTGTTATCTAACAAGTACCTATGTGTTTCATTTGATATCTCTATATCATGACTAATGAGATTTTGTCATCAACCAACACCACAATCTAGTCTTGTGTGTCATTGTTGTCTGTCTACCTTCCACAATGACATCCGACTAGGGACATAACAAGAATGTACAAACTCTTAGCATCCATATGATCTCATCGTTCAGGTCCTAAACCTGAAAGCATACATCATTGAGTACTGTCATTCTCTAGACATTCAATATGTTCTATCACTATCTCATATGACTGAATCAGAAAGAATTGGAAGCTTGCCTTTGATGTTTATCAAATCAATCTTAATGTATCCCACCAATCATCCCATGATTAGCTCTCAGGGCATACATACCAACAGACTCCCACTTGCACTGTGAGCCAATCACCCTTGAATCATATTAATAGTGATCTTCAAACATGTCCCACATGTTACTGTGCTCTTGTGCCAACATAGTGAGTTATGGCAACACCTTGCCAAAGTCAGTATTGCATGTCTCACATCTCTTCGTTGTACGTCACACGTATGAGATGGAGCTATCGTAATATGCGATCCAATATTCCTTTGCTAACCTTTAGCCACATTGCATGATCAAGGATTCCATACTTGTCATCAATGACTAAAATATCTATAAGTTCATCTCTATGAACTCCTAGATCCATATAGTATCCACTGTTGTTCTCTAACACACAGATACTCGGCATTTCCTTTTAAATGTTTTTATTGGAACATTTCCAATTATCAACAAACTTTCACTTTTATATATCCTATATATATTTTGCGCTTAATTTTCTGTCCTTTTTCGGAAGTTCGCATCAATGTAACTATTTACATCGAACTCTTCCTTATCTCCATAGGAGTAGTACTTCTCAAGTACATATCAGATTCTTATGGTTTCCAGTAACCCTTACTGGAAGAAGACAGACATCCACTCATCATGTCCCACATACGAGTTATCAGGATGAGCACATCATATTGTCATGTCCTACATACAAGGTGATGAATGCACTTTGTTCTTGCCATGTCCATACATGCAAGATAATGGGATGATTACATACATGATAGATCCATAACTATTCATAGTGTTCACATTCTTCATAAGAATTGGACACTTGGCCTTGGGATACTAACTCCATGTAACATGGATAGGTTTTCTCCCACTAAATCTATGCACACGGAACCCTTCAGTACAGATTGCCAATGTATGCTTTCTCTTTTCAGGTCAATAGGTTTTCGAGAACTATCTCTATGGATCTCTATTCCTATCACATAGGAAATTTCTCTATCTTCCTTAAAGATAATTTCCACCTTGGATTTCAATTCTAGAACATTTCCATTTCACATCAACATGTGGAATGTGAATACGCTCCCACTAAATCACAGATCCCTTCTTTATTTTTGACATATCAGTCAAACCCTTTGACTACATCATCAAAGTAAAGATCCAATTTTGTGTTTCTTGTACTCAATCAATCACATTTATTAGTCCATTGTAACTTATAGACTTGATTTGCATTTGTGGATTCATAAGCCTTATAGGTTGTGTCACATACACATCCTTGTTTTATTCCTCATAGGAATGCAGTTTTATTCTCCATATGCCAAATTTCTTAGTCATTAAGTTGCAATCAACAAGCATCATCCTTCTCAAAATGTCTTCCATGTGTCTTAACGCTTAAGACTTATTTGCACTTATGGATTTCATTCCAATGGGTGCTACCATCAAGGTCATACCTTATGGTTCACATGGAATTCATTTAGGATGTAATGGTAATAAACCAAAACTCAAAATTCAGTTCCTCATCATCTAGATAGTTGACTCATCACATGACCAACTCATCATATAGATGATCGAGATGTATCTGTTAAGGATATAAGAACTCACAACTCCGTGTGATTCTTAATGTCCTTTATTAGTGTGGGGTATTCTTTATTTAAGAAGAATTCAGTTATTTGATAATCATTCTCTAACTCCTTAGAGTATGATTCCTTCTTGATTTAGACATCACCATGCCTTAATCATGAGTTCACTATGATACATTATCATAATCACTCATAAGGATCTCAAACATTTGGTCCAAATATTTCATTCATTGATCTCATCAAGAATTAACACTTTACCAAATCCGTACTTCATCTATGATATTCTTGAACATTTCAAGATATTCATATTGGTATTTCTCTAAATACCGTTTGAAGTATTAGCATTCGATCCAATAGGTATGTAAATACATCACATGTATTATACCTAATAGGATAATCATTCTCCCACTACCATTAGTGAAGATTGATTAATCATGTCCAAGAAATTCATGTCTCTTACTGGTTCTCTAACCAAAAGAGTCTAGATTTATCCATCATATAGAAACTAGAAATGAATTTCTCATGATTGATGCTAATTTGATTGTTTGAGTTATCTATATCTTTTAGGTATCATTTTATCTTATGCATACCAAGTATCACAACATAAACAAGGCATTTCCACAAAGATCATATCTTTGAAATTGAAACATCAACTATTGTTACAACCCCAAATTTTGGGTTCATTTGATGAGAAATGTAATTTCTCATATTATATATATTTGAAAAAATGATGATATAATGTGCTTCAAATAAATGAATTTCGTTTACAATAGCCTTGATGATTGTGTTGTGGGCTTTATTGGTTATTGGGCCCAAATAATAAGGAAATTCAATTAGTAAATGGATAATTGAATTTTTAAGAAAAGAAATATGTAGAAACCTCTAGAAGGCAAATCCAAAGAGGATATCATGCCTCTTGGGTACCAAGGAGTCCAAGGTTGCAAAAAGAAGGCAATGAGAAAAGAAAAGGTTAATTAAGTATTTCTTTATTAATAAATAAATTGAAAATAATGATAAAATGTGGAAAATGAGTGGAAAGAGGCATAAATGAGATTTCTTAGTGAAATTTCGTATCCTTGAGGTTTCTAATATTAAAAGGAAAGACAATGACGAAAATAAAGGAGAAATAAAGAGAAAACCCCACAAAGAGTTATTTTAATGAGAAACAAAGAAGATAAGGTGAAATAATGCATAAAGATGCATCTAGAAGGATAATAAATATTCAATAAAAAGAATTTCGAAGTAATGGAATGGCTTGGGATCCGAGGAGTCCCAATAAAAAGGAAAGAAAGAGAAAATACCAAATTTGCAATATAAAAGGATAATGTGATACATTATTAATGAATTAGGAGGTTTTGTTAAAAAGGGAAGTAATTTCTATTAAATAAAATAGAAATTCGTGCCTATGAGATAGAAGGCAAGTGTAAAAGAGATTAATTAAGAGGATTTTCGAATCCCTATTTATCCAAGAGTTTTGGTTTACTAAAGGATTAAGTTAATAGAGAGAGAAGCTTCCTATTTCATGAAGGAATTTGATTCCTAGTAGGAGAGACTTTATTGTTTTGTGAGAATACATCATGGGACGTGGTTACCCTTGTCTATAAAAGGGAAGGGACCCCTGGATCGAGTCCAGGAGAGGAGTCCCACGCAGTAATTGCTTTGTCTTCCTTGTTTTATCCTTGAACCCTAAACTATGAGAAACCATGAGATCCTGAAGCAACGAAGGACCCAGGTGCGGTTGCAGAGGTAGCTGGACATGAGTCGAAGCCAAAGCAAGGACTAGCTGGAGCCGCCATGCCCGAAGCGAAGAGCAATAGATGCAGCATGGCTGCATAAGATAGCTTGATCGCGGGTGTACCGTGCCCGTTTTGCACCACCGCAGCAGCTGTTCGAGAGCTCTGTGGGTGCGCCTGGGCACGACGGAGGCAACCCCGCCCTCCTTGGAGGTCGCCAAGGTCAGGAGGAGAGTCGGGGTCGCGCCCAACCACGGCTAGGGCGCCTGTAGCCGCCGGCGCGAGGTTGAAGATAACCAATTGGCCGATTGGACAATTATACCCCCGGGGTATGAAGCATCGATCCTGTTAAGTGGAGGGTAGAAACGACATTTGGTTATGTTCTTAAAACAGCCGGGTCACGCAGCTAGTGAGCAATTCATGGAGAAGGACACGTGGCACCCTTCCATTGGCCAAAGTAAGTTGATTCTACCAAAAATCATAACTCCTAATTCGTAGCCCGGATGACAAAAGTTTATATATGAATTTTGATCAGAAAAACACAAGGAATCCAATTAAAATAGTTTTATAGCCTGAATCTGATCGTCATTCGAAATGTAGTGAAAATTATCATCTTTAATGAATTAAAGGTTAAGAAACCCTATTTTGAAATGAATAAAGTATTTAATAGGGTTTAATGGATCATTATAGTTGATGTTAACCTGTTAAATGTAAAAAGGTACATTATGTTCAAAAAGGAAGAACTTTGCATGTGATTAGTCTAATTTGGAGTTTATATGCATAAATATGCTTGAAATGTGAAAAGTACATATAGTTATCATTTTTAATGATTTAATGAGGGGAAAACCCTTAGATTTGATGATAGATGGACTTAATGACGTTAATTGGAAAATTCAAGCAAGATTAACATATGGTTAGTAAAAGTGCAAATAGGATCTAAAAAGATGAACTTTTTATATAATTGGCTTAATTTAGGGTTTCGTTCATGATTATGCATTAATGAGCTTGAAAACCCTAATTTAGGAGGATATGTCTTTTAATTGGTTTAATTGTTCAAATCCAGGAATAAATAGGAATATGATGATCCTAAGTCAATCTGGGTATAAAAGACTATTAAACGAATAGTTTGAGGAATTAGGGTTTATATGAGTAGAAAAGAGTATTTTAGGGTTTGTTAACCTAAAAGGGATAAAATTGAGAAATTTATCTAAGAAACCCTAATGAATATTAATGAAACCTTAATTCGGATTATAAACCCTAGAAAGAGAATCCAAGTCAATACAGTAGATTCTTGATAAAGTGTGTAATAAATAGAGTACATATTCTTTTCAGGAATTATGTGATGATTGAATTACTAGCTTGGATCTGTTTATTGGCTTGATTGTATATACATGAAGTATATGTTCAATAATCTGCATGACTCATCAAATCAGGTATGTGGTTACGTTTATGAATATCTCGAATTAGTTTTACGAGTTTTACCGAAGTTTTCATCGGTGTCATGAATTAATTGTTGGATGATTTTAATTCATGCAAACTATAATGTGGATATGACTATCACATAAGATATGTGCCGACTAGCTCAGATCCTGGTCCCCTCTGCATCTTAATGGCTGACCTAGTACATGGCTATCTAGAGGGTAGGTTCATCAGGTCGTGGAATAACTTAGTACATGGCTACCTGTTGGGTAGGTCCATCAAGTCATAGTGAGTTAGATATTAGACTACCTTTGGGTGGTGACATGCGACTCTACCTTTACAGAGGTATTATATAAGTCCTTACAGGGACAACACAGAGTTATGGATAGGTATGGATTGATTAGTATGGCTTAAAACATAATATTGGTTGTTAAATGATTAATTGAATGATTATGTTATTATTATAGTTGTATAATTATTGTTTCCCCCACATACCAGCTTCGGCTGACCGACATTTTGTTTGTCGGCATTTTAAGTACAAGCCAAAAGGACAAACAGTAAATCGTCATGTTGTGAAATACATGAAGTAAAATACAAGGAGGATTAGTTAGAGTAGAATCCTTTAGTGGATAGAAGTTTAGAGATCCAAGTTTTCAAAAGGTATGCAAAAGTTTATTTTCTTACAGCTTTTCAGTATAGTCTGTTAAAATTTGCTAATTATTCTTGGTTAGTTCTCAAACCTTTGATCCGGAAGTTATGAATGCGGCTTCGACTTCTCGGTCTCCCTTAATTGGGGGTTATCGGGAGGTGGGACGTAACATTTGGTATCAGAGCGTAGGTTTCTCAGTTAACCATTAATAATTATTAAATTTTACAAACTCCATAGAACCTAAGGGAGTTATTATAGGATTATCTGAAAGATGGAGGTGTCTAGAAAAGGATCACGACTGGGGACTAGCAATATTTTCCTCCGCACCGCTAGTCAGAATACGAGGACTCCCGGATCTGTGTGACTGCCTGGGCAAAGTCTTAGGGTATGAATCGAAATAAGATACCTTTAGGACTTTCTCATCTTATTCATCCCTTCTCATTACAAATTATCTTAAGGACCTTAAGAATTAGGGTTTTTCTCTCTCCTCCTCACCCTCTTGTGGTATGGGTAAGGTTAATAAGGCCTAGGGAATCCTCCATCAAATTAATGAAAAGCATGTAAATAAAATGTCATGGACATAATCTTATTAGTTTAAGCGCAAATTAAATAATAGATACATGCTTAGGTCGTATGACATATTTGTCATGTCCTCAGAAGAGACATGAGGCTAGACATTCTTGTCAGGAGGATACGTCAGTCTTGGAGATAGAGATCTCCATTGCAAGTAGAGACCCGACACATCCTCTAAGGATGATGCCAACCCTAACCCTAAGTGAAGGTTAAAGAGAGGTGACATGATGAGTTAGATGTCATGGTAGACCAGGTGTTTGAAAGGACATGCCTTTGGAATGCCATATGATCCATGGGTGATTGAGCAGCTTTAGCAACCCAACCCTAGGAAGGGTCGTGCATATTAGGGTAAAGGATAGCTCCTTCGATGATGATGTTAGGGAGGACCTGTAGAGACCCTATGGGCTTATGCGAATAGAGCATAGTATGCACCCAGGGTACGTTGGTTGTGTGAGAAAAGGGTGGAACCCTGACCACGAGGGTACGAAGGATGGCTTAAGAAATAAGCATAAAGAACTATGGATAACCTTGAGCGAACATAAGTTGAACATAGGCTTCATGCTTTGGAGGTTGACCCTTCATGAAGATAGGACCTCTAATGGTGAGGTTAGTTATAGGGTTAGCTCTAGAGAGAGAATAGGAAACCCAGCAAGAAGGTTGGAATCCTAGACTCTGAGTTATGAGGAGAAGTCAGGAATTGAGGATGATTCAACCTAAGAGGATGATAGTGGTCACCACATGCTTGATCCCTAGAGGTTTATTATGTCTTGGTTGCCATGGTAGGGACCAAAACCTAGAGGAAGGATGAGGTTTCTGGAACCTATGTACCTATGGTATAGGTGTTTACCTTCTGAGAAAGGAAGAAGATGTTCTGTATACCCTGAAATGAATTTGTAACAGGTTATGAAGCCTTATACCTTATGGTTTGTCCTTGAGGAGGATCCAACTCTAAGTGTTGCTCAAGTTGAAGGATGACAGGATGTGCACGTTATGCCTTTTGCAAGCTTGATTCATGGTTAAGGGATAGAGCATGCAGTTGCACACCTAAAAGTGAACCTAGGGTTCCTAGGCCTAAGAGGGGAAATGGTATACCTAATGCTCATGATGAGAATTAAGTTGCTATAGTTTCAAGCATGGTACGCCTCATGTATAAAGGAAAAGGGGAGCCCTTAAGTTCAAAGTATGTTTGATGAACCCCTCACAGCTAGGTTGTTGATAAAGAAATGTATGATCTTGATCTGACATTGAGGAAAGAGGACGAGTATGACCTAGCATGGTTCACTAGGTGATCTTCTTATGCCTTAATAGCTTACGAGGGTTAAGTAGGCCCATGTGGATGTAAACCCTAGACCTAAGAGCTTTTGGTGACCTTGCTATCAAGAGATAGTTTTCCTGCCATCCTAGGAGAGGGACCCCTTTGGTAGGGTGTATATCAGTTTTGTTGGTTTAAGGTAACCTAAAGAGGTCTCATAGGATCTTGAGAAGCTAAGTGAAAAGTACATGGTATGAGAATGAACTTGTAGACCCATCTCTAATTGCATATGAATGTGTTACTATGGAGGTAACCGGTATGGGGCTTGACTAAGATAGGCAGGTTGCCATGATCCCAATGAAAGGATGAAAACCAGCTCGTGAATGCAGAAAGAGAGATGATGAAGGGGAAGGGGTTCTAAGTGAACATGTACTATGATGGAGAATCCTAAGTCTATCCTAGGGTCAGGTAGGGATAAGACCGATGAAAGTAGGAGTTACCTAATTCCCCAGTTGCACATGACCATAGGGTCGGGATGTAACAACTATCATTGTTTGAGGGCCATGGGCTAGGAGATTGATCACCTTCATAAACTCATGGGACCCAAAGGGCAGATGAGTAGGGCACTCTCTTGATGCATGAGGGAAGAGGGATGACCCTAAAAGAGTCGGTACCCTATGGACCTAGAGGAGTTGACCAAGGATATAAACCTCAGTAGGTTCAAGACTAGTTTGATATCATGATGTCTGTGGCACGTTGCAACTTAGATTTAAAGGTGTACTGACAAGGTGGGATGTACCATCTCTACTCTTGGAACAGGAAGAACTCTGTATTTGGACTGTAGCCAAATGCTTATTTCCTCTTGTTATGAGAGTGAGAGATAGGACATTACGCATGCCACACACCAAGGATAAGAGATGATGTGAGTTGGAACGTTGCCATGATAAATAGGGATAGAGAAGATAACCTACCCTAGTAAAGTGAATGATACATGGATGGTTTGCAAACACTAAGAGGAATGAGGTAGTCACCTTATAAGGATGTTTTTATCTTGAGCTAAGTGGAACATACAAGTTATACCAGGTTGAGTTCAGAGAGTGTTCCTAATGAAGATAGACATAGAGTTTGAGGTGAGATGATAAGTGAAATACACAGAAGTGTATGTCTTCAATATACTTAAGAATGCGAAGTGGTAATGGATGCCCTGGTTGAGATACATATGACTTGTTTGACTAGAATCTAGAAGAGGTTGTTTGGCTAACCCTAGGTTTGGAAAGGAAAGGTGTCTTGATAACACTTAGATGTAACAAGATACGTTGAAAGGTTAAGAGTTGTTTGGTTATCCAGTCTAGTCCTTGATACGATGAAAGGATGGTGGTAAAACCTCAAGTGCACTTCTTTGGAAAGGAAGGTGATGAAACCCCGAATAGAGTGGTTTAATTAGGGTTTCTGAGGAATCTATCTTAAGGGATCATGACAATACAGGAGATCATGACTTAACACCATGGTACTACCAAGATAATAAGTGATAGTGGTACCTTAAATACCTAAGATAAAGTTGAATGTGGTATATGGCCATGCAAGCCAAGGGTAAAGGACAAACACCAGTAACCCCGTGCATTGATATAAAGGATAAAAAGTCCCCGAAAAAGAAAGGGAGTTCATCACAATGGATGTTGTAAGTCTCCCCTGGATCAAGGAAGGTCGAGATGCAATATGGGTTATGGTAGTTTTCCTTACCTAGATGACATGAGAAAGAAAGAGTTATGTCAAGGGACAGATCTGGTTGAACTGCCCATGAGAGAGAGATGGTTAAGCTATGAAGTGAGTTCAAAGGTTTTTGAGTTTGACCTAAAGGTTCCCTTCCCAAAGGTGGAAGTAGGTACATAAAGAACTCAATGTTAGTACAGTTATCACCCCAAACTAATGGTTAGTATGATCCAGACTAAAGGGTCTGATGAGAACATATGTGCTCATTCAGGATGATAGTTAGAAATAGTTCTTGCTCTATGAAAGATGTGATGATGACCACCATAGCCAATAACGGGATTTAAAGAAGCTTTATAAGGGAGGTTGTGTCGGTCACCACTTCAGTAAGGTGATGTTGGTGAAAGGACCATGTGATGGTTAAATAAAGGACTACAGTGTGTGTAGATGAAGTTGCTTTGATCGTGCAATGGCTGAAGGGAGCCTAGAGACGACGAGAGTCATGAGCAGATGCAAAGTAGTCTAATATGTAGTGCACTGTGGGAGAATATAATGAGAATCCGACCCCTCTAAGCTGCAGCTGAGAAAGCTGAGTCCCCGATACATGGGTCCATTAGAGATGGTTAGGTTTTGACCCTACCCCTTAGGATAGAGTGATGTGAGATGTTTTCCATGTGTCCAATTTAGAGCACTATGTGAGGTACCCCGACCATGTGCTGAGCAATGAACCTAGTGAGCCCCAGGGAGGTTGAAATGGTCTGAGTCACCTGTGTAGTTTATAGATGCCAGGATGAAAGAACTCAGAGAAAAGAATATGTGATGATAAAGGTTCTTTGGATGCGCCATGAGTACGGTAAAGCCACATAGGGGCCAATGATGGAAATGGAAAAGTCTTATCCTAAATTGTTTGTTTGCTTGATAGAATTTTGAGGACAAAATTCCTATAAGAGGGGAAGGATGTTACAACCCCAAATTTTGGGTTCATTTGATGAGAAATGTAATTTCTCATATTATAGATATTTGAACAAATGATGATATAATGTGCTTCAAATAAATGAATTTTGTTTACAATAGCCTTGATGATTGTGTTCTGGGCTTTATTGGCTATTGGGCCCAAATAACAAGGAAATTCAATTAGTAAATGGATAATTGAATTTTTAAGAAAAGAAATATGTAGAAACCTCTAGAAGGCAAATCCAAAGAGGATTTCATGCCTCTTGGGTTCCTTGGGTACCAAGGAGTCCAAGGTTACAAAAAGAAGGCAATGAGAAAAGAAAAGGTTAATTAAGTATTTCTTTATTAAGAAATAAATTGAAGATACTGATAAAATGTGGAAAATGAGTGGAAAGAGGCATAAATGAGATTTCTTAGTGAAATTTCGTATCCTTGAGGTTGCTAATATTAAAAGGAATGCCAATGACGAAAATAAAAGAGAAATAAAGAGAAAACCCTACAAAGAGTTATTTTAATGAGAAATAAAGAAGATAAGGTGAAATAATGCATAAAGATGCATCTAGAAGGATAATAAATATTCAATAAAAAGAATTTCGAAGTAATGGAATGGCTTGGGATCCGAGGAGTCCCAATAAAAAGGAAAGAAAGAGAAAATACCAAATTTTCAATATAAAAGGATAATGTGATACATTATTAATGAATTAGGAGGTTTTGTTAAAAAGGAAAGTAATTTCTATTAAATGAAATAGAAATTCGTGCCTATGAGATAGAAGGCAAGTGTAAAAGAGATTAATTAAGAGGATTTTTGAATCCCTATTTATACAAGAGTTTTGGTTTACTAAAGGATTAAGTTAAGAGAGAGAGAAGCTTCCTATTTCATGAAGGAATTTGATTCCTAGTAGGAGAGACTTTATTGTTTCGTGAGAATACATCATGGGACGTGGTTACCCTCGTCTATAAAAGGGAAGGGACCCCTAGATCGAGTCCAGGAGAGGAGTCCCACGCAGTTCTTGCTTTATCTTCCTTGTTTTATCCTTGAACCCTATACTATGAGAAACCACGAGATCCTGAAGCAACGAAGGACCCAAGTGCGGTTGTAGAGGTAGTTGGACATGAGTCGAAGCCAAGGCAAGGCCTAGCTGGAGCCGCCATGCCCGAAGTGAAGAGCAATAGATGCAACATGGCTGCATAAGATAGCTTGATTGTGGGTCTACCGTGCCCGTTTTGCACCACCGCAGCAGCTATTCGAGAGCTTTGTGGGTGCGCCTGGGCACGACGGAGGCAACCCCGGCCTCCTTGGAGGTCGCCAGGGTCAGGAGGAGAGACGGGGTCGCGCCCAACCGCGGCTAGGGCGCCTGTAGCCGCCGGCGCGAGGTTGAAGATAACCAAATGGCCGATTGGACAATTATACCGCCGGGGTATGAAGCGCCGATCTTGTTAAGTGGAGAACAGAGACAACATTTGTTTATGTTTTTAAAATAGTCGGGTCACGCAGCTAGTGAGCAATTCATGGAGAAGGACACGTGGCACCCTTCCATTGGCCAAAGTAAGTTGATTCTACCAAAAATCATAACTCCTAATTCATAGCTCAGATGACAAAAGTTTATATATGAATTTTGATCAGAAAAACACAAGGAATCCAATAAAAATAGCTTTATAGCCTGAATCTGACCATAGTTCGAAATTTTAGTGCAAATTATCATCTTTAATGAATTAAAGGTTAAGAAACCCTATTTTGAAATGAATAAAGTATTTAATAGGGTTTAATGGATCATTATAGTTGATGTTAACCTGTTAAATGTAAAAAGGTACATTATGTTCAAAAAGGAAGAACTTTGCACGTGATTAGTCTAATTTGGAGTTTATATGCATAAATATGCTTGAAATGTGAAAAGTACATAAAGTTATTATCTTTAATGATTTAATGAGGGGAAAACCCGTAGATTTGATGATAGATGGACTTAATGATGTTAATTGGATAATTCAAGCCAAGATTAACATATGGTTAGTAAAAGTGCAAATAGGATCTAAAAAGATGAACTTTTTATATAATTGGCTTAATTTAGGGTTTCTTGCATGATTATGCATTTATGAGCTTGAAAACCCTAATTTAGGAGGATATGTCTTTTAATTTGTTTAATTGTTCAAATCCATGAATAAATAGGGATGTGATGATCCAAAGTCAATTTGGGTATAAAAGACTACTAAATGAATAATTTGAGGAATTAAGGTTTATATGAGTAGAAAAGAGTATTTTAGGGTTTGTTAACCTAAAAGGGATAAAATTGAGAAATTTATCTAAGAAACCCTAATGAATATTAATGAAACTTTAATGCGGATTAGAAACCCTAGAAAGAGAATCTAAGTCAATAAAGTACATTCTTGATAAAGTGTGTAATAAATAGAGTACATATTCTTTTTAGGAATTATGTGATGATTGAATTACTTGCTTGGATCTATTGATTGGCTTGATTGTATATACATGAAGTATATGTTCAATAATCTGCATGACTCATCAAATCAGGTATGTGGTTACACTTATGAATATCTCGAAGTAGTTTTTTGAGTTTTACCGAAGTTTTCATCGGTGTCATGAATTAATTGTTGGATGATTTTAATTCATGCAAACTATAATGTGGATATGACTATCACATAAGATATGTGCCTACTAGCTCAGATCCTAGTCCCCTCTATGTCTTAATGGCTGACCTAGTACATGGCTATCTAGAGGGTAGGTCCATCAGGTCGTGGAATGACTTAGTACATGGCTACCTATTGGGTAGGTCCATCAAGTCACAGTGAGTTAGATATTGGGCTACCTTTGGGTGGTCCCATGCGACTCTACCTTTATAGAGGTATTATATAAGTCCTTACAGGGATAACACAGAGTTATGGATAGGTATGGATTGAGTAGTATGGCTTAAAATGTAATCTTGGTTGTTAAATGATTAATTGAATGATTACGTTGTTATTATAGTTGTATGATTATTGTTTCCCCCACATACCAGCTTCGGCTGACCGACGTTTTGTTTGTCGGTGTTTTAGGTACAAGACAAAAGGACAAACAGTAAATCGTGATATTGTGAAATACATGAAGTAAAATACAAAGAGGATTAGTTAGAGTAGAATCCTTTAGTTGATAGAAGTTTAGAGATCCAAGTTTTCAAAAGGTACGCAAAAATTTATTTTCTTACAACTTTTCAGTATAGTCTGTTAAAATTTGCTAATTATTCTTGGTTAATTGCCGAACCTTTGATCCGGAAGTTATGGGTGCGGCTTCGACTTCTCAGTCTCCCTTAATTGGGGGTTATCGGGAGGTGGGTCGTAACAACTATATTGATAGCCATCCTTGTCTCAACAAGATGCAACAATAAAGTGTTTCTATTGGCAAATTGAAATAGCAGCTCTCAACTCTATTTCGTGCCCTTTAGGCTGAAATAAACTGAAAGATGCTCCTATATATGGCAGCAACACTTGCTCCAATGATGAGTACTCCTTTCCTGGTCCTTCTACAAAGGCCATCACTTCTTTGTGGATCTTGCATATCATATATGACATATCCATATCTTGGTATCATATACCTCAGAAGTGCTTCATTTCATGATACCTTACGTGGAGATCTCCATCCCCTCCTTCATCTTCTTTTGTTCTTCCAGATATAGAGGGAAATTCCCTCATACACCCTTTCCCATGTGCCTTTGAGGCTGAAGATGGCTTGGATAGCTGGCTAGCATCAGAACACTTATTTTCTTTGCCCTTGTCCTTACCCTTAAGACTTACCCTTCATTGATCACATCAAACATTAGGGTTTGTCTTTCTTCATAATTGCCTCTACTATCCTCAACATGTCCAACAACTCTGTCAACGCTTGTCAAAGTTGTTCATGTTGTAGTTTATCATGAACTGTATGATTGTCGCAACATCTACAGTATCATACCAATCAACAACTCTTGGCACAGAGGGAATCCTTCTTATTCAGGTTTTCCACATATACCCAATCATATTGAGTGTGTGAATACCTTACTGGATCTCCTTCTATCATGACATACTAGGACAGTGTCCTTGAGACATCATATGTCTCATGTTGTCTCAGCAACTCATAGTTTAGAGAACACAACATCAAGCACTCCACATTAATGTCATCCTCAGTATGCTTCCATAAGCATTCTTTGAAGCCATTGATGTGGTGGGATTGAGTTCATATGGTTCTGGTATAACTAGGACTTGGAGCTTTCATTCTTTGATTGAGAACACTTATCATCATCCTAACCAGTCGTGGAATTATTCCCATTTAATTTGTTGGTTTCAAAGACCGATCGCAAATAAAGTGATTATTGTTGATTAACCATTTATTTTAACAAAAGGAAATATATGCAATTTTAGTCGAAAACTCTTTCGACTTATTTGATTGATTTGAAAAATTTGACGATAAAAATTAGGCCTTTAATTAATTATCGCTCCCACTATTTTAGTTCAAATCGATAGCCCTCACCATAAATTCAGAAGATTGCAGCATACAACCTTCTAGTGGGCAAGATCCTAAAATCCTCTAAGTCATGGACCAGCTAGGGCTATCACCCACAACTTAGATCTCTCAGGTAGGCAACTCTTGCCAATTTCATCATATGCAACTCTTGATAAGATGTAATATGCAACTCCTTGCCATGAACATCTCTATGCCTCAAGGTAATAGATCCCATCTATATCACCTTGTTAAGTCTGACCCAATGCCAACACGATGAATATGCACTCTGCTAGGGCAGACCCACACATTCATCCTTCACGCTTCCATGAGATAGACGGTGCACCACGCTAGGGCGTGCCCACACTTAGTCGATCAAGCTTTTCACGTGTGTTGCATTTGGAAGGCATATAAAACTTAATATTTAACGAGGGATTTGGTTTTATATACATATACATATCCAATCACCACAATACATAGTACATATCATATACATGCTATATCCCACAGAAAACATGCAAAACGATAAAAGCAATGATTATGGCCATCCTAATGTGATTCATCGAGCCAAGGGGAATCACAGTCATCTAGGTCTACATCACATGCAACCTGTACAAGATGAACTATGTGCTTTGCCTTTTTGGGTTTGATCAACTCATCACATGAATGATCGGCTCGCCATCAGACTGGTCGGTTGGGTGCCACCATTCGATCGGTTGGCTCCTCCAACCGATCAGTTTGCCTGGTCGTCGTGCATCTCATCATGGCCGCCAACTGCTCATCTCGCTCCTCGAACTGGTCATCAACTGATCGGTTCACTCCTAGAATTGATCGTCTGGAACGTCAACCGATCAGTTCACTCCTTGAACCGATCGTCTCAGCTGTCGTCAGGATGTCCGCCGTTCTTCGACATTATAGGAAATAAAATCTATCCTATTTTACATTGTAAAAAGAGAAACCTTGAGTTACATTCGAGGGGAGCAAAGGTAGGAAAGAAATCTTGAATTATTTTGAGTTACATCAGGAATAGGAGAAAGGGAATCGATGCGCAGACCGAGATGCAAGCAACCACATACAACAAAACACTAATAGGGTTTATTGGCCATAACCACGCTATGCATCCACCATAAAACTCATTTAAGGGTGACACATATCGAGTGCATTAATATTACATATCATATATGTTATATTGGGATTTGTGGATTTAATATTGGACATGGATCAAGCCAATTTTATCTGCATCGTATGCAATAAATAAAGGCGACAAACCAAAATCGATCATATCGATAATCCTAAAGTATAGAGCAGTTGATGTGGCTCTGATACCACTTTTTGGTTTTATGGAAGGAAGAGAAGACAGCGGAAACAAAAAAATTCTCCTCCCCAAACGTAGAACAAGGAAATGCGTCAACATCTATACAATGGGAAAGGAAGGTTTGTGGAATCATACCTTGTCCCGAGGCTTGCTCGGTGAAAATACCTCACACCTTGCGCGGTCTTCACCTCCTGTCTTGGACAGTGTCCGTGCAGCTCCTGGTCGCACCGTGACTGACAACTCCTAGTCTCACCAGGACTGTCGGGATTGACAGGTGTCCTCCGAGCGACAGAAATCTCCCGCCTCTGAAGTAGTCCACACAGACCACCTGGAACTCTGATCTCCTTGTCCCACAAGGAATCGGAAGGAGTCGCACCCTCCTGTCGGTGTACTAGTCACCGACACACTGTCTTGCCACCAGTCGCTTTCTGCAGTTGTCTTTCCCTTGCTGTGCCTCCCTTATCGGGTAGCACTTGCTCGGGCTCTCTTAGTTACAAAAACCAGAGAGAACGACAACTTTACAGAGCAACTGGTTGCACTGAGTTGTGTCCTGAGAAGCCCCCAATACCCCTATATATAGGAGGGTCATGGGACAGGGTTCTCTATCCTGGGCAATGCAGGACTAAAGCAGGAGTAGAAGGGTTCGAGATTTTCCACAAAAACAACCAACTACGTGACCTGAACCGATCGTTTCATTTTTGAAATAGTCGGTTGGGGACTTGAGCCGGTCGGTTGACACCTCAACCGATCGATTGGGGCACCTCAACTGGTCGGTTCATTTCTGAACCGGTCGATTCGTGGCCCTGGTCAGTTCCCAATTGACTTTTCCTCTTTTGTTTCCAATTGGGACCTAATCCCAATCCTTTTTCCAATCAAATTGGGCAAGTGAAACAAAAAGAAATTTCTCACCAATCTTACTTTCCCAACTCGCTTGTTTGGACTAGTTGAGTCGATCGTTTCAACACTTGAACCGATCATTTCATCCTGTCCATAAGCCGATCGACTCATCACTTGAGCCGATCGGTTCATGAAGCTCAGCTGATTGGTTCATCACATGAGTTGATCGGTTGGGAGTGCAGAAATAGTCAATTGTAGTTCCAATCAATACGATACTCTAATCAATCGATCCAACACCTTGAACACTATGATTTTGAGCTATCAATTAATTGAGTGTTTAATTGAAATACTAAACTCCTTTAGCAATCAATCTAAACAATGTTTGTGGACAAAACTCCTTTTCCAGGATAAATCCTATGTGTGTGACCCTACAGGTCCTTTTCACGTTGGCAGTGAAAGTCCATAACACTTATCACTTCACAAGCAAAGAGCGGTGCCTAGTCACACATCAATGCTACCCAAGTGAAATAGAAAGTTGGAGAACAACTTTTAATCCTACAATCCGTGTATGGTGTTACAGTGAATGTATAATTCCTTTGTCACTGATATCTCAAATGAACTCGAGGCATGGACCATTCATCCTGTAAACGTTCATTCACTTTCTTGATCTCAGAGTAGATTGAACGAGATATGTATGACATCAATATCACATATTGATTTACAGATGCATGTGCACGCCTATCTCAATCCTACTCATCAAGTGGCCATGGATATCAAACTTCCTCAGGAGGGACAAATCCCATATCTATCACTCATCCCTCAAAAGCCCCATATGTCAAAGCCACCCAATCATCACCTTTATAACAACCCATGTTTCAGGACTGCGTTTGATGATGTCAAAGTGTACCCAGTGACATGTGTTGAGTGTAGTGATTTCAGGTCAAAGAATCACATTCACCACCATCTCTGTGAGTACTGACTGTGACTACCATGTCATGGTTCCATGTGTCAAACTCACGGTGGGTCTGTCCGGTGCACTTGTTCTCTAATAAGTACCTATGTGTTTGGTTTGATATCTCTATATCATGACTAATGAGATTCTATCATCAACCTACACCACAATCTAGTCTTGTGTGTCATTGTTGTCTATCTACCTTCCACAATGACATCCGACTAGGGACATAATAAGAATGTACAAACTCTTAGCATCTGTATGATCTCATCGTTCTGGTCCTCAACCTAAAAGCATATGTCATTGCGTACTGTCATTCTCTAGACATTCAATGTGTTCTATCACTATCTCATATGACTGAACCAGAAAGAATTGGAAGCTTTCCTTTGATGTTTATCAAATCAATCATAATGTATCCCACCAATCATCCCATGATTATCTCTCAGGGAATACATACCAACAACAACTTGCTACTAAACCTCCTCATGGTCTAAGGAACTCTTCTTCCTATCCTTAGAAGATAAGCGCCTATATCATCTACACATAGGTACTAGAAGCCTCATCCTTCTTCTAGGGTTTAGTCCTACTAAAGACAACCAAGATACGATAAGGACCCTGCACGAGGCAACCACAACCAACCACTTAGGTTGTAACATACTCAACTTCTTAGGGTTCCTAAAATCTCAGAGTCTAAGTCTCCAACCTTCTTTCTCGAGTCTTGCTCTCACTCTCTAGAGCTAAACATACAAACAACCTTGCCACTGGAGGTTCTCTCTCTAAAAGGGTGGATCAAGCTCACATACATACACTTACATGGGTGCAACCTACGTTCGCACGAGATTATCTATGGCTCTTTATGCTTGTCTCATAAGCTATCCATCATGCCCTTCTAGCCTCGGTTTTATCCTACTGCCATTACTATTAACGTACTATGGATGCATACTATGGCATGCTCATATAAGCCAACATGGTTTCTATATGTTCTTCACAAACCTCATCAATGAAGGAGCTATCCTTCACCCTAACGTGCACGACCCTTCACAGGGTTGGGTCGCCAAAGGTACTAGGTCAGGCAACTTCATAGGGCACATACTATCATAGGTATCTAAAACCAAAAGCAAGTCAACCCACACACATGGTCGACTATGACCTCCATCTCATCATGCCATCTCTCTCTTTGCAACCACCACTTAGGGTTAGGGTTAGCACCATCCTCAGAGGATATGCAAGATCTCTAACTTTAATGGAGGTTTCTGCCTCCAAGACCAACTCTCTCCTCATCCCCCAAACAAGAAGGTCTAACCTCAGGTCTCTACTGAGGGCATGAAAACACATGTCATACGTCCTAAGCATGCAACTATTCTTTACTTTTCTCTTAAACTATTAAGATTATGTCCATGACATCTTATTTACATGATTTTAATTAATTTTGTGGAGGATTCCTTAACCTTATTATACATACCCTGACCTTAGGAGGGTGAGAAGAGAGACAAAACCCTAAACCTTAGAATCGTAACAGAATTAGGGTTGAGAAGGGATGAAAAAAGATGAGAGAGTCCTAAAGGTATCTTATTTCGAGTCAGATCCTAAGAAATTGGACAGACAGTCACACAGATCTGGGAGTCTTAGTATTCCGACTAGCAGTGTGGAGGAAAATATTTCCAGCCCCCGGATGTGATCCTTTTCTAGACACCTATGTCTTTCGGAAAATCCTCTAATAGCTCCCTCGGTTCTATGGAATTTGTAAAATTTAATAATTACTAAAGATTAAATGAGGAACCGATGCTCTGATAACAAATGTAATGACCCTACCTCCTGGTAACCCCCAATTAAGGTAGACCAACATGTCAGAGCCATTATCCCAATTAATCTGATCAATGGTTTGACAAATAATCAATAATAATTATTAAATTCTACCAAATCTATACTGAAAAGCTGGAATAAAATAAAACTTTGCATATCTTTTTAAAAACTTGGATATCTAACTTCTATCCACAACTGTAGACTATTCTAACTAATCCTCCTTTGCACTTTAATACTTATTTTCACAATGTGCCTATTTACTATTTGTCTTTTTAAATATTGTACCTAAAATGCCGACAAAAAAAATGTCGGTCAACATATATGAATATGCTTGTATGTTGGGACAATAAAAATTTCACAAGTATGGCTAACAACCTAAATATCACAATCAAGTTACCTAACAAGCCAATTTACATTTTCAATGTGTCAATCTCCACCGCTTTTTCCCTAACCCTGGAATACCCTGTTTAGGGTTTCTCTTTAGAAATAGACTTAAGCCCACCTTCTCCATCCGGAGCTTGGTGCCTGGGGTCACCTCTCATGGTGCCCATTAGTCATGCAATAAAGACCACTTTCTTTATTTTGATCTTGGTGTCTAGGGTCAGCACTCATGGTGCCCATGGGTCTTCCCTCTTGGGGTTGACATTTTTGCATCATCCATCAGGGTGGCATGTAGGTGTGAGAATACACACTTATATCGTAATTACGATAATCATTGTGACTTTATGATTTGCAAGTATGAACACCCAAACTTATAGGTTGCATTCAAAGTGATTAATCACCCAGAAAACCTTCGGGAAACTAATGTGATTAACCATAATTAACCACATAATAAATATTTCTTTTCCCCTGGTCATTATCTTGTTATCTCGAGTCCCTTGGACCTGAAGGAATCCTAAAGGCATGAATTCCCATATTGTGGAATATCTATTTGCCTTTATCCTCTTATATTAGCTATTTCACATATATTTCCTTTTATTAGCTACATCCTTTTCCTTTTTATTTCTCTTTTCTTTTTAATTGGGCTCAATGGCCAACAAAGCCCACTATCAATCAATCAAGGCCATTTCACATGAAATCCATCAACAAAACAAAAATAGATTTAATTTATTATTTAAAAGAGAATTACACATTTCATTACATAACATAGAAAATTGAGGTTATAACATCCTCCCCTCCTTATAGGAATTTTGCCCCCAAAATTCCACCAAACATATAAACAATTCAGGATAAGACTTTCTCATGCCCATCATGGATCCCATGTGGCTCTACCCTCTCCATGGTGCTTTCCAAGAACCTCCATCATCTTATATTCTTACATCTGAGTTCTCTCTCATAGGTGACTCAAGACATTACAACTTCTCTCAAAGCTAAATAGGTTCATGGCTCAGCACATGGCTTGGGTACCTCAAATAGTGCTCTAGATCGGACTCATGAAACACATTATACATCATGTTATCCTGAGGGGTAAGGCTAAACATAGACATATCCACCAATCCATCACAAATGGATCTATGTATCGGGGACTTAGATTTCTCAACTATAGCTCAGAGGGGTCACATTTACATATCACGTATTCTCCCAGAGTGAACTGCATGTCAATCTGGTTTGCATCTGCTCACGACTCATGTTGCCCCTGGGCTTTCTCAGCCATCGCATGATCAAAGTGACTTCATATGCACTCACTGTGGTCTCTCTGACCTTCACAAGGTTTTTCCACTGACATCATCTTCATTAAGTGGTGACTGGCACAACCTCCGTTACAGAGCTTCTAACATCCTGATACTGGCTACAGTGGCTATCATAACAACTTTCATAGGACAAGAACTGTCTCAATGTATCACCCTGAATGAGAACATATGCTCTCATCAGACCCTCTAGTCTGGATCATACTAACCATTAGTTAGGGTTGATAAACTATACTAACACTGAGTTCTTCATGTACCTACTTCCACCGTATGGAAGTGAATCTTTAGGTCATACTCAAGAACCTTTGAACTTGCATCATTGTGTAGTTGAACCATATCTCTCTCTTATATATAGTTCAACTAGATCTATCCCCTAATAGTACTCTCTCTATCTCTTAGGTTATGTCATTTAGGTAAGGTGATCTACCATAACCCATATTTCATCTTGGCCTTCCTCGAACCAAGGGAGACCCACTACAACATCCATAGTGATTAACTCCCATTCCCCCTCGGGGACTCTTTATCCTCTATGTCAACGCAATGGGTTACTGATGTTCATTCTTCACCTCCTAGCATGCATGGAGATAAGCCATATGCAACTCTATACATTTTTCATCTCATTCATCCAAAGTACTACTGCAACTTACTATCTTAGTAGTACCACGGTGTATGATGAACTTAAAATCATGATCTCCTATAAGTCATGATTCCTTAAGGTTGATTCCTAAGAAACCCTAAAACACTCTAGTTGGGGTTTCATCACCTTCTTTTCCAAAGAAGTGCATATGAGGTTCTACAACCATCCTTTTATCACAACAAGCCCTAGGCTGGCTAATCAAGCAACCACTAACTTGATTAATAGATCTTGTTACACCTGAGTGTTAGCCAAACATATCTCACAACTTAGGGTTCACCTAACCATCTCTTGCATCCTTTCCACTAGCTAGACTAGGTAGCTGCATCTCAACAAGAGCATCCATTACCACCTTTCATCTTTATGTGTTAGGTAATGTTGAAGACATAAACCCCATGTATTCCACTTACTATCTCATCTCGGACTCTAAGTATATCTTTATCAAGAAAACTCAGAGCTCATCCTCTTGGTTATCAAACTCAACCTTATATAGATCATAAATTCCACATAGCACATGATAAGAACATCCTTATAAGATGAACACCTTAGTTCTCTTAGTGTTAACAAACCATCCACACATCGTACACTCCACAAAGGTATGCTATTATTTCTATCCTCATGCATGATAGCAACATTGCCACTCACATCATCTTTATCCTTGGTGTATGGCATGCATATTGCCCTATCTCTCACCCCCATAACGAGAGGAAATAAGCATTTGGTTGTAGTCCAAATACAGAGTTCTTCCCGTTCTAAGAGAAGAGATGGTGCATCCCACATTACCAGTACACCTTCCAGTCTAGGTTGAAACGTACCTGTCCCTACATCATGAACATCTCCATATCAAGGTTACTTCCATGGAAAACTGGTCTCAAACCCACTTGAGTCACAACACAAGCCTTGGTCATCCCTCTAGGTCTGTAGGGTGCCAACACTTTTGGGGTTATCCCTCTTCCCTTATGCATCCAGAGAGTGCCCTCCTCATCTGCACTTTGGGTCTCATGAGTTCATGAAGGTGATCAATCTCCTAACCCATGGCCCTTAGACAATGATATTTGTTACCTCCCGACCATATGGTCATGTACAACTAGGGAATTAGGCAACTCCTACTCCCATCGGTCTTGTCCCTACTTGATCCTAGGATAGACTTAGGATTCTAACATAGTACATATCCAGCTTGAAACCTTACCCAAGTCTCCATCATCTCTCTCGGCATTCGTGACTTACATCCTTTTGTATGGATCATGGCGACCTATCTACCTTGATCAGGCCCCATAATGATTACCTCCATGGTAACACATCCACATGCACTTAGAGATGGTTATCTATGGGTCTACATGTTCATTCTTATACTATGTAATCTCTACTTAGCTTCTCAAGATTCTATGAGACCTCTTAAGGTTACCTCAAACCCAACAAAAGCTTATTCATACACTATAAAAGGGTCTTCTCCCAGGATGGGAGGAAACTATCTCTTGATAGAAACAACGGATACAAACGTTCTTATGTCTAGGGTTTACATCAACATGAGCATGCTTTACCCAGTCAAGCTACTAAGGCACATAGCTAACCAACATACCACCTACTAAACCATGATATGTCTCCATAATAGATCATACTTGTTCTCATTCCTCGACATTGGACCATAAGCATACATACATAAGTCGTCAACCTATAAGTAGGATGTTCGTCAAACATACACCTTAATCCAAGGGGTTTCCCGTTCCTCCAACCACGAGGAGTGCCATGCTCAAATCTATAGAAACTCAAATCTCATCATGAGCATTAGGTGCACGAGGTACTACTACTTCCCTTCTTAGGTCTAGGAACCCTATGTTCACTTTTCTATAAGAGCTGTCCAACTGCATGCTCAACTTTCTAACCAAGCATGTACAAGGTATGACATGTGCTTCCTATTATCCTTATATTTAAGCAACACTTCAGAGTTGAGTCCTCCTCAAGGACATCCAACTAGGTATAAGGCCTCACAACTTGCTACTAAACCTCCTCGGGGTTTAAGGAACTCTTCTTCCTATCCTTAGAAGATAAGCGCCTATATCATCTACACATAGGTACTAGATGCCTCATCCTTCTTCTAGGGTTTAGTTCTTCTAAAGACAACCAAGATGCCATAAGGACCCTGCATGAGGCAACCGCAACCAACCACATAGGTCGTAACATACTCAACTTCTCAGGGTTCCTTAAATCTCAGAGTCTAAGTCTCCAACCTTCTTTCTCGGGTCTTGCTCTCACTCTCTAGAGATAACCCTACAAACAACCTTGCCACTGGAGGTTCTCTCTCTAAAAGGGTGGATCAAGCTCACATACATTCACTTACATGGGTGAAACATGCGTTCGCTCGAGATTATTTATGGCTCTTTATGCTTATCTCATGAGCTATCCATCATACCCTTCTAGCCTAGGTTTTATCCTACCACCATTACTATTAACGTACTCTGGGTGCATACTATGCCATGCTCATATAAGCCAACAGGGTTTCTGTATGTTCCTCACTAACAACATCAATGAAGGAGTTATCCTTCACCCTAACGTGCATGACCCTTCATAGGGTTGGGTTGCCAAAGGTACTAGGTCAGACAACTTCACAGGGCACATACTATCATAGGTATCTAAAACCAAAAGCATGTCAACCCACACACATGGTCGACTATGACCTCCATCTCATCATGCCATCTCTCTCTCCAACCACCACTTAGGGTTATAGTTAGCACCATCCTCAGAGGATATGCCAGATCTCTACCTTTAATGGAGGTTTCTACCTCCAAGACCAACTCTCTCCTCATCCTCCAGACAAGAAGGTCTAACCTCAGGTCTCTCATGAGGGTATGACAACACATATCATACATCCTAAGCTTGCAACTATTCTTTCATTTATGCTTAAACTATTAAGCTTATGTCCATGACATCTTATTAACATGCTTTTAATTAATTTGGTGGAGGATTCCTTAACTTTATTATACATACCCTAACCTCAAGAGGGTGAGGAAGAGAGACAAAACCCAAAACCTTAGAATCTTAACAGAATTAGGGTTGAGAATGGATGAAAATAGATGAGAGAGTCCTAAAGGTATCTTATTTCAAGTCAGATCCTAAGACATTGGCCAGGAAGTCACACAGATGTGAGAGTCCTCGTATTCTGACTAGCAGTGCAGAGGAAAATATTACCAACCCCCAGTCGTGACCCTTTTCTAGACACCTCTGTCTTTCGGAAAATCCTCTACTAGCTCCCTTAGTTCTATGGAATTTGTAGAATTTAATAATTAATAAAGATTAAATGAGGAACCGATGCTCTAATACCAAATGTAATGACCCAGCCTCCCAGTAACCCCCAATTAAGGGAGACCAACAAGTCAGAGCCGTTATCCCAATTAACCGGATCAATGGTTCGAAAAATAATCAATAATAATTATAATATTCTACCAAAACTATACTGAAAAGCTGGAATAAAATAAAACTTTGCATACCTTTTTAAAAACTTGGATATGTAACCTCTATGCACAACTACAAACTATTCTAATTAATCCTCCTTTTCACTTTAATACTTATTTTCATAGTGTTCCTATTTACTGTTTGTCCTTTTCAATATTGAACCTAAAATGCCGACAAACAAAACGTTGGTCAATATATATGAATATGTCGATATGTGGGGAGAACCAAAATTTCACAAGTATGGCTAACAACCTAAATACCACAATCAAGTTAATTAACAAGCCAATTTACATTTTCAATGTGTCAATCTCCATCGCTTTTGCCCAAACCCTGGAATACCCTCTTTAGGGTTTCTCCTTTGCAATAGACTTAAGGCCACCTTCTCCATCTTGAGCTTGGTATCTGGGGTCACCTCTCATGGTGCCCATTAGTCATGCAATAAAGACCACCTTCTCTATCTTGAGCTTGGTGTTTGGGGTCACCACTCATGGTGCCCATGGGTCTTCCCTCTTGGGCTTGACCTTTTTACATCATCCATCAGGGTGGCATGTAGGTGCATGAATACACACTTATATCATAATTGTGATAATCATAGTGACTTTATGATTTGCAAGTATGAACATAAAAACTGATAGGTTGCATTCAAAGTGATTAATCACCCAGAAAACCTTTGGGAAACTAATGCGATTAACCATAATTAACCACACACCTGTCAGGATGACTTGAGTGCGGAAATAATCCAACTAAGCAAGAAATCCAGTAAACAAGCAAGAACACAAGATGATCCTGAAATATGCATCCCATTTTCCAATCGTCGATCAGGCCATCAAGGTCTATTAAGCCTAGTTGCTTCCTAGGGTTACAAGTTCTCTTTAGGGTTTTGATTACAAATAGGGTTTCACTTCCTTTTTACTATTTTAAACCCTAATTTTATTAAAATACTCACAAACCCTAATTATCTCATCTACTCCTCATGAAAGATACTAAGGTTACCTTTGAACAACATATAACCCTAATTTCGGATTAAAGGCACTTTTTTTCCTTTTTCCCCTATTTAGGGTGTCTAAGTATATTCACCATCATATTAGGTTTCAAATCCTAAATCTTGCAATTTCATCTTCATGATAGGTTAAGATTCATCTTTATCATTAAACAGGTTAACAATACTCAAATTAACCTATTTGCACTTATAAAACTATCCATTATCATTAATTACGGTTTCTTACAAAAAATTAATACATTTTTCATCAAAATAATATAATTTTTCCAAAGGAGATGGATTTAGGATTTCAAACTATTTTTTATCTTATTCCTTGCATTTTTTTTGATCAACTTTCATGTATTAAGTTTCTTCATATGAATTTTCTATTTATTTCTATGATTTTTGCAAGAAAAACCCTTTTTCTAGATTATTCGAGTATAGAGGGAATTACTAGGAAATTCGACTGTCGCTTGATCAGTGGACTGGTGGTCTGCTCTTTGGATTACATCACGCATGCCTAATTTAGTCACTCCCACTCTCACTCGTGTGATCCATGCTTGGGATCACGGTGGTCCACGATCGGATGGTTGTCAGTCGTCATCTACCCTTGACTACTCGACGAACCGCGGTCAACTCCTTGGTTGATTACGAGCTCCAGGCCACCAATAGAGATTTGAAGATGTCAGGAAGCTGCATCGTCATTGTCCGGACTTGATGGACCAGTCAATTTCTCACAACAACTTGACCTTCACCATTAATAGGTCTCCAGAGTTCCGACGAGGTCGGCAGGTAGCAAGGGGTGTAGGTTAGGATGAAATCGACAATTGAACTGACCTTTCAATTCGTCGTCGCGTTTCGCAACATTTGGGTTAAGAATTGGGTATGCTAGTACCCTCAAGTACACCTCCATTATATAGGGCTAGGCTAGGGTGTCCTGCAAATTGGGAACTTCTTCCCTCATCGATGACAGTGCTAGAAATCGGGGTCTAGATTCTTCAAAACAATCTCCCGAAGTCGATGACCCTCTTACTTCTTCGAATTATCATCTCAAATGCAAAATAATAGGATTCCAAAATTGAATCCTTTTACTCGGGGTAGATGATGAGCGGCTACCGTTGGATCTGTGGTCCCCTAGAATACGCGGGTCGTCCAACGGCCATCATCACTCCCCAAAACTCAATTATCCAATAATTAATAAAAAAGAGTGTTTTAACATGGAAACTTGGGAAATTCATTTCTCTCTCCTCGATCAGTATTTTTCTCTAAAATATCAAGGCAAAGTTCACCTTGGCATTAGCTAACTGTTTATTAAATTTGGGAATCAAATCCCAATAGATGAGAAGGTTTCCTTCTCTCCCAATTTAACCATCAATTAATCCAAAATTAATTAATATTTTTTCCCCTTGTCATTTATCTTGTTGTCTCGAGTCCCTTGGACCTCAAGAAATCTTAAAGGCACAAATTCCCATATTGAGGAATATCTATTTGCCTTTATCCTCTTATATATGTCTATTTCACATATATTTCTTTTTATTAGATAAATCCTTTTCCTTTTTATTTCTCTTTTCTTTTCAATTGGACTCAATGGCCAACAAAGCCCACTATCAATCAATCAAGGCCATTTCACACAAAATCCATCCACAAATCAAAAATAGATTTCATTTATTATTTAAAAGAGAATTACACATTTCATTACATAACTTTGAAAATTGAGGTTATAACACAAGTACCATCACACATATGGAGCCTTCAGTTCTTCTACCCCACCGCATTCATACGAGGATGATCCATATTCCATGGTGGGAATGTATGGCATGTTGTAAGAGATTTAGCAAGACAACAACAACAACCAACGACCTTGATAGGCATCCACAATGTCCAAGGATAGCTCTATCACAACCAACATGTGATCTTTGAGAATGAACAACTTCTCTTGGCCAACCAAGAGAACATGCACACACGCCTACAACAAATGGAGGGCTACTAGAAACCTTTCTTTGTCATTCTTTGAACCAAATATATTATGGTGGTTATCCAAAACCACCACCAAAGACACAACAACAAGTAAATTTTCAGAGGACATTCTACCCATTTGATCCTACGATTCCATAGACACAAACACGACCCATTCTAGTTGGTACCATTGTTCCGCTTCTTTAGTTAGAATTTTGACTATGCAGACATAGTCAAGTTCAATCTTATATGGGTAGTTGGAACAATCTCTATCCTTAGTTTTTATTTTTCTTTAGTCTTTATTTGCTTTATTTACTTTTAGTTTTATTTTTCCATGTTGTAGGATCCATGATCTATCTAGTGTAAAAGTGGATCTTAGTCATGATTGTTGTTGTTATCATGTGCTCTCATTTTTGTTGCAATGGAAAATTAAAAATTGAAAAAATTCTTACTTAGTTGCAAATGTCTTGTGTTACATCACTTAGACGAAGTGTATGGGCTAATCAGCTTAAGGACAATTAATATGAATGGACATCTTATTTATTCATGTGATGTGAATGAAGATGGGGAGCCTAAATTGATCAAATAATTAACAAGATATTAAATTGAAGTTTAAGAAAGAAACCCTAAAGTTACCCCGTTCACAGGTCTTTAGAGAGGGATATATCAAATTTCATGAAAAGCATTGTCTTTTTATTATGTGATTCCATCCACTTTCCATTCATCTTAATCCACCACCTTAAGATAATCAAGTAGTCTGAATAATTTCCCCTTGTTTGTATTGCATGGAATAATAGTTCACATGATAGCTAAGTCCACTTTGATTGCATGAGTTAAAAAATGAAAAAGAATGTTATTATTTGTAAACATTTTTGTGCACATCATTCTAGATGCATAACAAATACATGTATATTGCATGCATTTCATATCACTCATTTTTATACGACGTGGTTAAATTATTTTCCTCAAAAATAAGAGTGCAGGGATATACATCCATACCTTAAAAAAATAGAAAAAATTGAATAAGATGCTAGTGAATCCCAAGCATAACGTTCCATAATGTCAAAATAATTGTCCAATGAAAAAAATTAAATGTTTTGAAATAAAGTGGGAGAAAGGATACCCTAATCTCTATAAAAAAAGATGGAAACATTCACATGATGTAATGTTTTATTTGTTCATTCTCATTCATTTGATGAGATTTTTGATACATGCATCATTTCCCCCAATACTAATACGCATTAGGATTCATGCATTTTTCATCATCTTCTCAATATAGGTTCATCATGTTTTGCTTTTTGCAAAAATAATGCAAATGTTACTTGTGAATCTTCATAGCCACCTATTTCATATCATCCATTGCTCTTAACAACATGTCACTTAAATGATTATTCTCTTCACTTATTCTTACATGGAGAACTGCTTCCAAGTAGTTGGTAGCTAGTGATGATCAATGTAGAATAGGGAGTCACATGATGCACCAAGTGAATGTCTGATTGTCTATGATATTAACCACTCTCTTGATAGTGTTCATTGATCTAAAGGTGGACAACATTTCTGGATATTTTTGGTTTCTATAAGGTGTTGATTGTTCAGTGATCAGTGAAGGCCGGTTTGGGACCACCAAGTGGGGATGTTCGAGAAATGAAATTCATAGTGATTGTCCTTTTACTGATTTGTCTCAAACAGATCTAAGGTTGTGTTTCTCGAGGATGAGAAACATTTAATCTTAGGGGAGTGATGCACCAGATAAATGTCATTTTCACATGCTATTTATTGTGGATTTATGTGCACTATTTATTCAATTTCAAATGATTTATCAAATTTCAAAAGCTTATGTTCAGTTTTTGTGTATTTTAAGCAATCTACACAAACCTACACAACTCGGTACTACAAACTTTAGAGTTTGTGGTACCAACACATCAATTTGGAATAGAGAAAAATCAAGAAGACTCGGTAGTACTAACCCAGAAGTCGATACTACCAACAACATCATAATGATGGATTCCAGATTAATCAAGGATTGTCGATACTATCGACATTCTACTCGGTAGTATGGAAAACTTTCTAGGCGACCACAACTATCGAAGGCATCAATATTACCTACACCATGTTAGTAATACTGACACGTTGGGATTAGGTAGATCTAAAAATCAAGTCTAATCCAATGGTTGGTAATTATTACTCCCTAAGTCACTTATACGACTTAGAGAGATTTCAAAAACTTTATAAATCTCATTCTATTCCATTAGACAGTAGTCGAGAGCAAGGAGAGGAGAAACTAGAGAAGAAGGCCACGTTCTGGATGATCTGAGCACTTCCTGTGAATGGATTTATAACCGGAAGGTAGAAAATCAACACGTTCATGAGAGGGGATCATTGGGACAGTCTTCTTCAGTGGTTCTTTCATTTTACTAATGTTCTCCACGTTTTCTTCTTCTCTCCCATATTTCTTTATAATAGAAACCATGCAAGGCTAAACCCCTCTTTCCTCATGACCCAAGAGTAGCCCGATTATGCATTGTAATTGACTTTTATGCATTAATATATCAATTTATCTTAATTTTTAGACTTATTTCTATGATATTGTCATGAACTATCCATGCTTGATCACTATAGGTAGCTAATTAGACCTTTAATTTCTTTGAAAAAGGAAATTGATGGTTGAAACATTCATACACACATTTTGTATCGTCCTTTGAGAAAAGTGGCTTACGAATGTGAAGAGATTACCAAGTGTTTTTTATAAAGCACCTAACCAATAACACAATCGATACAAGATTGGGATTGGTATTAGATTAGGTAGAGCATTACACCATGAGAGAAGGTAATTCTTGCTGCATGCTCTTAGTCTAAGGATGGGAGAGATAATTATTAATGTTATGATTGATAATTTTGATGCTAACTGTGGTGAAACCATAATACTAAGGTATCATATATGATTGAGATTAACAACTAGAAATTTAGATTTGTTTTCTACTTTAGATAATTATACCATTCAATCAAATTTTCATCAGTCTAGTTGATCACATTACAATTAGTAATAGTTTCTAGATTTACGTTTCCTGGTGTTCGATATCCGAGCGTCATTGGCCTATATTATTATGATAGTGTGCACTTGCATTTTAGGGTGTATAGTAAATGCCTACCAGGCATACAATGTTGATTCCTAACTGACAACCAAGTGGGCAATGCTAAAACACAAGCCATTTTTTGTCGGTTTAGGAAATCAATAACAATACCTTTTCTCATCAGCTCCATGTAATAATAAAATTGATGACATAACACTCTTTTTACCAAAGGAAATATAAAAATATGTATAGGTAGGCATTATTACATGCATAAGTATGGATGATCATGTTGCATTATTATAATCTTGAATATCATGGCTCAATTAATAATGAAAGAATATATATATATATATATATATATATATATATATATATATATATATGATAAGTTACATTTTTATACTACACATAGATTACCAAGAATTATGATAATCATGTTTCAACAAACCCTAGATACTCAAAAACATATAATGCAATAGATGGTAATTATAAATACAAATATAATTATGTAATGCATCTAACCATATTGTCTTCTTAGGAATTAAATGGTGAGAAAGATAATAATGTGTAAAGGAATATACTTTCATAAACATATATCTAGATGACATGTTAGTTGGATAAAAGCTTGTGTATATTAGTGAACCTAATAGATATTATGTGGAATATACTTACACATATATACATGTAAGCATGATGTTAGGAATATTATGGATTTACATTATAGAGAAGAAAATGACCCCATTAAACCTAAATTGAAGGGATATGTATTGTTATCCACATATGTATGAGTTACATAGAGTTATGTGACTAAAGATGAGTAATTAGAACTAAGATATATATATATATATATATAAAGTATGACATTTTCTATCAACAAATAATAAAATCATAAACCCTAACATGTCATTAATGATCAGGAATTGGGTAAGAATAATATAAAAATATAATAGGAATGAATATGTTCACTTTGACTTGGCTAACATACATAATATCTTTATAGCAAGAAATGTTGACTTTGTGGACCAAAGTATATTATTCAAGTTAACCTCTATGTGTGAAAAGAGGTATGTGCATTCTAACCCTAAGTTGGGCATTTTTACCCAAACCTATCTTACCAATGGGACATGAGACTATATTTTATTATTCTTGATATTTCACTATAATTGTTCAAGGGTCTTGGACCCCACTTGCAATGTTGTTAAAATTCTTATAACTACCGTTGAAATACTTTAGCATGATGATGAAAATGACTAATTAACTAATGTAGTGTAAGTGAGTACAAACCACTCATAGTTTTGGGAATGAGCCCATGGGAATGTGACCACTCTCCCCAATTATAAAAATATTAGGGTGTTTGGAAATGTGTTACTTTCCCTCACCTAGAGTTGAGGTCTGGTAGGTTCCTCATCCCTATATTAGTTTAATGTAGTCACATTTAATAATGCATGCAACTTATTATTGTTAACTTGGCAAAAATTCTTGTTTGCTTTACTTGCCTCATATTCTTGACCCTCTTAGCATAGTGGATCTTTATTATTTCTGGTTTTAGTTTATAATTGTCCTTATTTTATATTTGACACATACATTTTCTCTCCTATTGCTGGGTGATCCCAACCACCCAAATTTAGGGTCAGAGTATGCAACTGGAGCATGGTGAACCAACCTAAGACTAGGAGAAGGACTTCACCCTTCCATCATGAAATTATTTGTTAAGTTACTTTTATTAGAGACATATTGTAGTAGTCTAGTTTCCCTCTACTTAGATCCTCTTTTGGATAAAGCATGTACACCCTTATTGGGGAAATTTTTATGTACACTTCATTAAATAGAATATAGTAAAAAAAAATTAACCTCTGCTGCTATCCAATTGGATTTTGTTTACCATTGTAATTAGTAAAGAGGTGATGATTTAACTTCTTTGCAATATAACTAATGAGGAAAGGTCAAAGGATACCACAAATTTGTCACTCATATATATTAGTATGTACCCTAGTTCCATATGTATTTCTAATTCCCAACTCACACATATATACATTGATGTGTGTATCTAGGAAATGCATAAAGGAATGAGATCGTATTATGTTCTATTATCAGTGACCATCGAAATTGGGAGCTACAACATAGAGTTTATTATCATATACATATATGTAACACATACTCATATGCAAGGTACTAAATTAAGAGATCAATCAGTTTGGTTACATCCTAATCATGATTTATATGACTTACTAGTTTTTATAAGCATCTTAACCATGATATGATTATTCATCAAGGTGCTACATGTTTATTATATAATCACACTATTATACATATGTGTTATCTTTATGGAGTTAGGCCTTAGTCGATTGACTACTTAATATAATTGTGATTCTAATTTGAGGTTACTATCTAGCATGTTATTTTCCTTGATCAAATTTATTGGATATTGCAAGTTAGAACTTGAGAAAATTAAGGGCTGACCTACATGATGATCAGTGATGAGTGGTCTATAGGCTTGGATGACCAATGATCTATGATTGCTCTATCATATCAGATCTAAGTTGTGGTTGAAGTCCTTTCATGTTGGCCCCTGATTCGCTGACCCATAGAGGAGGTAAAGTAAGAACATGGCTTGGTGATCATTGTGGCACGATGGTCAAGCTCAAATGGTTGATGAATTGCAACATGGTGTTGCAGGTGGGAGGTTGATAGGCACTTTTGCAAATTGTAGGTTGTGTTGTAAGCTGGAGAAGGACATCGACAGTAGGAGGAGATCGGGGCTCCACATCATCAAGGTGTCATGATTGTTTTGGAAATAGAGTTGTAGGCATTAGGTCTAAAGGGGTGATGGCATTCTAGAACTCGAACGACATTGCAGCATCAGGACTGAGGAAGAGGGGCTACAGGGCATTGAGGTCGGATGGATAGGTGTTAGCAATGTCGACACTATTGGTATGTATGTCCATAGAGAAAATCATGTGATGATTGTAATGGGATACTTTGTAAATGATTTTAATAATAATAATAAAGGCAATTTCCGATTTATATGTTTTAACTATTTCTGAGATGATAGTGTAACATGACAGATGTCTAAAGAATTATTTTTACTCAATGACGTACGCCTTTAGATTAAGAACCTAAACAATGAGATCAGACAGGTGTTAAGAGTATACATTCTTATTTAGTCCCTAGTCGGTTGTTATTATGAAAATAACCATAAACATCAATAACACTAAAGACTAAATTGTGTGTTGGTTGATGACAAAATCTCATTAGTCATGATATAGTGATATCAAACCAAGCACATAGGTACTTGCTAGAGAACATGTGTACTGGACATACCCACTGTGAGAGTGACACATGGAACCATGATTTTGTTGTCACAGTCAGCTCTCACAGTGATGGTGGTGAGTGTGATTCTTCGACCTGAAATCACTACTGTGATGCCCCAACCTTCATGCCATCTCTAATGGCCCCAAAGATAGGGGACTCACCCTCGTTAAACCACTCTTAACTTTTTCTTTTACTTGTCATTTTAAGTTCAACTTAAAGGAAAAATCTTATAATTTGGAATAAATGAAAATCTTAATAACTGCAGAAGCAAACTTATTGTTTCTAAATTTTAGATATACTTCAGAGTTTAATCAACATTTACATATTATCTGCAGAATATAAAATGTAACAGTTAATTGAAACTAAACTTGATATTTCAATTTATTCTCTCTCTCTATCACACCATGTCCCAAGGACCGAGGGGAAAGCATTAAGAGACCTCTAAACCTAACTAAACACTACCTTTTAAGCATCTAGGTGATACATCCTTCAGTTTCCACATACTGACACTGACCTGAAAAATGTTTCAGTAGGTTGGTGAGCTACTGTCTCAGTGAGTAGAATTTCACCCAACCATCGCAGATAACTCATTTATGTAAATTTAATTGAAATAAACACAAGAAATACCATACTGAGCAAATCTAAACAATTTAACATAAATAACTAGAAATAGTAACATTTCATCAAGTAACAATTATTGCAAAGCTATTGACACAATTAAATAACAAGAAATATCAACATTCTATTTAAAGAACAATTGATGCAAATCTGAAGTCAAATCTTTTCTAACTCTTTAATTTATCAGAAACTCTGTGAACATATATGAACATATTTTATCTTATGCCCTGATCATATGCAGTGTACTCTACATATGAAGACTCCTAGGAAACTACGATCCCACCGTACAAGACTTAGCCGACACCCCGGGATAGCTAAGTCTGACAGTTGTCCTGGTCTGCTGCAGGAACTCAGGCTCTCTGGCCTCGGCATCCTTATGGTGCCATAAACTGGACTCCTCCTCTAAGCTGAGTACACAGGCAGAGAGTCAAGCCATTTACTACTCTAGTGCCACCAGGATCGTGTCTCTGGTTGATGTTGGACACTACATGGCTTTTCTGTACACTAGTGCCACCAGGATCCTGTCTCTGGTTGATGTTGGACACTACAAACTTCTCTCTCGTGCACCAGGATCCTGTCTCTGGTTAGTGTTGGACACGAGATCCGACCTTACTGGACGCACCACCAGAGTTAGGTCATTTCACCCCTAAGGCGCGGACCTCACAAAGGTGTTCTACGGTGTCAGGGCCCTTAATCTAATATTTTATTATTCTAGAAAGGCTCTTGCTACATTGCATATCTCTCTTACTTGTTCTAGACTTTGGCATCTCTATGGTACCGAGACTATTTACTTGAACTTTACAACACAACATGAATATCATTCTAAATTTGACAGAGTTGTATATTCATAACGCTATAGTATACTGAGAAATCATCACACTATACAAGCAGACAAACTAAAATTCTTAAATAGGCAGAATGCATGTCAATTTGGCACTTTATACACTAAAATCATGTAATTGAACTATTAAGCATCGCCACATCTCATACTGAGAATTTTGATATCAAAATACTTGATTCATTGAACACCCTATCCTTAGGGTTTCAGTTACCTCATTCACTTATCACATGGAAACACCCTATCCTTTGGGTTTCAGTTACCTCATTCACTTCTCACATGGCAACACCCTATCCTTAGGGTTTCAGTTACCTCATCTATTTGATTGCAGTTCGAATCACAATCCGATATTATTCTAGAACTGATAAAGTAGTATACTCAAAATCATTGTAAATACCGAGTAATCCTTATATCATGCATGCAAGCAGATTGAAAATTCATAAATGACCCAAACTCATGTCAATTTGGCACATACATACTGAATTCATGCAATTGAACATCTTAGTGCATTGCTAACAGTAATTTACTTCACATATAAGAAATCATCTGTAGCATTTATCAATTATCTGAAATTTCTCGAAGAACGTGCACATTAATCCCTAATCCAGGTTTGTGCATCACATAACTCAATTAAGAGTTACTTACGTATCATAACGTGAATTATTAACAATACTTGAGAGTTTCTAGTAATATCTCAGAGAAATGAGCCAATTAATGTAAATGTTAATTCACATACATTAACATAACAGGAAGCATGCAACTAGGGTTTATTTGCATATTTTTATGTTATCGTACTTTCTCTGAAATTGTGCATCTGATAATTTACAAAATATGTATTGCTTGATTTTATACCAAACCGTACCACATTTCTAATTTCAACATTCACATTAAATATGACCTAGAGCGTGCATATAGGGTTTCTTTGGTATTTTTCACAACATCATCATTTTCTTGTAATCGTACATCTTTTAATTTATAAAATCATGTAGTTCGGGCTTGTACCCGAACTTCTTAGTTTCGGACGTGTGCTACTATTTCTCCATTTAATCGAGTAAATTTTGTTTCGATTGATCATGTTGTTTTACTAACTCACGTCGTACCTATCGGTCAATTAATTAGTGTCGTACAAGCATTAAAAATTAAAATGTGCAAATTTTGAAATCAAGCGGTGCCGGTACTGCCCGGCTCCTGGGTGCACACTGTTACCCGCAAATAACGCCGATTCAAACAAAAACATCCTGTTATTTGAATTAAAAGGGATAAATGAGTGAGATTCTACTCACCATGGTTCGAATCGTTCAGATTCGTCTGGAATTGTGTCCAGAGACCAGTTTCTGGGCACACACAAGTCATTTTCAACCTCGGTTCAGTTCTAAAATAAGTCTGCTTGTTGGGGACGAGCTCGTTTGTGTGTTGTTCGTGGCTAGGAGGTTGTGGATTCTTGCACGAACCTCGAAGATGAACTGGTAGTAGTTGATTTAGTACTATTCTTCACACCTAAGGCTCCTGCTTCGGACCAGCTGCAATGAAGTAGTAAAACACACATGCTCATATTGGAAATGAACAGAGCTAACTAGACGCTGCTCAAGGCAGAGTTGCGAATTCACGGCGGGACCTTGAAATCAAAGCTCACCTGAAGCTTTCCTTGCTGCTTGGCGTACCCTAGCTATTCCTGGCCAAGCCTGCTACTACCAGCGGCAGTTTTCTTCACACAAAGGTTGAGGAGGATGCTTTGGTTGGGTGCCAAAACGCGGCTAGAGCTATGGATCCAGATCTAGGCCTCAAGGCCGAAGCTATTCATGCCATTTTCGTGGTGCTGCTCACCCCAAATCCCCCTCTACCCGGCGCCGCAACTGTAGCTTGGACGGCCCCTGCTGGGTGGCACCCTAGCAGCTCGGCAACTTGGTTGGTCCATGATTGGGGTAAAGGAAGGAGGGAAGAGGAAGAGGGAAGGTAGAGGAAGGTGGACGCAACCAAAACGGAGCTAAGGCTCCCGGGATCACTCCCACAATCGCCCTTAGCTGCTGGGTCGAGCAGGTGTTGTGCGCCGCTCTCCATTTTTCTGGGCATCATTCGGTTGGGGAAGAAAAGATAAGGGAGAAAGGAAAAAGAAAAGAAAGGGGAAAATAAATAGCCACTAATGGGAAAATTACAGAATTGGACCCAAAACTTGAAACTATCATAACTTTTGCCTCGAAGGTCCGATTAAGGTGGTTCTTTTTGCAATGTTTCAAGTGCAAGATTCTCTACAACCTTAGGGAAACAAATTATGCAAGTTAACATGTCACAACTAGTCAAAGAACTAATTGCATGTGTGTATACTTAACCCAACTTAATTAACTTAACGATCAACATTGATATTATCATTAATTACCTCAGATGATTCAATCTCAACTATTTATTCATATATTAGCTTATCTTAATTAACCATGATGTTTAACAATATTCTTAGCACTAATCAAGGTACTTACTAGTTAATCATGGAGTGGGTCATAACAATCTCCCTCCCTTATAAGAATTTCGTCTCGAAATTCCTAAAAGAGAAAAGGAAACTTGTTACGCATCTCTGACTCAAGCTCCCACGTGGCTTCCTCTAGGTTATGGTTCATCCACAAAACTTTCTCTAATGGTTTCTCATGATTCTTGAGTTTTTGATCCTCCAATCAACTATTTGTATTGGTCCTTCAACATAGGACACATCAGATCTGAGCTGTGCAGATTCTGGGTCCACTATCTTCTCTGTACTAGGATAACATTTCTTCAGCATTGATATATGAAACACATCATGTAGATAGGCCAACTATGATGGAAAATCTGACTTATAGGCTACAAGTCCAATCCTCTCAATAATAGGATACGGGCCCATAAACCTAGGAGTCAGTTTTCCTCTCTTGACAAACCTCAACACTCCTTTCCATGGTGAAACCCTCAGATACAGTTCATCACCAACCTAAAACTCAAGAGGTCAACACCTCTTCTCATCATAACTTTTTTTTGTCTGTTCTGAGAAGCTTTCAACTGCTCTCTAATCACTGCTATCTTCTCGGTGGTCAAATCCACTAATCTTTGGTTTAGGAATATACTTTTCACCTATCTCATACCAACATATGGATGATCTACACTTTCTGCCATATAGAGCTTCATGTGGGGCCATTCCAAGATTGGAATAATGATTATTGTTGTATGCAAACTTCATAAGGCTGAAGTGTTCTTCCTAGCTTCCATTGAAATGCAAGACACATGCTCTCACCATGTCCTTAAGAGTCTGAATAGTCCTTTCTGACTGACCATCTGTGCAATCAAACCACTCTGTTCTGTCACCCCTAAGTCTAGGTTCAATTTCCACATTTCTACTAGCAGGTCTTCCTTGAAACATGCCATAGAGAATGCATCAAGTGTTGAACTTGACTTCCTGCTGAGGGCATCAGCTACTACATTTTCCTTTTATTCAAAATACACTTGTTACATTTCAAATTTATATCTTACTCTTTTCTCCAAGTCATTTTCATATTGTTTATCTACCTTTCATATTAGCTACCTTTAAACCGTGGATTTTATTAGTGCTAGCTTACCTTTCATATTGCAAATCTCATGATCTTGTTGTATAGAGATGCTAGTATTCAAGGTCAAATCACTAGCGATATTCCTTGAACTACTACAACTCTAAACATTTTAGGGTTTGATCCTTATCAGTAACATAGTGTTGTTGTGACATGATTTTACTCCCTTAGTTGGTTTGATCCTTATCAGTAACATAGTGTTCTTGTGACATGATTTTACTCCTTTAGTTTGGAATTCAAACTTTGGATCTCATAAGTTTTACTAAAGTCTTCCTTATCTTATCATTGGAATTTCCTTTCTCTTACTTGGACATTCAGATAAATTACGTTCTCAATTTACCTTGCTAGGGTTTCAGTATCATATTGTGTGTCATTATTTCATTCACTTAGACGTCTCTACCATGGTAGTTATGCATCATATATGATGCATTCATTTTCTAAATTATGCATTTATTCTTTATTTTTGGAACTAGTTTATTAGTCCATAGAGACTTAGAATCCAAAGGTAGTATGTATGAATGTATCAAACTTTATAATAAAGATATACATTCCATACTCTCAATTATGTCATGCAATCCTCATTCTTTAATCAAAGTCATCATTTCTAACATTTCTTTTGATTCAGCTAAGTTCCTTATCTTGGTCTTATGATTTACATAAGACTCTTTATTTCTATCTACTTATTGTATGCTCAACTCTTTTCTTATATTTTCCCTTTGCTTTGAAGTACATAAAAATTATTTTACTCTATTACATGATCCATTCCATGGCTGATTCTTACTATCTTAGCCCTTACATACTTTTCTCATATCTTTTCCATATATCTCAACATCTTAACATATGTACATTCTTTCTAGGATACTGGTCTAAATTATCCAGAGTCTACTTTTATTATATTTTTAATAAGAGTCATTAGATCCCAGTAACGCATCCTGCCAACTGGACCAGGCTGAACCTATAGTCCTGAAGCCAAGAGCTACTCAGGATTAACCAACTCCTATTGATCTCAAACATGTAGAAAGAATATTCTCTTAGGGCAAACTTATTTAAATATAACTTCTGGTCTACTTAATACAAAGAATATAAACAATAAATAAATCACTTCATGACACAACAACATAAAAGAATCATATTTATTATACAAACTAAAAATCAAAATTCATACATATAAGAGCATTTCTAGTGATCTCTAATCAAATAAGCAATGTAAAGAAAGAGTTGTATCACATCCTGTGTTTAATCTCTTACTCCTACATAAATTTTCAGTTTCTTAACCTGAAGATTTCTAGGGTTTCTCTCTAGCCTATCCTTCCTCTGCATACCTGGCCAGGGCATCCAGAGAAGAATAGACAAAGTAGCTTGATACTGGTCAATCTAAGTACTTAGACACCTGACTAGGGTATCTAAATACACAGACCTCCTAGAGATAAAGACACATCACTTTCTATGTACCTCACTTATAACTCTATCTTTCGATCCTAATAATCCCTAACGATTCAACATAAGATCTTTACTTGGTTGTCGTGACCACGTCCTCTTCCTGCGATCTACAATAGTATAACAGAACACTTCCTGTTAGAAAATTGCAGTTAGAAGGAAGACACTTAAGTCCTAATCCTATTGGTCTCTTATCGTCCCCTGACCTTGATTTAGATTAACCATGTACTCAACCTATGCTCTGATACCAAAGCTGTTGTGACACCCCGACCTTCGTGCCATCTTTAATGACCCCGAAGACCGGGGAGTCACCCTCGTTAAACCACTCTTAACTTTTTCTTTTACTTGATCATTTAAGTTCAACTAAAGGAAAAATCTTATAATTTGGAATAAACTGAAATCTTAATAATCGTAGAAGCAAACTTATTGTTTCTAAATTTTGGATATAATTCAGAGTTTAATCAACATATTACATATTATCTACAGAATATAAAATGTAATAGTTAATTGAAACTAAACTTGATATTTCAATTCATTCTCTCTCTCTATCACACCATGTCCCAAGGACCGAGGGGAAAGGATTAAGAGACCTCTAAACCTAACGAAACACTACCTTTTAAGCATCTAAGTGATACATCCTTTAGTTTCCACGTACTGGCGCTGACCTAAAAAATGTTTCAGTAGGTTGGTGAGCTACTGTCTCAGTGAGTAGAATTTCACCCAACCATCGTTGATAACTCATTTATGTTTATTAATTGAAATAAATACAAGAAATACAATACTGAGAAAATCTAAACAATTTAACGAAAATAACAGGAAATAACAACATTTCATCAAGTAACAATTACTGCAAAGCTATTGATACAATTAAATAACAGGAAATATCAACATTCTATTTAAAGAAGAACTGATACAAATCTGAACTCAAATCTTTTCTAACTCTTTAACTTATCAGAAACTCTGTGAACCTATATGAACATATTTTATCTTATGCCCTGATCATATGCAGTGTACTCTACATATGAAGACTCGTAGCAAACTACGATCCCATCGTACAAGACTTAGCCGACACCCCGGGATAGCTAAGTCTGACTGCTGTCCTGGTCTGCTGCAGGAACTCAGGCTCTCTGGCCTCAGTATCCTTATGGTGTCATAAACTGGACTCCTCCTCTAAGCTGAGTACACATGCAGAGAGTCAAGCCATTTACTACTCCAGTGCCACTAGGATCCTGTCTCTAGTTGATGTTGGACACTACATGGCTTTTCTGTACACTAGTGCCACCAGGATCCTGTCTCTGGTTGATGTTGGACACCACAAACTGCTCTCTCGTGCCACCAGAATCCTGTCTCTGGTTAGTGTTGGACACGAGATCTGACCTTACTGGACGCACCGCCAGAGTTAGGTCATTTCACCCCTAAGGCGCAGACCTCACAAAGGGGTTCTACGGTGTCAGGGCCCTTAATCTAATATTTTATTAGTCTAGAAAGGCTTTTACTACATTGCATCTCTCTCTGACTTGTTCTGGACTTTGGTATCTATATGGTACCGAGTCTATTTACTTGAACTTTACAACATGACATGAATATCATTCTAAATTTGACAGAGTTGTATATTCAAAACGCTATAGTATACTGAGAAATCATCACACTATACATGCAGACAAACTAAAATTCTTAAATAGGTAGAATGCATGTCAATTTGGCACTTTATACACTACAATCATGCAATTGAACTATTAAGCATCACCACATCTCATACTGAGAATTTTTATATCAAAATACTTGATTCATTGAACACCCTATCCTTAGGGTTTCTGTTACCTCATTCACTTATCACATGGCAACACCCTATCCTTTGGGTTTCAGTTACCTCATTCACTTCTCACATGGCAACGCCCTATCCTTAGGGTTTCAGTTACCTCATCTATTTGATTATAGTTTAAATCACAATCTGATATTATTCTAGAACTGATAAAGTAGTATACTCAAAATCATTGTAAATACTGAGTAATCCTTATATCATGCATGCAAGCAGATTGAAAATTCATAAATGACCCAAACTCATGTCAATTTGGCACATACATACTGAATTCATGTAATTGAACATCTTAGTGCACTGCTAAGAGTAATTTACTTCACATATAAGAAATCATCCGTAGCATTTATCAATTATCTAAAATTTCTAGAAGAACGTGCAAAATCCCTAATCCTAGTTTATGCATCACATAACTCAATTAAGAGTTACTTACGTATCATAACACGAATTATTAACAATACTTGAGAGTTTCTAGTAATATCTCAGAGAAATGTGCCAATTCATGTAAATGTTAATTCACATACATTAACATAACAGGAAGCATGCAACTAGGGTTCATTTGCATATTTTTATGTTATCGTACTTTCTCTGAAATTGTGCATCCAATAATTTACAAAATATGTATTGCTTGATTTTATACCAAACTGTACCATTATCAGTCATGTATTTCTAATTTCAACATTCGCATTAAATATGACCTAGAGCGTGCATATAGGGTCTCTTTGGTATTTTTCACAACATTGTCATTTTCTTGTAATCGTACATCATTTAATTTATAAAATCATGTAGTCCGGGCTTGTACCCGAACTTCTCAGTTTCGAACGTGTGCTACTGTTTTTCCATTTAATCGAGTAAATTTTGTTTCGATTGATCGTGTTGTTTTACTAACTCACGTCATACCTATCGGTCAATTAATTAGTGTCGTACAAGGATTAAAAATTAAAACGTGCAAATTCAGAAATCGAGCGGTGCCGGTACTGCCCGACACCTGGGTACACGCTGTTACCCGCAAATAATGCCTATTCAACCAAAAACATCCTGTTATTTGAGTTAAAAGTGATACATGAGTGAGATTCTACTCACCATGGTTCGAATCATCCGGATTGGTCTGGAATTGTGTCCAGAGACCAGTTTCTGGGCACACACTAGTCATCTTCAACCTCAGTTTAGTTCTAAAACAAGTCGGCTAGTTGGGGACGAGCTCGTTTGTGTGTTGTTCGTGGCTAGGGGGTTGTGGATTCTTGTACGAACCTCGAGGATGAACTAGTAATAGTTGATTTAGTACTATTCTTCATGCCTAAGGCTCCTTCTTCGGACTAGCTGCAATGAAGCAGTAACACACGCATGCTCATATTGGAAAAGGATAGAGCTAGCAAGACGCTGCTCAAGGCTGAGTTGCGAATTCACGGCGGGACCTTGAAATCAAAGCTCACCTGGAGCTTTCCTTGTTGCTAGGCGTGCCCTAGTTGTTCCTGGCCAAGCCTGCTGCTACCAGCGGTAATTTTCTTCACACACAGGTTGAGGAGGATGCTTTGGTTGGGTGCCAAAACGTGGCTAGAGCAAAGGATCCGGATCTAGGCCTCAAGGCCGAAGCTGTTCATGCCATTTTCGTGGTGCTGCTCACCCCAAATCCCCCTCGAGCCGGCACCACAACTGCAACTTGGGAGGCCCCTGCTGGACATCACCCTAGCATCTCGGCTACTTGGTTGGGCCGTGATTAGGGTAAAGGAATGAGGGAAGAGGAAGAGGGAAGGTAGAGGAAGGTGGATGCAACCAAAACAGAGCTAAGGCTCCCGGGATCGCGCCCACAATCGCCCTTAGCTGCTGGGTCGAGCAGGTGTTGTGCGCCGCTCTCTGTTTTTCTGGGCATCGATTGGTTTGGGAAGAAAAGATAAGGGAGAAAGGAAAAAGAAAAGAAAGGGGAAAATAAATAGCCACTAATGGGAAAATTGTAGAATTTGACCCAAAACTTGAAACTATCATAACTTTTGCCTCGGAGGTCCGATTAAGGTGGTTCTTTTTGCAACGTTTCAAGCACAAGATTCTCTACAACTTTAGGGAGAGAAATTATGCAAATTAACATGTCACAACTAGTCAAAGAACTAATTGCATTTGTGTGTACTTAACCCAACTTAATTAACTTAACGATCAACATTGATATTATCATTAAGTACCTCAGATGATTCAATCTCAACTATTTATTCACATATTATCTTATCTTAATTAACCATGATGTTTAACAAGATTCTTAGCACAAATCAAGGTACCTACAAGGTAATCATGGAGTGGGTCATAACGACTACACTCATCACATGTTGTTGGGTACACTTTGACATCATCAAACACAATCCTGAAACATGGGTTGTTATAAAGGTGATGATTGGGTGACTTTGACACATGAGACTTTTGAGGGGTGAGTGATAGATATGGGATTTGTCCCTCCTAAGGGAGTTTGTTGTCCATGGCCACTTGATGAGTAGAATTGAGAAAGGCATGCTCATGCATGTGTGAATCAATATGTGATATTGATGTCACACACATCTCACCTAGTCTTCTCTGAGATCAAGGAAATGGATGAACATTGAAAGGATGACTGTACCATGCCTTGAGTTCATTCAGGACATTAGTGACAAAGGAATTATACATTCCCTGTAACACCATTCACGGATTGTAGGATTGAAGGTTGTTCTCCAACTTTCTATTTCACTTGGGTAGCACTGATGTGTGACTAGGCTCCGCTCTTTGCTTGTGAAGTCATAAGTGTTATGGACTTTCACTGCCAACGTGAAATGGACCTGCAGGGTCACACACAAAGGATTTAACCTAGAAGAGGAGTTTGTCCACAAATTATTAGATTGATTGCTAAAGGAATTTAGTAGTTCAATTAAACACTCAATCAATTGATAGCTCAATATCATAGTGTTCAAGGTGTTGGACCGATTGATTAGAGTATCAGATTGATTGAAATTGCAATTGACTGATTTTGCACAGTCTGCACACCCAACCGATCGGCTCATGTGATGAACCGATCGACTCAGGACAAACTGAATTGACCAGTTCAAGTGTTGAACTGATCGGCTCAACTGGTCCAAATGAGCAAGTTGGGAAAGTTAGGTTGGTGAGAAATTTCTTTCCATTTCACTTGTCCAATTTGATAGGAACAAGGATTGGTATTTGGATCAATTCGAAACAAAAGAGGAAAAGTCAATCGGGAACTGACCATGGCAGTGAACCGATTGTTTCAGAAGTGAACTGATCGGCTCAGGTGCCCCAACCAATTGGCTCAGGTGCCCCAACCGATCGGTTCAGGTGTGAATCGATCGGCTCAGGTCCCCATCCGATCAATTCATGCTTGAAACCATCGGTTCATCTGGCACAGCTGGTTGTTTTGTGGAAAATCTTGAACCCTTCTACTCTTGTTTTAATTCCTCATTACCCGGGGTAGAGAACCTTGTCCAATGACCCTCCTATATATAGGGGTATTGGGGGCTTCTCAAAAACATAACTCAGAACACCAGTTGCTCTGCAAAGTTGTTGTTCTCTCTGGTTGAAGTAACCAGGAGAGACCGAGCAAGTGCTACCCGATAAGGGAGGCACAACAAGGGAAAGACAACTGCAGAAAAGCAAATGGTGGCAGGAGACTGTGTCGGTGACTAGTACGCCGATAGGAGGGTATGAATCCTTCTGATGCCTTGTACGATAAGGCAATCGGAGTTCCAAGTGGTCTGTGTGGACTACTACAGAGGCGGGAGACTTCTGTCGCTTGGAGGAAAATAATCAATCCCGACAGTCCTGGTGAGACCAGGAGCTGCACAGACATCGTCCAAGACTGGAGGTGAAGACCACACAAGACGCGAGGTAACATCGCTGAGCAAGCCTCTAACAAGGTATGTCTTTACAAACCATCCTTCCTAATGTATAGACGTTGACGCGATTCCTTTTTCCTGGGTTTGGAGAGAAGAAAGTTTTTTTTGTTTCCGCTTCCTTCTCTGTCTCTCCTAAAACCCAACATTGGTATCAGAGCCACGTCAACTGCTCTATACTTTAGGATTGTCGATGTGATCGATTCTAGTTTGTCGCCTTTATTTATTGCATACGATGCAGATAAAATTTTCTTTATGCATGTCCAATCGACAAATCACAAAATACATATATGATATGTAATATGAATGTGCTCGATACGCGTCACCCTTAAACAAGTTTTGTGGTGGATGTATAACATGGTTATGGACAATAAACCCTAAGTCTGTGTATGGTTGTATGTGGTTTCTTGCATCACGGTCTGCGCACCAATTCCCTATCTCCTATTCCTGATGTAACTCAAGATAACTTGAGATTTCATTCCTACATTTGCTCCCCCCGAATGTAACTCAGTGTTTTTCCTTTTCAAATGTAAAATATGATAGTTCTTTTACTTCTTATTATGTCGAAGAACGGAAGATAACCTGAGGACGACTAAGACGATCCGTTCAAGGCGTGAATCGATCGGTTGGCGTTCTAGACAACCGGTTCGAGCAGCGAGACGAGCGAGTGGGGACCTGAGGAGATGCACGACGACCAGTGAACCGATTGGCTGGAAGTTCCAGTCGATCGTCTGGTGGCACCCAATTGACCAGTCTGATGGCAAGCCGATCAATTATTGAGATGAGTTGATCAAACCCAGAAAGGAAAAGTATAGAGTTCATCTTGTAAAGGTTGCATGTGATGTGGACTTAGATGACCGTGATTCCTCTTGGCTTGAGGAATCACATTAGGATGGCCATAATCATTAGTTTTATCATTTCACATGTTTTCTGTGGGATATAGCATGTATATGATACTTACTATATTGTGGTGATTGGATATGTATATGTACATATAAAAACCAAATCCCTCATCTAAATATTAAGTCTTACATGCCTTCCATTAGCGACACACATGAAAAACTTGATCGATCAAGCGTAGGTTATGCCAAAGCGTGGTGCGCCATCTATCTCGCGGAAGTGTGAAGGGTAAACTTGTAAGTTCTGCCAAAGCTGGGTGCATGTTTACCGTGTTGGCATTTGGGATAGACTTAACTGGTGATTCTTAGAGCGTCTAAGCCCAGAGGCAAGAAATGTTCATGGCAAGGTGGTGTACATGTTCATTCATCAAGAGTTGCATGTGATGCAATTGGCATGATGGACTACCTAAATAGTCAAGTTGTGGGCAATCAGCCAAAGCTGACTCATGACTTGATGAAATACAGATCCTGCCCACTAGAAGATTGTGCACTGCAATCTTCTGAATTGATGGTGAGGGTTGTCAATTTGAATTAAATTAGTGGGAGCGGTAATTAATTAAAGGCCTAATTAACTATCATCAAATTTTTTTTTCAAATCAAATCAAATCAAAAGGAGTTTTGACCAATACAATTTTCTCTTGTAGAATGGAAAAGGAATCATCTTTTAAGAAGGGAAAATTAATGGAGAATAAATTCCATAACTGGTTGGGGATTGAGAGAAGTGTTCTGCACAATCTAGAAATACCAGTAGCCTTTGAACCCACTCCATGTACGCTTAATGTGTTGTTTGAGAAGAAGGATAGTTCATTGATGAAGATCAATGGCACAAAGTCTAAGGACAAAGGTGAGGGAGAGAAGGGTTCTCTCGCCAAACCAATGTCAGCATCTTCTGCATAGAAAGGATGGAAGGAACGATGGAAGAAGAAGAGAGTGATAGATATCTCTACTTCTGGCGTATACCTGATAGAGATTAACTTTACTACTTCTTTGTCATGGGTACTTCATACTGGATGTGGATCTCACATTTGTTCAAATGTGAAGGATCTAAAGAGAAGTAGGCATTTGGGTAAAGGCGAGGTTGAACTACGTGTTGCCAATGGGGCAAGAGTTGCTGCCAGTTCCGTAGGAACCTATGAGTTAACTCTACCTAGTGGTCTAATATTAGAGTTGAAGAATTGCTATTATGTACCTGCCATAAATAGGAATATCATTTCCATCTCTTGTTTGGACAAGGATGGTTTTGAATTTCTTATTAAGAATGGAAAGTATTCCATTGCAAAAGATGGGATATTTTATGGCAGTGCCCCAATGTCTTATGGTCTATACTTGATAGATCTAGAGACAAGTGTATACAATGTAAACACCAAAAGGCAAAAACTCAACAACTCAAACAAAACGTATCTTTGGCATTGTCGTCTAGGGCACATAAATGAGAAACGCATTTATAGACTCCATAAAGATGGTTATCTAGACTCTTTTGGTTATGAATCAATAGAGACATGTGAATCTTGTTTGTTGGTCAAGATGACCAAGACTCCCTTTTTAGGTAAAAGTGAGAGAGCTAGTGATCTATTAGGACTCATACATACTGATGTATGTGGGCCTTTTAGAACTAGTGCCAGAAATGAGTATCAGTACTTCATTACCTTCACTGATGACTTCAGTAGGTATGGCTATGTGTACCTAATGAAACATAAGTTAGAAACCCTTGAAAGGTTCAAGGATTTCATGAATGAAGTATAGAACCAACTTGGTAAAAGTATTAAAGCACTTCAATCCGATCGAGGTGGAGAATACTTAAGTCAAGAGTTTGAAAAACTTCTGCAAGCCCATGGTATCGTATCACAATGGACTCTGCCAGGAACACCACACCATAACAGTGTGTCTAAAAGAAGGAATCACACTTTATTGGATATGGTGCGATCAATGATGAGTTTTGCTGATCTTTCGATTTTCTTCTGGGGTCATGCTCTTGAAACCTCTGCATTTACACTTAACCGAGTACCATCTAAATCGGTTCAAAAGACACCATATGAGATATGGACTGGGAAGTGTCCCAATATGTCGTTTATGAGGATTTGGGGGTGTGAGGCATATGCCAAGAAAATTTGCCTGACAAGCTAGGCCCTAGATCTGATAAATGTTATTTTGTTGGATATCCTATGGAGATCAAAGGATATTATGTATACCACCCAACTGACAACAAAGTGTTTGTTGCCAGGGATGATGTGTTCCTAGAAAAGGAATTTATTTCCAGAGGAAACAGTGGGAGGAAAATAGAGCTTGAAGAGGTTCAAGCCCAACAAGAAAGCATTAAACTAGTAGATGTAAAAGAGGAACATAGAGATTCACAAAGTGTTGTGGAATCTCAGTCTCCTCAAGTAATACAAGGAACTCGTAGAGCTAGTAGGACATGCCTTGAACCTGAGAGGTTTGGATACCTTGTGACTCAGGAAGGCAATGAGTTGATTATAGATGATGATCCAACTACCTATCTAGATGCTATGGAGGGACCAGATTCTGAGAAATGGCTTGAGGCCATGAAATCCAAGTTGGAATCCATGTATTCCAATAAAGTATGGACTTTGGTGGAACCACCCGAAGGGGTAAAACCCATAAGGTGCAAGTGGGTCTTCAATAAAAAGACCGACATGGATGGCAATGTGCAAACTTATAAAGACATATTGGTTGCAAAGGGTTTCTGACAAGTTCAAGGTGTTGACTATGATGAAACTTTTTCTCTAGTTTCCATGATTAAGTCCATCAAGATCATGCTTACTATTGCGGCTTACTATGACTATGAGATTTTACAAATGGATGTTAAAACCGCATTCCTTAATATACTATTTACCATACTAAACGTGAGGACTCGTTTCGGGCCTCACAAGTTCTGTGAAAACCCAGGACTGTGTTCCATGGAAACTTGAGTCTGTCCCAAATAGGATTCTCTGTGTATTTATCCTTCTCGATCCTTGCTGTTCCGATTTGTAGTACCTTCACATCCTAATAATTCACCGTTGTCCCCTCCTCAATGCATATAGTTGCAGAGATGACCTTCCTCAAAGTACCTGACAACCTTTTGGAACACATGGAAGTGAAGCTTGAATCAACTGTATCGTTATTATCGTATTCCAGGAACGTGAGGGTTGGGTTACCACAAGGCATGAACCTACAGTTAAGGCATATACCAAGGTAAGCTTTTGTAATATCGATTTGTACGAACGTGAGCCTCACCGTGTTACGGGTAAAGGGGGTGGAACTGACGTGTACAAGTCAGTATTGTAGCTAGCTCGTTAGTTGGTTGGTTAAGGTTGTTGTAACAACCTGGTTAGAAGCGACCGATGGGCCGGGTTGCTCGGAAGCCTACGTGGCTGTCTGGGTGGACTATATATCAGTCATGTAAGCCTAGTTTCGAGGGCATGTTGGATGTGAAATGCAAATCCCTCACTGTGAACTCTCGTCTTCTTCCCCTCTCTCGTCCCTAACCTCTAGCTACTCTCTGCAACCCTACTCTCCTTCTCTCCCTCCTTCTAACCTTCCAATTCCTACTCAATTGTTCTTATCATAGCTCAACAGGTCACCATAGGTTCCAAGGAGGCAGCTACTCCCCGCTCTCGCCATCAATACCATCTCAGGAGCAACAAAGTGGTATCAGAGCAATCACCGGAGGCAATGGCACCAACCGGCGACGATCCTTCACCGTCAGGAGTGTCGCGTGCAGAACTCCGCGAGCTGATGGAATCCTTGAACAGAACGGTAGATCGGCGCTGTTCGGAGACTGCAGGTTCTGCAAAGAAGGCGTGCTCCGACTTGAAGACAGAATTCGCGCAGCGGTTGGACTTCATCGTAGCGCAGCTGGAGCAACTTGAGGCGACCGCAGGCAAGAATCGAGATTCCTCTGAAGAACGAGATCGCAGTGGAAGTTCGTCGGCATCCAACTCGGAGAAGAAGTCGATGAGGAGGCTGCAACTCAAGCTTGATAAATACAATGGTAATTCCGCCCCGATTTACTGGATTAGCCAAGCCCGACAGTTTTTCCTCTTCTACAACTTGGATTCAGATTTCGATAAATTGGATCTGGTTTCATACTATCTCGTCAGAAATGCTTTGCAATGGTGGAATTGGATGTCGGAATCCACTCCTATCACGACCTGGGGACAATTTGAATCCGAGTTACATCTTCGATTCGGAAATCTATATGAAGACACAGCTGGAGAATTCACGAAGTTGAAACAGGAGGATTCAGTGAGGGAATATCTATCTCGGTTTGAAAATCTGTCTAATAGGTTGCCTGGTTTAGATGAGGCCTTCAGGATAGGGTCTTTTGTTAGTGGATTGAAGGAGAATATACGATGCAATGTGAGAGGACATAGACTGAAGACGATGAGTGAAGCGGTCAGTCTAGCTTTGGCTAAAGAGGAAAAGTACATGCTAAAGAAAGGATCGGGAAAAGGGAATTGGAAAGAAGATACATCAAAGAAATGGAAAGGAACGGGTGATACTGCAACAAATGGACCGAAGAGGTTAACAGTAGACGAAGAAAATTTTAGGAGGAAAAACAAACTGTGTTTCAAATGTAATGAGAAATCGGGATCGGACCATAAATGCAAGTTTTAAGGGAAGCTTTATCTGATCCAAGATGAGGATTCTGACGAGGATTCAGAAGAGGAAAGCGAGGACGATTGTGTCCAGCAATGGAAAAAAACAGAAAGTCAGCCGAAGATTTCTTTACAGGCTTTAACCGGAGAAGATGCTCCAAAAACGATGAGAGTTAAGATGAAGATTCAAGGGATGGAGTTAATCGCATTGTTGGACTCGGGTAGCACTCATAATTTCATTGATCCGCGAGCAATGAAAAAAGGAGAGTTTCCAGTAAAAAGGAATAAGGAATTCACGGTGACAGTAGCCAATGGGGAGAAGGTGAAGTCCGTAGGTATATGTAAGAAGGTTGAGTTTGTTTTAGCAAGCGTATGTATGGAAGATGATTTCCTAATCCTACAGCTAGGGAGCTGTGATGTAGTGCTGGGAGTGAGATGGCTTTGTCAAGTGAGTCCGGTGTGGTGGGATTTCAATAAGCAGGCGATGAGCTTAGAGTTCCATGGAGTTCCAGATTCTGTTAAAGGGCTACAAGGGAAGTCGAAGATTTTGAATGCTAGTAGCTTTGTGAAGGAGTAGAGGAGAAACCGGAAGATGGGGGTCGTACAGTTGATGCACATTGAAGCTACACAAGAAGGCAATTCGAGGGCAGTAGAAGAAGAAGAAGAAGTCTCTGATGAGCTGACCGATCTCCTACGAGAGTATGAGGATATCTTCAGAGAACCTGGGGGTTTACCTCCGAAAAGAAGTAGGGACCATAAGATTCCTTTGATTGAAGGGAGTAAGCCAGTATCCAAACGACCTTATGCTTATCCCCATTTTCAGAAGAATGAAATTGAACGACAGGTGGAAGTGCAATTGCAGGCTGGGTTAATCCGACACAGTTCGAGCCCTTATTCTTCTCCAGTCTTACTGGTAAAGAAATCGGATGGTTCATGGCGAATGTGTGTGGATTATAGGGGTTTGAATCAAATTATTATTCTGGATAAATTTCCAATACCAAGGATGGATGAGCTTCTGGATGAATTGCACGGAGCTGTGATCTTTTCAAAATTGGACCTGCGCTCAAGCTATCATCAAGTTAGGGTGGAGGAAGATGACATTAGTAAGACGGCTTTTAGAACGCATCAGGGACACTACGAGTACTTGGTAATGCCTTTTGGGCTTACGAATGCTCCAGCCACCTTCCAGGCTCTAATGAACGATATCTTGAGAAGTTTTCTATGAAAATTTGTCCTGGTGTTCTTTGATGATGTGCTGGTATATAGTAGAGATCATGAAGCGCATATTAACCATCTGCAAATAGTTCTGGGTGTTCTAAGACGACATCAGCTGTTTGTAAAAATAAGTAAATGTAGGTTTGCAGTGAGGAAGGTGGAGTATTTGGGCCATGTGATTTCGGGTGAAGGAGTAGTTGCTGACCCTTCGAAAATTATGGGAATTCAAGAATGTCCGAGACCATCGTCAGTGAAAGCTTTGCGAGGATTCCTGGGTCTTACAGGTTACTATAGAAAATTTATCAAGGGGTATGGACAGGTAGCTCAGCCATTGACAAATTTGTTGAAGAAGGACAAATTTAAATGGTCAGAGGAAGCGGATAAAGCCTTCCATCTTTTGAAATCTATTATGGTGTCACCACCTGTTCTAGCTATGCTGGATTTCAATTAGGAATTCATCATTGAATCTGATGCCTCAGGTTTTGCAGTAGGGGCGGTCTTGATGCAAGGGAAGAGACCAATAGCTTTCCTGAGTTTAGCTCTGAAGGGTCGTCAGCTGGGATGGTCGACTTATGAAAAGAAGATTCACGCAATCCTATTAGCAGTAACTAAATGGAGGCACTATTTGATCGGAACTAAATTTGTCATTAGAACAGATCAAAAGAGTATAAAATATATGATGGACCAACGATTACACACACCAACTCAACATAAATGGTTATCGAAATTGTTGGGCTATCATTATGAGATTGAATACAAACTCGGTTCTGCAAATAAGGTGGCTGATGCTTTGTCAAGGAGAGAAGACCCAGAAGAGAAAGAACCTATTGAGCTGAGCACAATCTGTTTCCAGGTTCCGGTCTGGTTTGAGGAGGCGAGGAAATTAACAGATGAGGATCCAACATTACAGCAGTTGAAGAAGCAATGGGGGACGGAAAGCTTGATACAAATAAATATCAAATGAAGAATGGTGTAATGTTTAAGAAAGGGAAAGTTATCTTATCAGCAGAGTCGGAGATGAGTAAGAAGGCTGTGTTTGAGATGCATAATTCCTTATCAGGTGGCCATTTGGGGTTTGATAAAACTTTAAGCAAACTGCGAGAGGTCTTCTGGTGGAAGGGAATGCGAGGTCAGCTCAGGAAATATATTCGTGAATGTGAGGTCTGCCAATCTAACAAATATGAAAACTGTCCTCCAGCTGGTTTATTACAGCCTCTACCGATTCCTTCATTGATATGGACCGACATAGCAACTGTTTTCATTGATGCATTACCAGCATCTAAAGGATACTCTGTGATTTTGGTGGTAGTAGATCGATTGTCGAAGGCAGCACACTTCTTTGCGTTGAAGCATCCATACATAGCTCAGTCAGTGTTGGAGGTGTTTGTGGAAGGAGTGTTCAAGCATCATGGGATTCCAAGCTCCATCGTCTCTGATCGAGATACTATTTTTACAAGCAATTTCTGGCAGGAGTTGTATAAGCTGCAGGGAACTCAATTGAAGATGAGTACGGCATACCATCCTCAATCTGATGGTCAGAGTGAAGTTTTGAATAAAGCGTTGCAATGTTATCTACGGTGCTACTGTGCAGCAACTCCTCATGAGTGGGTGAAGTTCCTACCATGGGCGGAATGGTGCTATAATACGACACCGCATTCAACTACAAAGATTTCTCCTTATGAGGCAGTCTTTGGAAGAACCCCACCCAATTTGCTAACCTATGTTCCGGGTCATGCAAAGGTACAAGGAGTGGATGGAGTTCTTAAGGACAGACAGGAGATCATGAGCTTGCTGAAGGCAAATATCCGAAAAGCTCAGGATAGGATGAAACGTTTCGTAGATACTAGAAGAACAGAACGAGAATTCAAGGTAGGGGACATGGTTTATTTGAAACTACCTTTTGTTCGGCATGGTTCAGTGGTTGTCAAACGCCATACAAAGCTGAGTCCGGTGTTCTATGGACCTTTTGAGGTCCTGAAAAGGATAGGTGCGGTGGCATATAAGCTTCTCATACCCGAGACATCTTTAATTCACCCCGTGTTCCATGTTTCGTTGCTAAAGAAGAAGCTAGGAGATGCGATTCCAGGAGGAGTGGTTTTACCCCAGATTTCAGCGGCACAACCCTTATATCCTGAGAGGATTCTTGATCGACGGATGGTGCCGGGAAGAGGACGACGACAGGCTGTAACAGAAGTCCTTGTTCAATGGAGAGGGAAAGATGTTTCAGAAGCGACATGGGAACAGCTATATCAGATGGAGAGGAAGTACCCAGAGGCAGCTTTATTCAAAGGAGACCAGGACTCAGTGGCAGCAGAGAGAGACCTGACGTGAAGAAGGACATAGCTGTGAAGTATCCTAGGCATGCTGTGACGGTGTCCAAGGCGAGCGGAGAGGATGTCCAGACGAGTACAGATTTCCGACCTTGAGGACAAGGTCTGTCTGAAGGGGGAGGGTGTTGTTACGGGTAAAGGGGGTGGAACTGACGTGGACAAGTCAGTATTGTAGCTAGCTCGTTAATTGGTTGGTTAAGGTTGTTGTAACAACCTGGTTAGAAGCGACCGATGGGCCGGGTTGCTCAGAAGCCTACGTGGCTGTCTGGGTGGACTATATATCAGTCTTGTAAGCCCAATTTCGAGGGCATGTTGGATGTGAAATGCAAATCCCTCGCAGTGAACTCTCGTCTTCTTCCCCTCTCTTGTCCCTAACCTCTAGCTACTCTCTGCAACCCTACTCTCCTTCTCTCCCTCCTTCTAACCTTCCAATTCCTACTCAATTGTTCTTATCATAGCTCAACAGGTCACCATAGGTTCCAAGGAGGCAGCTGCTCCCCGCTCTCGCCATCAGTACCATCTCAGGAGCAACACACCGGCATGAACTTCACAAACACAGCTGGAAATCATATTGTGATCTACACCAGCGTCAGCGTGAGCATATTGGATCACATAACATACAGTGACAGCTCTGGAGAGCAGCCCTAACGATGGAGGCAGTTCAAGACCATCACATTTAGAGGAGGCGCAAGCAGGCGAAAATCATAAACTCAGACCTTCGAGATTGCATATGACTACATCTGCATCGGAATCAGGACGATTTCAAATACCGCCCAAATCAGATGCCGTCCCAGCCACGACATCAGGTTAGAATCATTCTGCCAGCAAATTTCTAATGGTACTGTCAATGACAGGGACGATTTAATTTGTTGTAGCATCAAGTATTAATAACTCTGGCTGGTAAACCATTTGATGATTGGATGTTTTCCTGACATTAGTTTTGTTTACGAGAACCATGCGATTGCTCCTTGCCATTGGGTTTTGCATTAGCAACGCCACCTCACTTTGACATGGATACATTTATGGATGAGGCCCGTCACCCGCATTATCACCGGCTTGCCGGAATAACTTGGTCTTCCTCCTAAAATTGTATGCTTCTGATCTAACTTTTTTCTCTATGTTTTCTTATCAATCAACCAAAATCTTGTACCCATTGAGGTTATCGTAATGCAACCTCAAGTCTAAACGAGGTTATCACGAGGAAATCAAAATCTTATAGATAAGTCAGCAACGACAACCATTATTTAGATAGGATATTGTTCTTATTTAAAGAGGTTGGGACGGGATGCTTTGTAAGTAGTCTTTGCTTCCTTATTTGGTAGCCTCACCTTTTTCAAGACAATTGGAAACTTGACATTTTGACTGTGGAACTACTTCGTATTATCACGCATCCACAGCTCATTAGGTACAGTAGCAGTCTTGATGATTTGAATGCAAGAAAACTTGACACGATGGCGAAAGGTCATCTCAGTAGACATCTACTCGACAACAGTAATATGTGGTGTCTCTATTCTCCTTGTACATGTTATGGTACCCATTATTGCTCTGGTATCTCTACCATATGCCATAATTCTTTATCGCGGTTGGCTTTTCTTGAAAGATCTCTTTAATGGTAAGGGTTAATGATAAGGACCTAATAGTTGTTGTATTTTACTTTCTTCAACTTTCTTAAGAAGTAATAGAACTTGGACTTCACTCGAAGTTCGTTGGTAGCCCAAAACATCATCTGATAGATACTTGGGTGCTCATGCGTTGCGCTTGGGAGAGCACGACCAACCACCTAATATTGATGAAACTTATTATTATATATGTGATATTTAATTTGTACAAAGAGTAAATCATGTTCTTCAACTTGTCAATTCTAACTTTGAAATACAAATTTTCTCGTCGTATTGTTCATACCTAATTAGAATGAGAATCGAACATGCCTGGATTTGACAAGCTCATACCCAAATCCATATTGTTACTTATGTCTGGGGATGGGTCTTACACCTAGATAATACTTAGAAATCTCAAACTATATATGACAAGTGTAGTAGACCTGGTTTTAGGTCAGATTTGAACTGACCAAGATAATGTGAAGATATTTTCAGGCAAATGCGTATATACATATTTACTTATAGACATAAGAAGTATGTACTTACAAATGCATATAGCTTATATGTACCAGCTGTAAAACCATTACATGAACAAGATGTTGACATAATTAGACCACAACGATGAAAAGTATATTGTCTGCATTAAATATATTTAAAAGTTACAATCAAATTAAAAGTTAACCACAATAACATGAGATATCTTTGCCCAAAAGACTTATTAATTTAATCCATAGATATGCACAGAACATATCGTAACTCAATTGCAGATATGCATTAACTCATAGGCAATCTAATGAAATATGTCAATTTGATGCCCATGTATTTATGACAAGGACATAATAACTTGGTTTTCATTTCATTTCCATATGTTCTACAAGAAGAATGTTTCAAGATAGACATGGAAACAACTACCACTAATATTGATCAAATCATGAACCAATGTATTTTGACACATTCCACCACGAAACCTCATCAATCTTGTAAAATATATCAGACTATATCCAACAATAAAAATTCATGAATGTATTTAGAACGATACTGATGTGCTTGTTACAATTATTTGGCACATGATTTTAATAAGTTATCACATGTCAATTTTCTACTTCACAATGCAATTTTTTTTTGAATTTTTTTACAATATGATGAAAACCATGTTCAAAGAAATTTCCAACATTGCATATAGGAAGAATGATTATTCTCTTGTAGAGATACCTTCCACATACATAATTTTTAATTGACAAACTTTGCAATACATTTCTATCAATTTAGTATTATAAACATGTTTTTTTTGGGAGGGGTTACACATACATAGGAGGAACATGAATTCCCTACACACAAAAAATAGATGTTGAAATCATATCATGCCACTCTTTAAATTCTACAATTACAATTCACCATGATGGTTTTGGGGTGTACTTCTTGTTTGTGAAGCCATGCAAAAATAAGTATTGTTGTAATAAACTTCTTAATATGTTTTTGTTTAAATTATGAATTTACATACATAAGTCATGTGCGAAGCACGTGCATTTACTAGTGGGAATATAAATGAGTATGTGTACATAACACAACCTGAAGGTTTTAAAGATCCAACGAATGCCAATAAAGTATGTAAGCTACAAATGTCAATCTATAGATTGAAGCAAGCATCTCGGAGTTGGAATCATCGATTTGATGAGGAAGTCAAAGTGTTTGGCATTATTCAAAATGAAGATGAACCTTGTGTGTACAAGAAGGTTAGTGGGAGCACGACCACATTCCTCATATTGTATGTGGATGACATACTATTGATGGGGAATGATGTCACAGCCTTAGAGAAGGTAAAGACTTAGCTTGGGAATACTTTCTCAATGAAGGACTTAGGAGAAGCATCCTACATTCTGTTGGGTTTTAGGGGAGGCAATGAAGGCAGCGGAAACAAAAATTTTCTCCTCCCCGAACCCAAACCGAGAAAACGCATCAACGTCTATACAATAGGAAGGGATGGTTTGTGGAATCATACCTTATCCCGAGGCTTGCTCGGCGACAATACCTCGCGCCTTGCACGGTCTTCACCTCCAGTCTTAGATGATGTCTGTGCAGCTCCTGGTCGCACCGGGACTCACGACTCCTGGTCTCACCGGGACTGTCGGGATTGACAGTTGTCCTCCTGAGCGGCAGAAACCTCCCGCCTCTGAAGTAGTCCACATGGACCACCTGGAACTCCAATCTCCTTGTCCCATAAGGAATTGGAAGGAGTCAAACCCTCCTATTGGCGTATTAGTCGCCAACACACTCTCCTGCAACCAGTCACTTTCTGTAGTTGCCTTTCCCTTGCTATGCCACCCTTATCGGGTAGCACTTGCTCGGGCTCTCTCGGTTACCAAAACCAGAGAGAACGACAACTTTATAGACCAACTGGTTGAACTGAGTTGTGTGTTCAGAGAAGCCCCCAATACCCCTATATATATAGGAGGGTCATGGGACAGGGTTCTCTATCCCGGGCAATGTGGGACTAAAGCAGGAGTAGAAGGGTTTGAGAATTTTCCACAACAACAACCAACTGTGTGACCCAAACCGATCGTTTCACAACTAAACCGATTGTTTCGACCACCTGAGCCAATCGGTTGGACCTGAGTTGATCGTCTGGGGATCCCAATCGATCGATTGGTACCCTGAACCGATCGGTTCACGGTCCTGATCCAACTCAAATTGACTTTCCTTCTTTTGTTTCGAATCAATATCAAATACTAATCCTTGTCCCAATCAAATTGGGCAAGTGAAACAAAAATAAATTTCTCACCAATTTTACTTTCCCAACTCGCTCAGTTGCACCAGTCAAATTCATAGTTTCAACACTTGAATAGATCATTTCATCCTATGCATGAGCCGATCGACTCAACACTTGAGCTGATCGGTTCACCCAGCTCAGCCGATCAATTCATCACATGAGCCGATCGGTTGGGAGTCCAGATTGTGTAGAAATAGTCAATTGTAGTTCCAATCAATCTGATACTCTAATAAATCTGTCCAACACCTTGAACACTATGATTTTGAGCTATCAATTAATTGAGTGTTTAATTGAACTGCTAAACTCCTTTATTTTTCAATCTAAAAAACATTTGTGGACAAAACTCCTCTTCCAGGTTGAATCCTATGTGTGTGACCCTGCAGGTCCTTTTCACGTTGGCAGTGAAAGTCCATAACACTTATGACTTCACAAGCAAAGAGCGGTGCCTAGTCACACATCAGTGCTACCAAGTGAAATAGAAAGTTGGAGAATAACTTTCAATCCTACAATCCGTGTATGGCGTTATAGTGAATTTATAATTCTTTTGCCACTGATATCCCGAATGAACTCGAGGCATGGAACAGTCATCCAGTCAACGTTCATTCACTTTCTAAATCTCAGAGTAGATTGGAAGAGATATGTTATGACATCAGTTTCACATACTGATTCACACATGCGTGCACGCCTTTCTCAATCCTACTCATCAAGTGGCCATGGATATCAAGCTCCCTCAGGAGGGATAAATCCCATATCTATCACTCATCGCTCAAAAGCCCCATGTGTCAAAGCCACCCTATCATCACCTTTATAACAACCCATGTTTCAGGACTGTGTTTGATGATGTCAAAGTGTACCCAACGACATGTGTTGAGTGCAGTGATTTTAGGTCAAAGAATCACATTCACCACCATCACTGTGAATACTGACTGTGACTACCATGTCATGGTTCCATGTGTCAAACTCACAGTGGGTCTGTCCGGTACACTTGTTCTCTAACAAGTACCTATGTGTTTGGTTTGATATCTCTATATCATGACTAATGAGATTTTGTCATCAACCAACACCACAATCTAGTCTTGTGTGTCATTGTTGTCTATCTACCTTCCACAATGACATCCGACTAGGGACATAACAAGAATGTACAAACTCTTAGCATCTGTATGATCTCATCGTTCAGGTCCTCAACCTAAAAGCATACGTCATTGAGTATTGTCATTCTTAGACATTCAATCTGTTCTATTACTATCTCATATGACTGAACCAGAAAGAATTGGAAGCTTGCCGTTGATGTTTATCAAATCAATCTTAATGTATCCCATCAATCATCCCATGATTGGCACTCTGGGCATACATACCAACAGACTCCCACTTACACTACGAGCCAATCACCATTGCATAATATTCATTGTGATTTTTCAAACATGTCCCACATGTTACTATGCTCCATTGCTTACACAGTGATTAATGGCAACACCTTGCCAAAGTCAATATAAATTGTATGTCTCACATCTCTTCATTGTATGTCACACGTATGAGATGGAGCTGCTGAAATATGTGATCTAGTGTTCCTTTGCTAACCTTTAGCCACATTGCATGATCAAGGATTCCATACTTGTCATCAATGACCGGAAATTCTATAAGTTCATCTCATGAACTTCTAGATCCATATAGTATCCACTGTTGTTCTCTAACACACGGATACTCAGAGTTTCCTTTTAAATGGCTTTATTGGAACACTTCCAATATTCAACAAACTTTCACTTTTATATATCCTATATATATTTTGCGATTAATTTTTTGTCCTTTTTTCGGAAGTTCGCATCAATGTAACTCTTTACATCGAACTCTTCCTTATCTCCATAGAACTAGTACTTCATAAGTACTTATCAAGTTCTCATGGTTTCCAGTAACCCTTACTGGAAGTAGACAGACATCCACTCGTCATGTCTGACATACGAGTTATCAGGATGAGCACATCATATTTTCATGTATCACATACAATATGATGAATGCATTTTATTCTTGCCATGTACATACATGCAAGATAATGGGATGATCACATACATGATAGATCCATATCTATTCTTAGTGCTCCTATTCTTCACAAGAATTGGACACTTGGCTTTGGGATACTAACTCCATGTAACATGGATAGGTTTTCTCCCACTGAATCTGTGCATACTGAACCCTTCCGTACAGATTTCCAATGTATGCTCTCTCTTTTCCAGGTCAAGAGGTTTTAAAGAACTATCTCTATATATCTCTATTCCTATCACAAAGGAAACATCTCTATCTTCCCTAAAGATAATTTCCACTTTGGATTTCCATTCTAGAACATTTCCATTTCACATCAACATGTGGAATGTTAATACGCTCCCACTAAATCACAGATCCCTTCTTTATCTTTGACATATCAGTCAAACCCTTTGACTATATCATCAAAGTAAAGATCCAATTCTGAGTATCTTGTACTCAATCAATTACATCGATTAGTTCATTGTAACTTATAGACTTCATTTGCATTAGTGGATTCATAAACCTTATAGGTTGTGTCACATACACATCCTTGTCTTATTCCTCATAGGAATGCAATTTTAGTATCCATATGCCAAATCTCTTAGTCATTAAGTTGCAATCAACAATCATCATCCTTCTTTAATGTTATTCATGTGTCGTAACACTTAAGACTCATTTGCACTTATGGATTTTCATCCAATGGGTGCTACCATCAAGGGCATACCTTATGGTTCACATGGAAGTCATTTAGGATGTAATGGTCATATACCATAACTCAAAATATGGTTCCTCATATTCATCTAGATAGTTGACTCATCACATGACCATCTCATCAAGTAGATAATTGAGGTGTATCTATCACGGATATAAGAACTCACAACTCCTTGTAATTCTTAATGTCCTTTATTAGTGTGGGGTATTCCTTTATTTAAGAAGAATTTAGTTATTTGATAATCATTCTCTAACTCCTTAGAGTATGATTCCTTCTTGATTTAGACATCACAATGCCTTAATCATGAGTTCACTATGATACACTATCATAATCACACATAAGGTTTCTCAAACATTTCGTCCAAGTATTTCATTCATTGATCTAATCAAGAATTAACACTTTACCAAATTCATACTTCATCTATGATATTCTTGAACACTTCAAGATATTCATGTTGGTATTTCTCTAAACACCATTTTAAGTATTAGCATGTATTCCAATAGGTATGTAAATACATCACATGTATTATACCTAATAGGATAATAATTATCCCACTACCATTACTGAAGATTGATTAATCATGTCCAAGATATTCATGTCTCTTCCTAGTTCTCTAACCAAAAGAGTCTAGATTTATCCATCATATGGAAACTAGAAATGAATTTCTCATGATTGATGCTAATTTGATTGTTTGAGTTATCAATAACTTTTAGGTATCATTTTATCTTATGCATATCAAATACCACAAGATAAATAAGGCATTGCCACAAAGATGATATCTTTAGAAATTGAAATATCTATTTATTGATTGCCATCATTGTCATACAATATCCAAAATAAAGTGTTTCAATCTATTGGCAAATATGAAATAGCATTTCATAATTGTATTACATGCCTTTATGGCTGAAAAATAAACTAAAGTACTCCTATCTATGGCGGCAACACTTGCCCCATTTATTGAGTGCTTTACACTTTACATCTTGGTATCATATACCTCAAAAAGTGTTACAAGTTTATTTTCATGACACCATTATGTGGAGACGACAGTTGCCTCCTTCTTCTTTTGTTCTTCCAGATAGAGAGGACAATTCCTTTTCCAATGTCCTGGCTTTTGACAATGGTGGCAATTGCCTTTCTTGGTCACACCTCCCTTGGCCTTGAGAGCTGAAGACAACTTGGACTCCTGGCTAGCATCAGAACCTTTATTAGCTTTTCCCTTGCCCTTGCGCTTGGACTTTCCTTTCTTGCCCATGATCACCATCACAAAATTAGGCTTGTCCTTCTTCATCTGTGTCTCGGCTGTCCTCAACATGCCCAACAACTCTGACAGTGGCATACCAAAATTGTTCATGTTGTAGTTCATCACAAACTGACTGTAAGATTCTGGCAACGATTGCAGTATCACGTCAGTAGCCAACTCTTGGCTCAGTGGTAATCCCAGTCTTTGCAAGTTCTCCACATACCCAATCATCTTGAGTGTGTGAGGACCAACTAGATCTCCTTCTTTCATGACACACTTGAACAGTTCCCTTGAGACATCATATCTCTCTTACCGTGCTTGATCTTCATACATGTTCCTGAGATGTTGAACCATCTTAATCACACCCATGTTCTCATGTTGTCTCTGCAACTCGTGGTTCATAGAGCACAACATCAAGCACTTTGCATCAATGGCATCATCAGAATGCTTCTTGTAAGCATCCCTTTCTGCCTTTGGTGCATTAGGAGCAGGTTCCTCTGGAACTGGAGTATCCATGACATAGAGCTTTTGCTCTTGAGTGAGAACAATTCTCAATGTCCTATACCAGTCGTGGAAGTTTGTTCCATTCAGCTTGTCCTTGTCAAGGACCGATCGCAAAGAAAAGTTATTGTTGTTTGTTTCCATTTGAACTACAAAAGGGAAATATGCAATTTTAGTCCAAAACTCATTTTTGACTTATTTGATTGATTTGAAAAGTTGACGATAAAATTAGGCCTTTAATTAATTATCGCTCCCACTATTTTACTTCAAATTGATAGCCCTCACCATCAATTCGGAAGATTGCATGGTTATGGACAATAAACACTATGTCTGTGTATGGTTGTATGTGGTTGCTTGCATCTCGGTCTGCGCACTGAATCCCTATCTCCTATTCCTGATGTAACTTGAGATAACTTGAGATTTCTTTCCTACCTTTTCTCCCCCCAAATGTAACTCAGGGTTTTTCCTTTTCAAATGTAAAATAGGATAGTTCTTTTACTTCTTATTATGTCGATTCACGGCAGATAACCTGACGATGACTGAGACGATCAGTTCAAGGCGTGAATCGATCGGTTGGCGTTCTAGACAACCGGTTCGAGGAGTGAGACGAGCGGATGGTGACCTGAGGAGATGCACAACGACCAGTGAACCGATTGGCTGGGGGTTCTAGTCGATCGTCTGGTGGTACCCAACTGACCGATCTGATGGCAAGCCGATCAATCATGGATATGAGTTGATCAAACCTAGAAAGGAAAAGCACATAGTTCATCTTGTACAAGTTGCATGTGATGTGGACTTAGATGATCGTGATTCCTCTTGGATCGAGGAATCACATTAGGATGGCCATAATCATTACTTTTATCATTTCACATGTATTATGTGGGATATAGCATGTATATGATACTTACTATATTGTGGTGATTGGATATGTATATGTACCTATAAAAACCAAATCCCTCATCTAAATATTAAGTCTTACATGCCTTCCATTAGTGACACACATGAAAAACCTGATCGATCAAGCGTAGGTTATGCCAAAGCATGGTGCGCCATCTATCTCGCAGAAGTGTGAAGGGTAAACATGTAAGTTCTGCCAAAGCTGGATGCATGTTTATCGTGTTGGCTTTTGGGATAGACTTAACTGGTGATTCTTAGAGCGTCTAAGCCCAGAGGCAAGGAATGTTCATGGCAAGGTGTTGTACATGTTCATTCATCAAGTGTTGCATATGATGCAATTGGCATGATGGACTACCTAAATAGTCAAGTTGTGGGCAATCAGCCAAAGATGACTCATGACTTGCTGAAATACAGATCTTGCCCACTAGAAGATTGTGCGTTGCAATCTTCCGAATTGATGGTGAGGGTTGTCAATTTGAATCAAAATAGTGGGAGAGGTAATTAATTAAAGGCCTAATTAACTATCGTCAAATTTATTCAAATCAAAAAGAGTTTTGAGCAATACAATTTTCTCTTCTAGAATGGTAAAGGAATCATGTTTTAAAATAGGAAAATTAATTGAGAATAAATTCCATAACTGGTTGGGGATTGTGAGAAGTGTTCTGCACAATCTAGAAATACCGGTAGCCTTTGAACCCACTCCATGTATGCTTAATGTGTTGTTTGAGAAGAAGGAAAGTTCATTGATGAAGATCAATGGAACAAAGTCTAAGGACAAAGGTGAGGGAGAGAAGGGTTCTCTCGCCAAACCAATGTCAGCGTCTTCTGCATATAAAGGATGGAAGGAACGATGGAGGAAGAAGAGAGAGATAGAGATCTCTACTTCTGGTGTATACCTGATAGAGATTAACTTTACTACTTCTTTGTCATGGGTACTTGATACTAGATGTGGATCTTACATTTCTTCAAATGTGAAGGATCTAAAGAGAAGTAGGCCTTTGGGTAAAGGCGAGGTTGAACTACGTGTTTCCAATGGGGCAAGAGTTGCTGCCAGTTCCGTAGGAACCTATGAGTTAACTCTACCTAGTGGTCTAATATTAGAGTTAAAGAATTGCTATTATGTACCTGCCATAAATAGGAATATCATTTCCGTCTCTTTTTTGGACAAGGATGATTTTGAATTTCTTATTAAGAATGAAAAGTATTCCATTTCAAAAGATGGGATCTTTTATGGCAGTGCCCCAATGTCTTATGGTTTATACTTGATAGATATAGGGACAAGTGTATACAATGTAAACACCAAAAGGCAAAAACTCAACAACTCAAACAAAATGTATCTTTGGCATTGTCGTCTAGGGCACATAAATGAGAAACGCATTTATAGACTCCATAAAGATGGTTATCTAGACTCTTTTGGTTATGAATCAATAGAGACATGTGAATCTTGTTTGTTGGTCAAGATGACCAAGACTCCCTTTTTAGGTAAAGGTGAGAGAGCTAGTGATCTATTAGGACTCATACATATTGATGTATGTGGGCCTTTTAGAACTAGTGCCATAAATGAGTATCAGTACTTCATTACCTTCACTGATGACTTCATTAGGTATGGCTATGTGTACCTAATGAAACATAAGTTAGAAACCCTTGAAAGGTTCAAGGATTTCATGAATGAAGTACAGAACCAACTTGGTAAAAGTATTAAAGCACTTCGATTTGATCGAGGTGGAGAATACTTAAGCCAAGAGTTTGAGAAACTTCTGCAAGCCCACGGTATCGTATCACAATGGACTCCGACAGGAACACCACACCATAACAGTGTGTCTAAAAGAAGGAATCACACTTTATTGGATATGGTGCGATCAATGATGAGTTTTGCTGATCTTCCGATTTCCTTCTGGGGTCATGCTCTTGAAACTGCCGCGTTTACACTTAACTGAGTACCATCTAAATCGGTTCAAAAGACACCATATGAGATATGGACTGGGAAGTGTCCCAATATGTCTTTTATGAGGATTTGGGGGTGTGAGGCATATGTAAGGAAAATGTTTCCTGACAAGCTAGGCCCTAGATCTGATAAATGTTATTTTGCTGGATATCCTAAGGAGACCAAAGGATATTACGTATACCACCCAACTGACAACAAAGTGTTTGTTTCCAGGGATGATGTGTTCCTAGAAAAGGAATTTATTTCCAGAGGAAACAGTGGGAGGAAAATAGATCTTGAAGAGGTTCAAGCCCAACAAGAAAGCATTGAACCAGTAGATGTACAAGAGGAACATAGAGATTCACAAAGTGTTGTGGAATCTCAGTCTCCTCAAGTAATACAAGGACCTCGTAGAGCTAGTAGGACACGCCTTGAACCTGAGAGGTTTGGATACCTTGTGACTCAGGAAGGGGACGAGTTGATCATAGATGATTATCCAACTACCTATCTAGAGGCTATGGGGGGACCAAATTCTGAGAAATGGCTTGAGGCCATGAAATCCAAGATGGAATCCATGTATTCCAACAAAGCATGGACTTTAGTGGAACCACCCGAAGGGGTAAATTTTGGTTTGTATGCCCTGAGAGCCAATCATGAGATGATTGATGGGATACATTAAGATTGATTTGATAAACATCAAAGGCAAGCTTCCTATTCATTCTGGTTCAGTCATATGAGATAGTGATAGAACAGATTGAATGTCTAGAGAATGACAATACTCAATGATGTATGTCTTCAGGTTGAGGACCTGAATGATGAGATCATACGAATGCTAAGAGTTTGTACATTCTTGTTATGTCCCTAGTCGGATGTCATTGTGTAAGGTAGATAGACAGCAATGACACAAAAGAATGGATTGTAGTGTTGGTTGATGACAAAATCGCATTAGTCATGATATAGAGATATCAAACCAAACACATAGGTACTTGTTAGAGAGCAAGTGTACCTGACAGACCCACCGTGAGTTTGACACATGGAACCATGAGATGGTAGTCATAGTCAGTACTCACAGTGATGGTGGTGAATGTGATTCTTTGACCTAAAATCACTACACTCAACACATGTCGTTGGGTACACTTTGACATCATCAAACGCAGTCCTAAAACATGGGTTGTTATAAAGGTGATGATTGGGTGGCTTTGACACATGGGGCTTTTGAGGGGTGAGTGATAGATATGGGATTTGTCCCTCCTGAGGGAGCGTGATATCCATGGCCACTTGATGAGTAGGATTGAGAAAGGCGTGCACACATGTGTGCATCAGTATGTGATACTGATGTCATAACATATCTCTTCCAATCTACTCTGAGATCAAGAAAGTGAATGAACGTTGACAGGATGACTGGTCCATGCCTCGAGTTCATTTGGGATATCAGCAACAAAGGAATTATACATTTGATGTAACACCATTCACGGATTGTAGGATTGAAAGTTGTTCTCCAACTTTCTATTTCACTTGGGTAGCAATGATGTGTGACTAGGCACCGCTCATTGCTTGTGAAGTCATAAGTGTTATGGATTTTCACTGCCAACGTGAAAAGGGACCTGTAGGGTCACACACATAGGATTTAACCTGGAAGAGGAGTTTTGTCCACAAACTATGTTTAGATTGATTACTAAAGGAGTTTAGTAGTTCAATTAAACACTCAATTAGTCGATAGCTCAATATCATATGGTTCAAGGTGTTGGACGCATTGATTGAAGTATCAGATTGATTGAAACTGCAATTGACTATTTCTGCACAATCTGCACTCCCAACTGATCGGCTCATGTGATGAACCGATCGGCTGAGCTGGGTGAACCGGTCGGTTCAGTTTGTGAACCGATCGGCTCATGCACAGATGAAACGACCAGTTTAAGGGTTGAACCGATCGTTTCAACTGGCACAACTTAGCAAGTTTGGAAAATAAGATTGGTGAGAAAGTTCTTTTCGTTTCAATTTCCCAATATGATTGGGAAAAGGATTGGGAATAGGTACCGATTCGAAACGATAGAGGGAAAGTCAATTTGAGTCGGATCAGGATCGTGAACCGATTAGTTCAGGGCACCAACCGATCGGTTGGGGTGCCCCAAACGATCGGCTCATGTCCAGTCGATTGGCTCAACAGCCCAACCGACCATTTCAAGTGTTGAAATGATCGGTTCAGGTTACGCAGTTGGTTGTTTTTTGTGGAAAATTCTCGAACCCTTCTACTCCTGCTTTAGTCCCGCATTGCCCGGGATAGAGAACCCTATCCCATGACCCTCCTATATATAGGGGTATTGGGGGCTTCTCGAAGAATAACTCAGTGCAACCAGTTGCTCTGCAAGTTGTCATTCTCTCTAGTTTTGGTAACCGAGAGAGAGCCCGAGCAAGTGCTTCCTGAAAAAGGGAGGTGCAGCAAGGGAAGGACAACTGCAGTTGCAACAGGAAGCAGGAGAGTGTCTGGGTGACTAGTACGCCTGCAGAAGGGTTTGACTCCTTCCACTTCCTTATGGGACAAGGAGTGTGGAGTTCTAGGTGGTCTGTGTGGACTACTACAGAGGTGGGAGGTTTCTTCCGCTCAGGAGGACAACTGTCAACCCGACAGTCCCGGTGCCAGGAGGAGTCGTCAGTCCCGGTGTGACCAGGAGCTGCACAGACGCCGTCCAAGATCGGAGATGAAGAACGCACTAGCTGCGTGGTTTTTTCGCCGAGCAAGCCTCGGGACAAGGTATGATTCCTCAAACCATCCTTCCTATTGTATAGACGTTGACATGTTTCCTCGGTTCGGGTTAGGGGGAGGAGAAAATTTTTGTTTCCGCTGCCTGCTCTGCCTCCCCTAAAACCTAACAGTGGTATCAGAGCCATGTCAACTGCTCTATACTTTAGGATTATCGATATGATCAATTTTGGTTTGTCGTCTTTATTTATTGCATACGATGCGAATAATATCGGCTTATGCATGTCCAATCCTAAATCCACAAATCCCAAATATTATATATATGATATGTAATACTAATGCACTCGATACGCGTCGCCCTTAAACGAGTTTTGTGGTGGATGTTGTGTGGTTATGGGCAATAAACCCTATCTGTGATTGGTTGTGTGGTCGCTTGCATCTCAGTCTGTGCATTGATTCCTTCTCATATTCCTGATGTAACTCGAAATAATTCGAGATTCTTTCCTATCTTTTCTTCCCCCGAATGTAACTCGGGGTTTCCCTTTTTAATGATGTAAAATAGGATAGATTTTATTTTCTGTTATGTCGAAGAACGGCGGACATCCAGACGATAGCTGAGACGATCGGTTCAAGGAGTGAACCGATCGGTTGGCATTCCAGACGATCGGTTCAAGGAGTGAACCGATCGGGTTGATGCCCGGTTCGAGGAGCGAGATGAGCGGGTGGCGGCCAGTAGGAGATGTACGACGACCAGGCGAACCGATCGGTTGGAGGAGCCAACCGATCGGCTGGTGGCACCCAGACGACTGGCCAGAGAGAGAAGATCATTAATATGATGAGTTGATCAACTCGGATGGCTAGAGCACAGAGTTCATCTTGTACAGGTTACATGTGATGTAGACCTAGATGATCATGATTCCTCTTGGCTCGAGGAATGACATTAGGATGGCCATAATCATCACTTTTATCGTTTCGCATGTTTTCTATGGGATATCGCATGTATATGATACGTATTATGTATTGTGGTCATTGGATATGTATATGTATATAAACCAAATCCCTCATTAAATATTAAGTTTTAGATGCCTTCCAAATGTGACACACGTGAAAAGCTTGATCGACCAAGTGTGGGCACACCCAAGCGCGGTGCACCATCTATCTCGTGGAAGCGTGAAGGATGAATATGTGTGTCTGCCCAAGCAGGGTGCATATTCATCGTGTTTGCTTTGGGTCAGACTTAACAAGGTGACCTAGATAGGATCTAGCTGTGGGCTCTGATCTCCAAACCATGACATAAACACGATTAAAACTTAGCGGAAGCGAATCGGTAATCAGCGGAAGACAAAAATCACGGGAAATTAAAACTTTTCGAGATAAGAACTTGTATCCATAAAAACTCCTTTCATAAAGAGAGGTAACTGTTTACATCTCAGGATAATTACTTCTTGAGTAATTATATACATCAAGATACAAAATCTCAAGATCACATAACACAAGACTCCAAGACCTGAGAGTACAGAGGACACATAGGACTGACTCTAACTACACCACATGGCAGGACAAATCTCCACCTGAGATTACTGCTGCCCCTGGTGCTGCTGCTGCTGAGACTGATCACCTGTAGGCTGGTTTCTTCGTCTCCTATGTCCACCTAAAAAGTTGAAGTCTATGGGGTGAGACAATTATACATAATTGTCCCAGCGAGAGTTATAACTCTTCGCCAGAAGCTTTATTATAACATCAAAGATTATTTTAAACAGTAAAGCCTTCAAAGCATTCTATAACAGTTGCAAATATAACAAGATCTCTACAAATTAGGAGATATGGAGAATATCAACATTATTGCAATGTAACATCAATCAACTAACTTGGAGTCATCTCTAACAAGTTATACTACATGGTTGATTATGTTTTACAAACAACATTATGCCCTGTGGAGATGAGGCTTACCACTCATACTCCAACTGATCGCTGAGAAGCCGCATCAGTATCATACATAGGTCATTAAGAGAGCCGGATTCTCATGACCTTCACCTTCCTCAGTCAGTAAGAGGATCACTTGTAGGACATCTCATGTCTCTACTACTATAGCTCACCAGGGTAAACTGGTCCTTCGCTATTCTAGAGTCACAGTGGCGTTCTATACTCTCTTCGTCATCAGGAGGTTTCATATTTACCTACCACTGATACGGATATCTGTGCTATCTTCGTCATCAGGAGGTTTCATGTTTACCTACCACTGATACGGTATGGAACTATAGTGAAGGATGGATGGATTACACATCTACATCACTTTCCTACACTAGGATGTAAGGTTCTACACATCCATGTACCCCACATACTCAAAAGTATGTGCTCCAGGAGTTCCCTAAGGAAAACCTGTTTCACCATCACTTAATTTCTGACAATGATGGATCTATGATCAGGGCTCTACATTATACTTGATTAGTTAGGTACATTCAGTATTCTTTAACAGCATACATTGTCCTTCAAACAATAACAATAGCATAGTAGCTATAAAAGAAGAATACTAAATGTAACAAGCCTAACTCATATCAATCATCATTTCTCATTATCCTCATCACAAGTCATCTCTAAGGCATGACCTTGATGGTATTCATGGCTCTCATAGCCCAGTACCAGCATAGGATGCCACTGGCAAGGCATCAGATTACATTACTTATCCATAAGGCTAACAACATGCCTTTAATGAATATAACATCAACATCCATACCTGGATATGATTACCTTCATATCAGAACATGCATGGTTAATACATCTGATAAAGGTAATACAACAATAAGGAATGTACTTCCTACTTTTGTCATAAGAGTTAAATCTTTACTTCTATTCAAATAGAGTTTATTGCTCAAAAGCATGCCATTACCCTTGAATTAGGGTTTACTATTCACATCAAGGTGAATTAAACTCATAACATCATCATGTATGAGTAACATCTTCATTGATGCTCTTGGATTAGTTAAAGGTTCATCATTTATCATAATTAGGGTTTCTATGATTTCACACAGGTGGATCATACCCTAATTATGCTCATTTCTGTGTATTGGAGGTGCTTTAGTTGAGTTTCTACTTAAAAAGGGTACTTTCTCTCTCTAGAAGTACTCTCTCTCTCTAGAAGTACTTTCTCTCTCATCATAAGGGTAGGTGATGTCAACATCACTCTAAAACATGTTGGGTTGAGTCATCATAGGCTAACATAGCCAAAAACATCATCATTATGTGATTAGAGTTACTTTCTCTCTCTAGGTTACTTTCTCTCTCTAGAGTACTCTCTCTTTCATCATACTAATGGTTGATGGTAACATTACACTAGATCAAGTTGGATAGAGTCATGATGACTAAAAATATCATTCTCATGTAATTAGGGTTTGAATTGAGCAAGGTATAACTTAATTGACCCTTCAGGGGTATATTGGTAATTCACCCCATTGATCAACATCCTGGTCAAAAACCTTAGTCAAATAACCCCTTACTATCTTAGATTATCATTAGTGTTTGATTTGGGCAACATTGAACCATCAAATGATTGAATGTGGTCAACCATGAGTCACATTGATTAATTCCAATCATTAATCATTAATTGAATTGAGATCGGTTGAAAGTGTTGACCGTTTGCCCACTTTGACCCTCCAAGTCCGTGAGCCCCTTTCTAGCTCCAAGACCGTGAGCCCCCTTAGGCTTCAAGACCGTGAGCCTCTTCATGGTCTTGAGACCGTGAGCCCCCTCATGGTCTTGAGACCGTGAGCCCCCTCATGGTCTTGAGACCGTGAGCCCCCTCATGGTCTTGAGACCGTGAGCCCCCTCATGGTCTTGAGACCGTGAGCCCCCTCATGGTCTTGAGACCGTGAGCCCCCTCATGGTCTTGAGACCGTGAGCCCCCTCATGGTCTTGAGACCGTGAGCCCCCTCATGGTCTTGAGACCGTGAGCCCCCTCATGGTCTTGAGACCGTGAGCCCCCTCATGGTCTTGAGACCGTTTGGATGAGTTCCAAACGGTCTTGAGACCGTTTGCCCATCCAATTTTTTTGGATTCTAGTGGAAATTCATCAAGGTCTGACCCATTGAGTTGATGATCATGTCAATATTTAATTGCAATGTAATTTGATGTAATTGTACCTTCAATTGGTCAACTATCCTTGACCCCAGACCTCCAAACGGTCTTGGTTGATTGCCCTCACGGTCTTGAGACCGTTTGGTGACCCCAAACGGTCTTGAGACCGTTTATGTCAATCAACCCTAAAAACCCTAATTAGGTCACCATAATTTCAGTACTGATTTTATCTAGGGTTAGCCCTAGTATTCACCCTTCAACTCTTAGCCCGTTTGGAATTAGACCATCAAACTTGGTGAGTTGTTAATTAACATAATTTTGAACAGTAATCTCATGGGGTCAACGCTTAGTCAACGACCTTTCACGGTCTTGAGACCGTTTGCCCAAAAAGGCAATTTCAGACCGTTTGAAAATCAGCAGTTAATTCATTTAAAGTTGTGACTTAAAAAGGTCATATCTCCCGATTCATTTGGAGTTAGTCTCCCAAATGTTGAGGGTAATTAGCCTATATAATTAGGAACAGGTTTATTATACGGTCCATGCTCGGACAACGGGGCCAAACGGTCTTGAGACCGTTTGCCCTGTCGCGGTCTCGAGACCGTTTGCTCACCACGCGGTCTTGAGTCCGTGAGAGCAAACTGTTAGGACCGTTTAAGGAAAAGAAAAGCGGTGGGTTTTCCTTGGAAATCACGCCTTCATCTTCTAGCTCAAGAACAGTATAGATATTCCACGGGTTTGCTTGCAAAATAGCAGGGAAAAGTAGGGAAATACTAAGAACTATCATTAAAACGCATACAAAGATGCACATAGTAAAGCATGGGTTTAGAGTTATAAAACCCGCCTAAAGCTTTCTTCTTGAGCTCCAAGATTTCAAGCTCCAAGCTCTAATGGCGTCCTTGAGTTCCCACAAGTTGGCCAAGGTGAAAACTCCAAGGAAGGATGAAAAGAGACGGCTAGAAAGATAGGGTTTCGAGAATTAGCCATGAAGCTGACCTTGAATTCGAATTCTAACCATGGAATTAGGCAAGAAGAGGGGTTTAAACCTACCTTGCACCCCTTGTTCGTCCTCCTTAGCTCCAAGGAAGTCCTTGGTCGTCTTTGGTGAAATGAAACAGTAAGGGAACGAAGGTTAAGTTCCCTTGCAACGAAGGGAAGGAGGGCTTATATACATGGGGTAGGATTTTCAACATTAGTTCATAAGTTTCCCTTAATTCCAACTAAGTCCTTCCTTTATTACTTGCTCGTCCCTTCCTCTTTATTCTAAGGACAAACCTTATCTTAATGTTATAGAAAAGAAGTCAAGGAAGAACAATCTAATAATAAAGTTCATACTTAAAGGGATATTACACATATACCCTGATTATTCGATCACAAAGCCTATTTCTTAACTTGATAACTCAATTGAGGTGAATTCCTCATCATTTCTTCTCTAAATGATGGCAAGAGTCTAAAAAGATACTTTATATGACATTCTTTACAAATTGCATCCCATCATTTGGGTAAATTGCATTTTACCCCAAATTAGGGTTTCAAGCCCTGGGATTGCTTCCACAGCTGCACCTTGGTGCTCTAGCTTGGGAAATCCCTCAAACTTTGCCAAAGAGATTCTTATGATGTCTCAACATCAGAGGAACATCTCATCATGTGCAAATTGCAAGCTAACCCTTTTAACTGGGTAAATTGCACATAGGTCCCTGTATATCAAAACAATGCTACAACTTTAAATAAAAAGGAGCAAATACTGAAATATACGTTTCTGAGAAACTTAATTACATGCTCAGAGTTAATCACAAGGATTTAATTACATATTTAGGCAAAACACCTAGGGTTGACTCATAACCCAGGTCAGGGATGTTACAAATTATCCACCCCTTACAAGGATTTCGTCCCCGAAATCGATAAAACATATTACGAGAAAAGGGCAGGATACTTCCTTCTCATCTCATCCTCTAACTCCCAAGTGGCTTCTTCAATACCACGATGATTCCAGAGGACTTTCACAAGACTTATATCTTTCTTCTTTAACTTTTTAATTCGTTTATCAAGGATTGACACTGGTCCCTCTTCATAGGATATGTCATCATTCAATTCTACTTCCATAGGTTGTAGAACTGACTCGGTGTCTGGGTGACATTTCTTCAACATAGAAAGGTGAAACACAGGATGTAACCTCTGTAATTCTGGGGGAAGCTCTAGTTTATATGCTACCTTTCCAATCCGTTCAATGATTGGATAAGGCCCCATATATCTAGGAGCTAACTTCCCCTTCCTTCCAAAACGAAGGACCCCTTTCCAAGGTGAGACCTTAAGATACACTTTGTCTCCAACCTGGAACTCTAAGGGTCTACGACGTTTGTCGGCATAAGATTTCTGCCTATCCTGAGCAGTCTTAATCTTATGTTGTATAACTTTAATCTTTTCCGTGGTTTGCTGCACCAGGTCAGGACCTAACAACTGGTGCTCACCAGTCTCAAACCAACACAAGGGTGATCTACAACGTCTACCATATAAGGCTTCATAAGGTGCCATATCAATACTATGCTGATAGCTATTGTTATAGGCAAACTCTATCAAGCTTAGGTGTAGATCCCAACTTCCGGTGAACTGGAGAACACATGCTCGCAACAGGTCTTCTAAGGTTTGTATGGTCCTTTCCGACTGTCCATCAGTCTGTGGATGAAAGGCCGTACTAAACCTCAGCTTAGTGCCTAAGGCACTGTGCAACTGTTCCCAAAAATGACTTGTAAACTGAGGACCTCTGTCCGAAACTATTGTGACAGGAACTCCGTGCAAACGCACTATTTCTTGAACATACAACTCTGATAACCTTTCAGCAGAATAGGTTGTTTTGACAGGTAAGAAATGTGTTGTCTTAGTCAACCTATCAACAATTACCCAAATGGAATCATGTCCTTTGCTTGTCCTGGGTAGGCCAACAACAAAGTCCATGGTCACATGGTCCCACTTCCACTGTGATATGGGTAAAGGTTGCATTGTCCCTGCAGGCTTCTGGTGTTCAGCTTTAACTTGCTGACACACAGGACACCTCAGAACAAACTCTGCAACGTCCTTCTTCATCCCAGGCCACCAATACAGATCCTTCAAATTCCGATACATCTTGGTGCTCCCTGGATGCATAGCATACATGGAAGAATGGGCTTCTTCCAGGACTAACTTCCTTAAGTTGTCCACATCCGGCACTATCATTCTTCCATTATAACAAGCTACTTGATCTTTTGAGTCATGAAACCCATCTTGCTTCTCATTTCCATACTCAGATCTTATATGTTGAACTGCAGCATCATCTAGCTGTGCTTCTTTAATCTGCTCTCTTAGGGTAGGTTTAATATGCATCTCAGCTAACAAACCGGCTAGCAATGACACCTTCAACTGTACATTGTCTTGCCTTAAAGAGATAAGCATATCTCTTCTAGAGCATACTAAAGAGTTTAGTTGTGCTCTATTCATGGTTGATGTTGCTGATTTCCTACTCAAGGCATCTGCAACAACATTGGCCTTACCTGGATGGTAATCAATTGTACAGTCGTAGTCCTTGATTAACTCCATCCAGCGACGTTGCCTCATGTTGAGCTCATGCTGAGAGAAGATATACTTAAGGTTTTTGTGGTCTGTGAAAATCTGGAATGTCTCTCCGTAGAGATAATGTCTCCAGATCTTCAAAGCATGAACCATAGCTGCTAACTCCAGATCGTGTGTTGGATAATTCTCCTCGTGTTTCTTAAGCTGTCGGGAAGCAAAAGAAATCACTTGTTTATCCTGCATCAACACACATCCTAGTCCATTTTTGGAAGCATCACAGAAAACTACATATCCTTTTCCTTGTTCAGGTAGCACTAATACAGGTGCACTTGTCAACCTCTCCTTCAGCAACTGGAAAGATTGTTGACACTTATCACTCCAAGAAAAAGGAACATCTTTCCGAGTTAACTTGGTCAAAGGTAAAGCTACAGAACTAAAGTTCTTAATGAATCTTCGATAATAGCCAGCTAACCCCAAGAAACTTCGAATTTCCGTCGGTGTCTTTGGTTGTTCCCATTGTAGAACAGATTCTACCTTTGTAGGGTCAACACGAATTCCCGAGGCGGATATTACATGTCCAAGAAAAGATACCTCCGGCAGCCAGAACTCACACTTGCTAAACTTAGCATACAACTTATGTTCTCTTAGCAAGGTCAAAGCTTGGCGAAGATGCTGCTCATGCTGCTGAGCATCTTTACTATAAATCAGTATGTCATCTATGAAGACGACAACACACTGATCAAGGAAAGGTCGAAAAACTCTATTCATGAGTTCCATAAATGCAGCTGGTGCATTGGTTAGTCCAAACGACATAACCGTGAACTCATAGTGTCCATATCTTGTCCTAAAGGCAGACTTGGATATGTCACTATCCTTAATGCGGAGTTGGTGATATCCAGACCTCAAGTCTATCTTTGAAAAGATTGTTGCACCACGCAACTGGTCAAAGAGATCATCAATCCTCGGCAGAGGATACTTATTCTTTATTGTCACTTTATTGAGTTGTCTATAGTCGATGCACAACCGCATTGACCCATCTTTCTTTTTAACAACCAAGACCGGAGCACCCCAAGGTGAAGTACTCGGTCGGATAAAACCTCTCTCAAGTAACTCTTGAAGCTGTTTCTTGAGTTCTGCCATCTCGGCAGGAGCCATTCTATACGGAGTTTGAGCTATGGGTTTCGTATCTGGAATCAGATTGATTTCAAAGTCAATCTCCCGAGGTGGTGGTATACCAGGAAGTTCTTCAGGAAACACATCCTCGAATTCCCTGACTATGGGAACTTCAGCAGGGTTGGTCCTTTCCTTGGTAACATCTACCACATGGGCTAAGAATGCATAACATCCTTGCCTCAACAGCTTATCAGCAACCATAGCTGATACAAGACAGGTGGGCAGAATCTTTCTTTCACCTTGAAAGTTCCATGTGTTGCTTTCATCAGCAAACACAGCCAACTTGGACTCACAATCCAAGACAACTCTATACCTTTCTAAGGTATCCATCCCAAGGATTATATCAAATCCCTGCATATCAAGTGGTATAAGATCCACTTGAATGCGATGGTCAGAAAAGAAAAGGATGCAGGGAGAACATACCTCCTGCAAAACGGCAGACCCACTCAACGGAGTCTCTAACAACAAACTATCTGCTCTATGACTAACAGTCACATTACAGTTACGAATCACTTCACGAGTGATGAAAGAGTGCGTAGCACTCGGATCAATCAGAACAGATACATCACAGGATATAGACATATCAGAATATAAAAGTTTCATCTGACCTGCCACTACCCGTGGATTGACCACTGCCTCAGGTGGGTTCATAGCATAGAACCTCACAGTCGCCTGGTGTTGAGGTGGTGCTGATGATCCAGCTTGAGACGCTTGTCCACGTCCTCGAGCTGCTCCTTGATGTTGTCTATTCTGAGATCCCTGTTGATTCTGTCTCGGAGGTTGTTGTGTCACACCGATAGGCCTAGAACGGCAATCCTTCATCAAGTGTCCCACCTTACCACAGTTGTAGCAACTCTTCTCCTGTTGTTGTGGTCTGGGTGGTCCAGTAACTGACACTGATGCAGAACTGTGTGTCCCTTGAAGCGGTTGACTCCGCCCTCTACCTCTGCTTGGTGTCTATTGAGTTTGAAAACTTGATCTGGGTGGTGGAGGGTTAGGTGCAGAGAATCTAGGTTTCTTGGAATCCCTAGATGAAGAACCCTGGAACTGTGGATATCTTTTATGGGTTTGTCTTTTCTCAACCACAGATCTCTCTATCCTTCGGACTGACTCAACGAAGGTAGAGAATCTCTCTCTATTTTCTAAGGCAGACACAGGGGTTGACATATCAGAATTCAAACCCTTCTCGAATCTTCTGATTCTTTCCTCATCCATAGCAGCCATGTGCGGACAGAACCGCAACAACTCCATAAACTTAGCTTCATACTCACTAATGTTCATCATACCCTGCCTTAGTTTCTCAAACTGAGAGATCTTCTCATCTAGGAAGGTCTTTGGAAAATATCTATTGATGAATTCTCGACGAAACTCTTCCCATGAGAACTCTACTCCAGGTCTCTTCTGCTCTTCCATGTTCCACCAGTGACCAGCACTGCCTTTGAGAAGATAAACAACATTTCTAACCTTCTCAGCTTCCGGAATCATAAGAATCCTGAAAGCCTTCTCCAACTCTGTCAACCATAAGTCAGCATCTGCAGGGTCGGCAGTTCCGAAGTACTCGGTAGCACCGACACGACGAAGTCGTTCGAATGTCTTACTAATACCTTGTACTTCAGGTTGGACAGGTGCCCTAGGTGCAGGAATGGGCATTCTATCGGTTATATGTGTCATGGCAGTCATAAACTGCCCAAACATCGTCTGTACAGCTGGATCACTCATGTCAGCTGGGTCAAACTGAGGTGGCTCTCTTGGCGACTCAGGTGCAGGTTGTTCTATTCTCGGAACTCTTGCACCGCCTCGAGGTGCACTAGCACTACTCTCTGCCACGTGCTCATCACGATGTTCTGACATTCTTATGTATCTTCTTCTCCTGAGGAGCAGAAGATTCTATTAGATAAGGAAGGAGTACTAAAGGTAGACTCGACATCCTAAGTCCTATGCCTCTGTAGACTCAACTGAACCTGGAGCTCTGATACCACTAATTGTGGGCTCTGATCTCCAAACCATGACATAAACACGATTAAAACTTAGCGGAAGCGAATCGGTAATCAGCGGAAGACAAAAATCACGGGAAATTAAAACTTTTCGAGATAAGAACTTGTATCCATAAGAACTCCTTTCATAAAGAGAGGTAACTGTTTACATCTCAGGATAATTACTTCTTGAGTAATTATATACATCAAGATAAAAAATCTCAAGATCACATAACACAAGACTCCAAGACCTGAGAGTACAGAGGACACATAGGACTGACTCTAACTACACCACATGGCAGGACAAATCTCCACCTGAGATTACTGCTGCCCCTGGTGCTGCTGCTGCTGAGACTGATCACCTGTAGGCTGGTTTCTTCGTCTCCTACGTCCACCTAAAAAGTTGAAGTCTACGGGGTGAGACAATTATACATAATTGTCCCAGCGAGAGTTATAACTCTTCGCCAGAAGCTTTATTATAACATCAAAGATTATTTTAAACAGTAAAGCCTTCAAAGCATTCTATAACAGTTGCAAATATAACAAGATCTCTACAAATTAGGAGATATGGAGAATATCAACATTATTGCAATGTAACATCAATCAACTAACTTGGAGTCATCTCTAACAAGTTATACTACATGGTTGATTATGTTTTACAAACAACATTATGCCCTGTGGAGATGAGGCTTACCACTCATACTCCAACTGATCGCTGAGAAGCCGCATCAGTATCATACATAGGTCATTAAGAGAGCCGGATTCTCATGACCTTCACCTTCCTCAGTCAGTAAGAGGATCACTTGTAGGACATCTCATGTCTCTACTACTATAGCTCACCAGGGTAAACTGGTCCTTCGCTATTCTAGAGTCACAGTGGCGTTCTATACTCTCTTCGTCATCAGGAGGTTTCATATTTACCTACCACTGATACGGATATCTGTGCTATCTTCGTCATCAGGAGGTTTCATGTTTACCTACCACTGATACGGTATGGAACTATAGTGAAGGATGGATGGATTACACATCTACATCACTTTCCTACACTAGGATGTAAGGTTCTACACATCCATGTACCCCACATACTCAAAAGTATGTGCTCCAGGAGTTCCCTAAGGAAAACCTGTTTCACCATCACTTAATTTCTGACAATGATGGATCTATGATCAGGGCTCTACATTATACTTGATTAGTTAGGTACATTCAGTATTCTTTAACAGCATACATTGTCCTTCAAACAATAACAATAGCATAGTAGCTATAAAAGAAGAATACTAAATGTAACAAGCCTAACTCATATCAATCATCATTTCTCATTATCCTCATCACAAGTCATCTCTAAGGCATGACCTTGATGGTATTCATGGCTCTCATAGCCCAGTACCAGCATAGGATGCCACTGGCAAGGCATCAGATTACATTACTTATCCATAAGGCTAACAACATGCCTTTAATGAATATAACATCAACATCCATACCTGGATATGATTACCTTCATATCAGAACATGCATGGTTAATACATCTGATAAAGGTAATACAACAATAAGGAATGTACTTCCTACTTTTGTCATAAGAGTTAAATCTTTACTTCTATTCAAATACAGTTTATTTCTCAAAAGCATGCCATTACCCTTGAATTAGGGTTTACTATTCACATCAAGGTGAATTAAACTCATAACATCATCATGTATGAGTAACATCTTCATTGATGCTCTTGGATTAGTTAAAGGTTCATCATTTATCATAATTAGGGTTTCTATGATTTCACACAGGTGGATCATACCCTAATTATGCTCATTTCTGTGTATTGGAGGTGCTTTAGTTGAGTTTCTACTTAAAAAGGGTACTTTCTCTCTCTAGAAGTACTCTCTCTCTAGAAGTACTTTCTCTCTCATCATAAGGGTAGGTGATGTCAACATCACTCTAAAACATGTTGGGTTGAGTCATCATAGGCTAACATAGCCAAAAACATCATCATTATGTGATTAGAGTTACTTTCTCTCTCTAGGTTACTTTCTCTCTCTAGAGTACTCTCTCTTTCATCATACTAATGGTTGATGGTAACATTACACTAGATCAAGTTGGATAGAGTCATGATGACTAAAAACATCATTCTCATGTAATTAGGGTTTGAATTGAGCAAGGTATAACTTAATTGACCCTTCAGGGGTATATTGGTAATTCACCCCATTGATCAACATCCTGGTCAAAAACCTTAGTCAAATAACCCCTTACTATCTTAGATTATCATTAGTGTTTGATTTGGGCAACATTGAACCATCAAATGATTGAATGTGGTCAACCATGAGTCACATTGATTAATTCCAATCATTAATCATTAATTGAATTGAGATCGGTTGAAAGTGTTGACCGTTTGCCCACTTTGACCCTCCAAGTCCGTGAGCCCCTTTCTAGCTCCAAGACCGTGAGCCCCCTTAGGCTTCAAGACCGTGAGCCTCTTCATGGTCTTGAGACCGTGAGCCCCCTCATGGTCTTGAGACCGTGAGCCCCCTCATGGTCTTGAGACCGTGAGCCCCCTCACGGTCTTGAGACCGTGAGCCCCCTCATGGTCTTGAGACCGTGAGCCCCCTAATGGTCTTGAGACCGTGAGCCCCCTCATGGTCTTGAGACTGTGAGCCCCCTCATGGTCTTGAGACCGTGAGCCCCCTCATGGTCTTGAGACCGTGAGCCCCCTCATGGTCTTGAGACCGTGAGCCCCCTCATGGTCTTGAGACCGTTTGGATGAGTTCCAAACGGTCTTTAGACCGTTTGCCCATCCAATTTTTTTGGATTCTAGTGGAAATTCATCAAGGTCTGACCCATTGAGTTGATGATCATGTCAATATTTAATTGCAATGTAATTTGATGTAATTGTACCTTCAATTGGTCAACTACCCTTGACCCCAGACCTCCAAACGGTCTTGGTTGATTGCCCTCACGGTATTGAGACCGTTTGGTGACCCCCAAACGGTCTTGAGACCGTTTATGTCAATCAACCCTAAAAACCCTAATTAGGTCACCATAATTTCAGTACTGATTTTATCTAGGGTTAGCCCTAGTATTCACCCTTCAACTCTTAGCCCGTTTGGAATTAGACCATCAAACTTGGTGAGTTGTTAATTAACATAATTTTGAACAGTAATCTCATGGGGTCAACGCTTAGTCAACGACCTTTCACGGTCTTGAGACCGTTTGCCCAAAAAGGCAATTTCAGACTGTTTGAAAATCAGCAGTTAATGCATTTAAAGTTGTGACTTAAAAAGGTCATATCTCCCGATTCCTTTGGAGTTAGTCTCCCAAATTTTGAGGGTAATTAACCTATATAATTAGGAACAGGTTTCTTATACGGTCCATGCTCGGACAACGGGGCCAAACGGTCTTGAGACCGTTTGCCCTGTCGCGGTCTCGAGACCGTTTGCTCACCTCGCGGTCTTGAGTCCGTGAGAGCAAACTGTTAGGACCGTTTAAGGAAAAGAAAAGCGGTGGGTTTTCCTTGGAAATCACGCCTTCATCTTCTAGCTCAAGAACAGTACATATATTCCACGGGTTTGCTTGCAAAATAGCAGGGAAAAACAGGGAAATACTAAGAACTATCATTAAAACGCATACAAAGATGCACATAGTAAAGCATGGGTTTAGAGTTATAAAACCCGCCTAAAGCTTTCTTCTTGAGCTCCAAGCTTTCAAGCTCCAAGCTCTAATGGCGTCCTTGAGTTCCCACAAGTTGGCCAAGGTGAAACTCCAAGGAAGGATGAAAAGAGACGGCTAGAAAGATAGGGTTTCGAGAATTAGCCATGAAGCTGACCTTGAATTCGAATTCTAACCATGGAATTAGGCAAGAAGAGGGGTTTAAACCTACCTTGCACCCCTTGTTCGTCCTCCTTAGCTCCAAGGCAGTCCTTGGTCGTCTTTGGTGAAATGAAACAGTAAGGGAACGAAGGTTAAGTTCCCTTGCAACTAAGGGAAGGAGGGCTTATATACATGGGGTAGGATTTTCAACATTAGTTCATAAGTTTCCCTTAATTCCAACTAAGTCCTTCCTTTATTACTTGCTCGTCCCTTCCTCTTTATTCTAAGGACAAACCTTATATTAATGTTATAGAAAAGAAGGCAAGGAAGAACAATCTAATAATAAAGTTCATACTTAAAGGGATATTACACATATACCCTGATTATTCGATCACAAAGCCTATTTCTTAACTTGATAACTCAATTGAGGTGAATTCCTCATCATTTCTTCTCTAAATGATGGCAAGAGTCTAAAAAGATACTTTAGATGACATTCTTTACAAATTGCATCCCATCATTTGGGTAAATTGCATTTTACCCCAAATTAGGGTTTCAAGCCCTGGGATTGCTTCCACAGCTGCACCTTGGTGCTCTAGCTTGGGAAATCCCTCAAACTTTGCCAAAGAGATTCTTATGATGTCTCAACATCAGAGGAACATCTCATCATGTGCAAATTGCAAGCTAACCCTTTTAACTGGGTAAATTGCACATAGGTCCCTGTATATCAAAACAATGCTACAAATTTAAATAAAAAGGAGCAAATACTGAAATATACGTTTCTGAGAAACTTAATTACATGCTCAGAGTTAATCACAAGGATTTAATTACATATTTAGGCAAAACACCTAGGGTTGACTCATAACCCAGGTCAGGGATGTTACACTAGCGCCTTGAGGCATGGAGATGATCATTGCAAGGAGTTGTATATGACATCTTATCAAGAGTTGCATATGATGCAATTGGCAAGAGTTGCCTACCTGAGAGATCTATGTTGTGGGTGACAGCCCAAGCTGGTCCATGATTTAGATGACTTCAGGATCTTGCCCACTAGAAGGTTGTACGCTGCAATCTTCCAAATTGATGGTGAGGGCTATCAATTTGAATTAAAATAGTGGGAGCGATAATTAATTAAAGGCCTAATTTTATCGTCAAACTTTTTCAAATCAATCAAATAAGTCAAAATGAGTTTTGGACTAAAATTGCATATTTTCCTTTTGTAGTACAAATGGCAACAAACAACAACAACTTTTCATTGCGATCGGTCCTTGACAAGGACAAACTGAATGGGACGAACTTCCAAGACTGGTTTAGGACATTGAGAATTGTTCTCACTCAAGAGAGAAAGCTTTATGTCCTGGATACTCTAGTTCCAGAGGAACCTGCTCCAAATGCACCAAAGGCAGAAAAGGATGCTTACAAGAAGCATTCTGATGATGCCATTGATGCAAAGTGCTTGATGTTGTGCTCAATGAACCATGAGTTGCAGAGACAACATGAGAACATGGGTGTTATTGAGATGGTTCAGCATCTCAGAAACATGTATGAAAACCAAGCACAGCAAGAGAGATACGATGTCTCAAGGGCACTGTTCAAGTGTGTCATGACAGAAGGAGATCCAGTTGATCCTCAGACACTCAAGATAATTGGGTATGTGGAAAACCTGCAGAGACTGGGATTTCCACTGAGCCAAGAGTTGGCTACTGACGTGATACTGCAATCATTGCCAGAATCTTACAGTCAGTTTGTGATGAACTACAACATGAACAACTTTGATAGGCCACTGTCAGAGTTGTTGGGCATGTTGAGGACAGCCGAGACACAGATGAAGAAGGACAAGCCTAAGTCTGTGATGGTGATCACGGGCAAGAAGGGCAAGTCCAAGCGCAAGGGCAAGGACAAAGCTAAGAAAGGTACTGATGCTAGCCATGAGTCCAAGTCGTCTTCAGCTCTCAAGGCCAAGGGAGGAGTGACCAAGAAAGGCAATTGCCACCATTGTCAGAAGCCTGGACATTAGAAAAGGAATTGTCCTCTCTATCTAGAAGAACAAAACAAGAAGGAGGCAACTGCCGTCTCCACATAAAGGTGTCATGAAAATAAACTCGTAACACTTTTTGAGGTATATGATACCAAGATGTAAAGTGTAAAGAACTCAATAAATGGGGCAAGTGTTGCCACCATAGATAGGAGTACTTTAGTTTATTTTTCAGCCATAAGGCGTGTAATACAGTTATGAACTACTATTTCATATTTTCCAATAAATAGAAACACTTTGTTTTTGCATACTGTATGACAATGATGGCAATTAATAAAGTTGATGTTTCATTCTTTAAAAGATATGATCTTTGTGGCAATGCCTTGTTTATCTTGTGATATTTGATATGCATAAGATAAGATGATACCTGAATGTTATTGATAACTCAAACAATTAAATTAGCATCAATCATGAGAAATTCATTTCTAGTTTCCATATGATGGATAGATCTAGACTATATTGGTTAGAGAACCAGTAAGAGACATGAATATCTTGGACATGATCAATCAATCTTCACTAATGGTAGTGGGAGAATGATTATCCTATTAGGTATAATAAATGTGATGTATTTACATACCTATCGGAATACATGCTAATACTTCAAATGGTGTTTAGAGAAATACCAATATGAATATCTTGAAGTGTTCAAGAATATCATTAATGAAGTATGAATTTGGTAAAGTGTTAGTTCTTGATGAGATCAATGAATGAAATACTTGTACCAAATGTTTGAGATCCTTGTCAGTGATTATGATAGTGTATCATAGTGAGCTCATGATTAAGACATGGTGATGTCTGAATCAAGAAGGAATCATACTCTAAGGAGTTAGAGAATGATTATCAAATGACTAAATTCTTCTTAATAAAAGAATACCCCACACTAATAAAGGACATTAAGAATCACAATGAGTTGTGAGTTCTTATATCCATAACAGATACACCTCAATTATCTATGTGATGAGTTGGTCATGAGATGAATCAACTTTCTAGATGAATGTGAGGAACCGGATTTTGAGTTATGGTATATGACAATTACATCCTAAATGTATTCCATGTAAACCATAAGGTATGACCTTGATGGTAGCACCCACTGGATGGAAATCCATAAGTGCAAATAAGTCTTAAGCATTAAGACACATGGATAACATTTTGAGAAGGATGATGCTTGTTGATTGCAACTTAATGACTAAGACATTTGGCATATGGATACTAAAACCGCATTCCTATGAGGAATAAAACAAGGATGTGTATGTGACACAACTTATAAGGTTTATGAATCCACTAATGCAAATGAAGTCTATAAGTTACAATGGAATAGTCAATGTGATTGATTGAGTACAAGCAACGCAAAATTGGATCTTTACTTTGATGATATAGTCAAAGGGTTTGACTGATATGTCAAAGATAAAGAAGGGATCTGTGATTTAGTGGGAGCGTATTCACATTCCACATGTTGATGTGAAATGAAAATGTTCTAGAATGGAAATCCAAAGTAGAAATTATCTTTAGGGAAGATAGAGATGTTTCCTATGTGATAGTAATAGAGATCTATGAGATAGTTATCGAAAATTTCTTGACCTGGAAAAGAGAGAGCATACATTAACAATCTGTACTAAAAAGTTCAGTATGCACAGATTCAGGGGGAGAAAACCTGTCCATGTTACATGGACTTAGTATCCTAAGGCCATGTGTCCAATTCTTGTGAAGAATATGAACACTAAGTATAGATATGGATCTATCATGTATGTGATCATCCCATTATCTTGCATGTATGGACATGGAAAGAATAAAATGCATTCATCATCTTGTATGTAGGACATGACAAAATGATATGCTCATCCTAATACTCGTATGTGGGACATGACGAGTGGATGTCTGTCTATCTCCAGTAAGGGTTACTGGAATACCATAAGAACTTGATAAGTACTTGTGAAGTACTAGTTCTATGGAGATAAGGAAGAGTTCAATGTAAAGAGTTACATTGATGCGAACTTCCAAAAAGACAGAAAATTAATTGTAATATATATAGGATATATAAAAGTGAATGTTTGTTGATAATTGGAAGTGTTCCAATAAAACCATTTTAAAAGGAAATGTCGAGTATCCGTGTGTTAGAGAACAGCAGTGAATACAATATGGATCTGGAAGTTCATGAGATGAACTTATAGATATTCCGGTCATTGATGACAAGTATGGAATCCTTGATCATGCAATGTGGCTAAAGGTTAGCAAAGGAATACTAGATCACATATTACGACAACTCCATCTCATACGTGTGACGTACATCGAAGAGATGTGAGGCATGCAATTAATACTAACTTTGGCAAGGTGTTTCCATTTCTCACTGTGTAAGCATTGGAGCATATAAACATGTGGGACATGTTTGAAGATCACTATGAATATGATTCAAGGGTGATTGGCTCGCAGTGCAAGTGGGAGTCTGTTGGTATGTATGCCCTGAGAGCCAATCATGAGATGATTGATGGGATACATTAATATTGCTTTGATAAACATCAAAGGCAAGCTTCCAATTCATTCTGGTTCAGTCATATGAGATAGTGATAGAACAGATTGAATGTCTAGAGAATGACAATACTCAATGACGTATGCCTTCAGGTTGAGGACCTGAACGATGAGATCATACAGATGCTAAGAGTTTGTACATTCTTGTTATGTCCCTAGTCGGATGTCATTTTGGAAGGTAGATAGACAGCAATGACACACAAGACTAGATTGTGGTGTTGGTTGATGACAGAATCTCATTAGTCATGATATAGAGATATCAAACCAAACACATAGGTGCTTGTTAGAGAACAAGTGTACCGGACAGACACACCGTGAGTTTGACACATGGAACCATGAGATGGTAGTCAAAGTCAATACTCACAGTGATGGTGGTGAATGTGATTCTTTGACCTAAAATCACTACACTCAACACATTTCGTTGGGTACACTTTGACATCATCAAACACAGTCCTGAAACATGGGTTGTTATAAAGGTGATGATTGGGTGGCTTTGACACATGCGGCTTTTGAGGGGTGAGTGATAGATATGGGATTTGTCCCTCCTGAGGGAGCCTGATATCCATGGCCACTTGATGAGTAGGATTGAGAAAGGCGTGCATGCATGTGTGAGTCAGTATGTGATATTGATGTCATAACATATCTCTTCCAATCTACTCTGAGATCAAGAAAGTGAATGAACGTTGACAGGATGACTGGTCCATGCCTCGAGTTCATTTGGGATATCAGCGACAAAGGAATTATACATTCGTTGTAGCACCATTCACGGATTGTAGGATTGAAAGTTATTCTCCAACTTTCTATTTCACTTGGGTAGCAATGATGTGTGACTAGGCACCGCTCATTGCTTGTGAAGTCATAAGTGTTATGGATTTTCACTGCCAATGTGAAAAGGGACCTGCAGGGTCACACACATAGGATTTAACCTAGAAGAGGAGTTTTGTCCACAAACTATGTTTAGATTGATTACTAAAGGAGTTTAGTAGTTCAATTAAACACTCAATCAGTCGATAGCTCAATATCATATGGTTCAAGGTGTTGGACGCATTGATTGAAGTATCAGATTGATTGAAACTGCAATTGACTATTTCTGCACAATCTACACTCCCAACCGATCGGCTCATGTGATGAACCGATCGGTTGAGCTGGGTGAACCGGTCGATTCAGTTTGTGAACCAATCGACTCATGCACAAATCAAACGACCGATTCAAGGGTTGAACCAATCGGTTCAACTGGTGCAACTGAGCAAGTTGGGAAAAGAAGATTGGTGAGAAATTTCTTTTCGTTTCACTTTCCCAATATGATTGGGAAAAGGATTGGGAATAGGTACCGATTCGAAACGATAGAGGGAAAGTCAATTTGAGTCAGATCAGGACCATGAACCGATCAGTTCATGGCACCAACCGATCGGTTGGGGTGCCCCAAATGAGCGGCTCATGTCCAGCCGATCGACTCAATAGCCCAACCGACCGTTTCAAGTGTTGGAACGATCGGTTCAGGTTAAGCAGTTGGTTGTTTTTTGTGGAAAATTCTTGAACCCTTCTACTCCTGCTTTAGTCCCGCATTTCTCGGGATAGAGAACCCTATCCCATGACCCTCCTATATATATAGGGGTATTGGGGGCTTCTCGAAGAACAACTCAGTGCAACCAGTTGCTTTGCAAGTTGTCGTTCTCTCTAGTTTTGGTAACCGAGAGAGAGCCCGAGCAAGTGCTTCCCGAAAAAGAGAGGTGCAGCAAGGGAAGGACAACTGTAGTTGCAAAAGAAAGTAGGAGAGTGTGTGGGCGACTAGTACGCCTGCAGAAGGGTTTGACTCCTTCCACTTCCTTGTGGGACAAGGAGTGTGGAGTTCTAGGTGGTCCGTGTGGACTACTACAGAGGCGGGAGGTTTCTGCCGCTCAGGAGGACAACTGTCAACCCGACAGTCCCGGTGCCAGGAGGAGTCGTCAGTCCCGGTGTGCCCAGGAGCTGCACAGATACCGTCTAAGATCGGAGGCGAAGAACGCACTAGTTGTGTGGTTTTGTTGTCGAGCAAGCTGCAGGACAAGGTATGATTCCTCAAACCATCCTTCCTATTGTATAGATGTTGACGCGTGTCCTCGGTTCGGATTAGGGGGAGGAGAAAGATTTTGTTTCCGATGCCTGCTCTGCCTCCCCTAAAACCCAACAGTAAAACCCATAGGGTGCAAGTGGGTCTTCAAGAAGAAGACCGACATGGATGGTAATGTGCAAACTTATAAAGGCATATTGGTTGCAAAGGGTTTCTGAAAAGTTCAAGGTGTTGACTATGATGAAACTTTTTCTCCAGTTGCCATGATTAAGTCCAGCAGGATCATGCTTACTATTGCGGCTTACTGTGACTATGAGATTTGGCAAATGGATATTAAAACCACATTCCTTAATGGGAATATAAATGAGTATGTGTACATGACACAACCTGAAGGTTTTAAAGATCCAACGAATGCCAATAAAGTATGTAAGCTACAAAGGTCATTCTATGGATTGAAGCAAGCATCTCAGAGTTGGAATCATCAATTTGATGAGGAAGTCAAAGTATTTGTCTTTATTCAAAGCAAAGATGAACCTTGTGTGTACAAGAAGGTTAGTGGGAGCACGACCAAATTCCTCATATTGTATGTGGATGACATACTATTGATGGGGAATGATGTCACAACCTTAGAGATGGTAAAGACTTGGCTTGGGAATACTTTCTCAATGAAGGACTTAGGAGAAGCATCCTACATTCTAGATATTAAGATCTATAGAGATAGATCTAAAAGGCTTCTCGGACTAAGTCAAAGCACGAACATTGACAAAGTGCTGAAGCAGTTCATCATGGAGAACTCAAAGAGAGGCAACGTCCCCATGCTACATGGAGTCACTATCTCTAGAGCTCAATGTCCCCAATCGTGTGAAGAGAGGGAGCGTATGAATGGGATCCCATATGCATCAGCCATCAGATTCATCATGTACGCTATGTTGTGCACACGCCTAGATGTCTCGTATGCCCTCATCATGATGAGAAGGTACCAGTCAGATCCGGGGGATGCTCACTGGACAGCCGTAAAGAACATCCTCAAGTACTTACGAAGGACTAAGGATCAGTTCCTTATATACGGCGGTGAGGAAGAACTGGTAGTAAAGGGTTACATCGATACAAGCTTCCAAACTGACAAAGATGATTATAGATCGCAATCAGGATTTGTATTTTGCCTAAACAATGGAGCTGTGAGCTGGAAGAGTTCTAAGTAAGAAATAGTTGCCGATTCTACTACAGAGGATGAGTATATCGCTGCTTCACATGCAACAAAGGAAGCTGTGTGGATCAGGAAGTTCATTACTGAACTTAGTGTAGTTCCCAGTATCTATGATGCAATTGAGCTTTATTGTGACAATAATGGAGCTATTGCTCAAGCTAAGGAGCCCATATCACATCAGTAGTCCAAGCACATACTACGTCACTTCTATCTCATACGAGAGATCGTACAGTGAGGAGATGTGAAGATTTACAAAGTACCAACTGAAGACAACATAGTTGATCCACTGACTAAGGACCTTTCTCAGCAGAAACATGATGGTCATGCTAGGTCACAAGGATTGAGGTTCCTAGGTGACTGGCTCTAAGTGCAAGTGGGAGTCTGTTGGTATGTATGCCCATAGAGCAAGTCATGTGATGATTGTAATGGGATTCTTTGTACATGATTTGAATAATAATAATAAAGACAATTTTCGATCTATATGTTTTAACTATTTCTGAGATGATAGTGTAACATGATAGATGTCTAAAGAATTGCTTTTACTCAATGATGTATGCTTTTAGATTAAGGACCTAAACAATGATATCATACAAATGTTAAGTGTAACATCCCTGACCTGGGTTATGTACTAACCCTAGGTGTTTTTCCTAATAAAGTGGATTAAATGCTTGATTGTATTTCCTAAAATTTAATTAAGGCTTTTGACGAACTTATATTTCAATTTTAGTCCTTTTTGAATAATGTTGAAACATTGTTTTGTTACTTTAGGACTAAAGTGCAAATTACCCAAGTTGAGGGGTTAACTTGAAAATTGCACATGATAAGATGTTCCTCTAATGTTGAGACATTATAATAATGAATATGATTGAGTGGAATGGTTTCCACAAGCTTGGGCATCAAGATAAAGCTTGTAGAGCAATCCTTGTGCATTAAAACCTAGTTTTGGTGTAAAGTGCAATTTACCCAAAACTTAGGGTTCAATATGCAAAATACCACCTCTTGAGGGTCTCTCATGTTTCTTGGCATCAAGTAGAGCAAAGAAAATGAGAAGGGCACCTCATTTGGATAATCATGGAGGAGAGAGAATCTTGACATTAAAATATTCAAGATTTATGTACAAATGGAACTTTAATTTAATTTAATGCAAAAAGATATATATTAATTGAGGAGCCCTTCAACCAAAAGTTGAATGAAGTGTTTGCAATTGTGTTGGACGAGCTTGTGCCATGCTTAGTCACAAAAAGATCTTTCTTGAGTGGAAGCCACTCACATTAATTTAATAAAAAACAATATCCACTAAAAGGATGGATATTAATATAAAACTCTTGAAGGTGCTTAATTCCTTTTCCAATTAATTCTTGGATAATGGAGAGTTTTTGCAAGATTTTAAGGTGGCTTCGTGACCAAGGTATGTAGGAGGTCTTGGTGGAAATTAATTTTAGAATTAAAGAATATAATTCTCTTATTTCTCTTTCCTTAAAACCCATATACATATCTTTTCTCTTCTTTTCCAAATACACCCCAAGGATCGTTTCCATAGTTTCCTTTTCTCATCTTGCTTGGCCAACCAAAGGAGATCTCAGGAGTAGGGGAAGATGACCACAACCTGTTGGTAAGGTTTTGATCATCTCCTACCTCAGACTCATGGTAAAAACCCTAAAGCAATGCTTGATTCTTGGTTTTCTTCATCCAATTTCCATTTCTAGCCAACTTGCACATCCAAAAACATAAGGACAAACCTTGGAATGAAGCTGGAACTCCATCCACCAAAAGAGTCATGTATCGTGGATCTTGAGATCAGTTCTAGAGGCGGGTTTTATAACTCAAACCCTTAACCATTGTTATTGCACTCTTTTCTATAATAATCGTTGGTTACTTTTCTTCTTTTGATACTCTTTTGAGTTCTTGTTAAAACTCCCATGAAGAACGATTGTTGTTCTTGGTCAAAAGGAGGAAGATGATGATGATGTAATCTTAGATGTTTATCCAAAGAACAACTTTAACAAACGGTCTCAAATGAGGAGCTCAAACGGTTTCCCAAACCGTTTGGAATGAAACGGTTTCACCAAACTGCATGGAGGGAAACATTTTCAAACCGTATGGTGGCATTGACCAAGGGTTGACCATTTGGAGATCTGCTGAAAATGATCTAGGTTAATGACCCATCAATTATTATTAATTAGTTCCAATTGGTTCATGAGTTGAAGGTCCATCAATCACCTAAACCCTAATCGGGTTGAGTGTTGATTTCATAAGTGATTGAGTTTGAAACTTGGGTTGATTGACCCAAACAGTTTCAAAACCATTTAGGGATCACCCAAACGGTCTCAAGACCGTTTGGTGATCACCCAAGACCGTTTCGAGGTCTAGGGTTAGGTATGGTTGAGCAATTGAAGATCCAATGGTACTAAGTTGAAGTGCAATCAACTGCTGATTTGGTGATCAATCCAATGAACCAAACCCTAATTGGTTGACTTGGATTTTGGTGTTGACTTGGGCAAATTGTGGCATACAACTATTAAAAACATAATTAACTAATGCAGAAGCATTCATCAAGCAGAGGATTAGCAAAAATCACTAAATATTAAAACTTTTTGCAAAGAGATCCACTGATAGGAAATCTTTTTCTTAAAGAACCAAAGTATAACATTTACATTATGTTTCAAAGTACATGACTTGCACTATATCTTCTCAAGATTACAACATCAGCTATCTCAAGACATAATATATACACAACATATAACTTCAAGGCATCAAGCCAAAATCTCAGATCGATTCGTTAAAACACTAACTACAAACTCTGAGGACCTGAGAGTACAGAGACAACACATAGGACTTCTATCTACATGACACGACAGACAGTACACTCAACATGAGCTGTCATTGCTGTCTCTGCTATTGCTGATGTTCTTCCTCTACAAGATGTTCTCACTCTCCTCCTTGCTTGTCCACCTAAAAACATTGGATCCCACGGGGGTGAGACAATTGTAAATTGCCCCAGGGAGAGATATAACTCTCCGCCAAAACATTGTTATTGCAAATTAATTAACATAAAATTGAGGAGAGGATAAGTAGTTTAGATTAGTCTTATCTTTTAAAGCATTGCAACTGTCTATGAAAGAACATTAAATCATCTATTCTTTTTATAAGGAATAGGAAGAACTTGTATATCACTTATTTATCACACCTTTTCAACATCTCAACCTTTGCTCATGTCACTCATCATTCTGATGGGTCACTCATGATTCATTCTTGCTTTCATCTATTGGCCTTAGCCAATCTACTAAACAGATACTCAATTATTCCAAACATGTGATTATACATCATCATGTCTTACTTAGGTATTGGACTATGCCAATCCTTGGTTATAGACTCCATTCCTTTAGTAGGTATTGGATTTAACCAATCCTACATAAACATCTCAGATTAAGTCATTATCAATCTTATATAACCATTTCAGGTATTGAACTATGTTAATCCTGTGTAACCATTCTAGGCATTGAACTATGTCAATTCCCGTGTAACCATTCCAAGTATTGAACTATGTCAATCCCGTGTAACAATTCCAGGTATTGATCTATGTCAATCCCGTACAACTATTCTAGGTATTGATCTATGTCAATGATGTGCAACTATTTCAGGTATTGGGGTTTAGCCAATCCTATGCATTCCAAGTATTGGGAGTTAGCCAATCCTGTGCATTCCAGGTATTGGGAGTTAGCCAATCCTGTGTTATTATTCCAGGTATTGAACTTTGTCAATCCTATGATACTATTCCAGGTATTTGGTTATGACCAATCCTATGCATTCCAGGTAATGGGAGTTAGCCAATCCTGTGTTATTATTCCAGGAATTAAACTTTGTCAATCCTGTGATATTATTCCAGGTATTGGGTTATGACCAATCCTGTGCATTCCAGGTATTGGGAGTTAGCCAATCCTATGTTATTATTCCAGGTATTGAACTTTGTCAATCCTGTGATATTATTCCAAGTATTGAGATTTAACCAATCCTGTGTTATTATTCCAGGTATTGGGAGTTAGCCAATCATGTGCATTCCAGGTATTGAACTTTGTCAATCCTGTGATATTATTCCAGGTATTGGGATTTAACCAATCCTGTGCAGTTGATATTCCAGGTATTAGACTTATACTAATCATGTGCATCTATTCCAGGTATTGAAATGTATCAATCCTGTGTAACCTTTAAAACATTTTGTTACCTCTCACTAGGCGACAACCATCCTCATAGTTCATAACGCTCATAAAACACCTTGTCACCTCTCACTAGGCAACATCTAAACCATTTGGCTCACTAGGCCATTAAAAACATATTGTCACCTCTCACTAGGTAACAATTAACCTCATGGCTCTCTAAGCCATTAAAAACATCTTTTCACCTCTTAATAGGTAACAACTAACCTCATAGCTCACAAGGCAAATTTATCATCTTGTCACCACTCATTAGGTAACAACAACCAATCTCATGGCTCATAAATCACATTACATCATAATGTAATGATTTAAAGAACACACATCATATGTTACTCATCCATGTATGTTGGTTTAGAGATACATCAAAGGATATCATTTTTAAAGGGGTAGATGTGATATCTATGATATCTTGATTTGTCACTTTCCTCATCTCTTTTAACTTACTTGAGTTTATCAACTTACATTGTATTAAGGTATTTCCCATCTTAATACTTTCATCCACTAACCTATCACCTTTATTGTGAAGTGTATAGGTTATAAAGTACACATAAGAATTGTCCAACTATCTTCAATGATATGGACTCATCCTTAAGTTAATAATTAACAAAACATCCATATTAGGTTTCTTTTCAAAACAACTCTAAGACAAGCATAGAGAACCACGGCCGTGCAACCAGGAACGGCCATGCAAAGGGAAGCCACCACGGCTGTGCAACCTTGCACGGTCGTGCAAAGTGAAACCACCACGGTCGTGCTACCTTACACGGTCATGCTATAGGAGATCACCTCATGAATCATATTCATATATGAATTCTATTCTTTCATCCTTTCAACTTGATTAGGTCACATCAACCCTTCAATCAAAAGCATACAACTATGATTAACATAGTGTATCAAGTCATTGGTCCTATAAGCAATTAAGAATTCATCCCTTAATTGGTACTAATCACTTAGGTACTATTAGGTTTTCAACCTTTGTACCTTCATTGATTATCATTACTAATCATAATTGGATTAATAGAACATTCATAATCTTAATTCTCAAAGATTTAATCACATTGGACCTCCATTACATAAGGTATCCAAATGAATTAGGGTTTCCAATGTTGATTCCTTCAATCATTGAATTCATGGAACCAATCATCAATTGGACCTATACTCATACTTCAATTGAGTTTAATAGGTCAACCTTCAACTGATTTGACACTCAATTAACCCTCAATTGATCATCAATTAGGGTTTGAATCAATTGAATTGGGGTTTGGAATCATTGATCCTTCAACATTAATCAATGCAAGATTAGTTATATTGAAAACATTGAACCATCATCCAAATTGATCATGACCTAACCCAAAACGGTCTTGAGGTCGTTTGAATGACCTCCAAACGGTCTTGAGATCGTTTTCCCATCCAAGTCAACCAATTAAAGTTTGGATCATTGGATTGATCACCAAATCAGCATTTGATTGCAAATCAACTTGGTACCTTTAGACCTTCAAACACCTAACCATACTCAACCCTAGACCTCCAAATGGTCTTGGGTGACCACCAAATGGTCTTGGGTGACCACCAAACAGTTTTGAAACGTTTGGATGAGCTCCAAATGGTTTTGAAACAGTTTGGATCATCCAAACCTTGGATTCTAGTGGAATTACATCAAGGATTGGTCTATCGAGTTGATCAACAAATCAGCACTTCATTGCAATATGATTTGGTACCTTTGGACCTTCAATTGGTCAACTATACTTAACCCCAGACCTCCAAATGGTCTTGGGTGATCTTCAAACGGTTTTGAAACCATTTGGGTGATCCTCAAATAGTTTTGAAACCTTTTGGGCCAATCAACCCAAAATATCATCTCAATCACTTGCAAAATCAGCACTTAGCCGATTAGGGTTCATACCACATCTTTGGATATTCAAACACATACCCATACTTGACCCTAGACCTCAAAATGGTCTTGGGTGACCCCCAAACGGTTTTGAAACCGTTTGGGTGATCCCCAAACAGTTTTGAAACCGTTTGGGCTAATCAACCCAAAATCTCAAAACAACTCATTGAAATTTCAGCACTAATTCCAATTAGGGTTTGCCTAATCGATTAGCCTTCAACTCATGATTCCTTGGGAATTGACCCATAAAATTTTATGAGTCATTAACCAACATAATTTGAAACAATAATCTCAAACGGTCAACCCTTGGTCCACTCACTCAAATGGTTTTGAAATCGCTTGCCCAAAAAGTCAAGTTTAATCAGATTGAAAATCAACACTTAATCCAATTAGGTTTACCTAATTGATTAGCCTTCAACTCACGATTCCTTGGGAGTTAATCCCTCAAATTTGGCGAGTCATTAAAAAACATAATTAGTAACAGTAATATAAAAGGTCAACCCTTGGTAAACTCACTCAAATGGTTTTGAAACCGTTTGACCAAAAAGTCAAGTTTAATCAGATTCAAAATCAGCACTTAATCCAATTAGGTTTACCTATTTGATTATCCTTCAACTCACGATTCCTTGGGAGTTAATCCCTAAAATTTGGTGAGTCATTAACCAACATAATTAGGAACAGTAATATAAAACGGTCAACCCTTGGTCAACCATCTCAAATGGTTTTGAAACCATTTTCTCCCAAACGGTTTCAAACGTTAGGTGCTTTCTTATGATGATTTCATCATCATCAAGCTCCAAACTCATGAAATATACTGTGATTTCCATGGAAATTGCATCAATCAACCAAAATTAATTTCGGAAATGTAGAAATGTTCACCAATTGATAAGGAATTGATTGCAATAATAAGATTAAGGGTTCAAGTTTTAAAACCCACCTCCAATTGAGCTCCAAAGCTCCATGTCCTCGGCAACAATGGTGGATACAACTCCTTTCACCATTCCAAGGCTCGTCCTCAAGGTTTGAGTGAAAAGGAATGGTTAGAATTGGAGAGGAGATCGAAATAGGAAGAAATCCATAATTTATTTTCGATTTCCACCATGGAATCAAGGTGAAATGGATCAAGAACCGTACCAACAGGTTGGGGGTCGTCCTCCTAATCCTCCACAGCTCCTTGGTCGTTTTCCAAGAAAGGGAAAAGAAAGAAATCCGAAAAAGCCTTTATTTTGGCTTGGAAAGGGTACTTTTATAAGGAAATTGATGAGAGAGAATATGCTTTATAAAAATCCAATTAATCCCAATAATGTGGCCGCCTATTTCCCCTCAAATTCCTTGGGTACGAGGCATATTCCTTTTCCTTTAATTATCCTTCATTATCCTCAATTTAAAAGAAAAGAAAATTAAGCACCTTAATCATATAATACTAATATCCATATTTTGAGTGGATATTACTTTTCTTTATAATAAGGTGCGTGGAATTTCACCTCCTTAAGATATTTTCGTTCCATATCATAGAAAAATAACGTCCATCCTTATTCAAAATCAACCAATAACATTTTGGTTGAAGGCCCTTTAATTAATACATTCATTTTTGCCCTAAATTGAATTAGGGTTTCACTTAAGATTAAATCTTGATTATTTTAATATAAAGATTCTCTCTCCTCCAACTTAATTCAAATGAGATGCCCCTCTAATTTTATTTGCTCTACATGAAGACAAGAAACATTAAGGACCTTATTGAAGTGGTAATTTGCATATTGAACCCTAGGTTTTGGGTAAATTGCAAATTACACCAAAACTTGGTTTTAATGCACAAGGATTGCTTTACAAGCATAAACTTGGAGTCCAAGCTTGTGGAAACCATAATACTACATCATATTCATTCTTATGATGTCTCAACATCAGAGGAATATCTTATCATGGAACATTTGCAATTTAACCCCTCAACTCGGGTATTTGCACTTTAGTCCAAAATAAGCAAACATTGCTTCAACATTGTTCAAATAGGACCAAAATTGAAACATAAGTTTCTCATGAGCCCTAATTACTTTTCACAAGATAAAGATTTAGCATATAATCATATTTATTTATCAAAACACCTAGGTTTAAAGCATTACCCAGTTCAGGGATGTTACAAATTATAAACCCCTAACGAGGATTTTGTCCCCGAAATCCCGGATAAAGGGAACAAATATTATTCATTCATCATATCATCATGTCTCTTCATAACACCTCATTGTTATGGAGACATCATACATTCTTTATTAATATCATGTTTATGCAAATCATAAACCCCTAACATATGATGTTCATATCATTTTATATAATCTGACTGATTTCATAGTTGACCACTCCACGTAGTCAACCTAAACCATATGATATTTCTCAAATACCAAAATCTCTTACCTTGGTATCAGACACATGTGTTGAAAACACATAATATTCTCATATTCCTTTCATCATATTTACAACTTTATTGAACATGGATCACCTCCCTTGTTCTCTTTCTCATCATATGAGGGTCACACTTTTACTTCCTCACATACACATACTGATCTGAAATCATATCAGATCCCTCTTTCTTGTACTTAAGGTATAATACATTTATCCATACCATATTTCTAATATCATGATACTCATTAGATTGTCTTAGAATGATTGCTTGATCCGGGCAATAAAAAATATATCAATGTAAGAGTTTCTATACTCACTTTATCAACAATAATTGTATACCTGGCCAGGGTTTACAAGTACTGAGATCAAGTAGTATGCACTTATGTGCTATCATGTTCCTTGCTTTTATCATAAGCATAAAATTTAACATCCCTAGATTTTATCCAGGCATGTCTTCTATACCTCTTCCTCTTTCATAGAGGTAAGAACAATATAGAGCATTTAAAAGAATACTGAACATAATTCAAATTCTAGTTCTCATCATTTCTTTCCTATATAGCAACCAATAGGGAAAACAAAATCAACAGTCCTCCTTTTTATAACAAAAAGGGTTTAGTGTACTCAACATGTACACATTTATAACATACCTTGCTCATATCATGGTCTTATTAGTCTTATTACTGATGCAAAAACTAAGCCATGTAATCTTACATGTGAAAGGTTAAGACCTTTGCACTTACTTAGTGGCTACTGCCCTGGTACACTAGGCATTTATTGCACTATTAGTACCAAAAACTTGGCTTTTTAAAACCATTAGGCAAATGTCTCTAGAATTATAGAGACCATTCCCTACTTCTCAGCTTATTTCCCCTTCTTGGGCATTGCCATCACAGATTTATTATCTGTCTAAACTCATGGCAGAGTCTACTTTCTTGCCATAAGTTAATCTTTTCCATATTTTCCTGTTCTAACATGACCACGTCATTCAGGAATCCTTTCAAAGCCCAAAATTTCCATATTGAGGACTGGTAACCTAGGTTGCAATACCAGTATCCATTCTTGTATTTGCATTATTGTTGTCCTAATCTGCCCTTCAAGAGCATAACATAGGATTCACTATCCTGATTAGGTCAAGATGGGAATTCACAAGCACTTGTTCTGCTCTTGCCTGGTCCCATGCACCCTCTCCTGGTGCAACAACATTTCCCTTAGCAATGTGTTCCTCATGTTCTCCAGTCATTTTCAAGTTCTTCTTCTCCTATGTGAGCACCTTTGCTCATGTCACTCATCATTCTGATGGGTCACTCATGATTCATTCTTGCTTTCATCTGTTGACCTTAGCCAATCTACTAAACAAATACTCAATTATGCCAAACATGTGATTATACATCAACATGTCTTACTTAGGTATTGGACTATGCCAATCCTTGGTTATAGGCTCCATGCCTTTAGTAGGTATTGGATTTAACCAATCCTACATAAACATCTCAGATTAAGTCATTATGAATTTTATATAACCATTCCAGCTATTGAACTATGTCAATCCAGTGTAACCATTCCAGTCATTGAACTATGTCAATTCCCGTTTAACCATTCCAGGTATTGAACTATGTCAATCCCAAATAACCATTCCAGGTATTGATCTATGTCAATCCCGTACAACTATTCTTGGTATTGATCTATGTCAATCCTGTGCAACTATTTCAGGTATTGGGATTTAGCCAATCTTGTGCATTCCATGTATTGGGAGTTAGCCAATCCTGTGCATTCTAGGTATTGGGAGTTAGCCAATCCTATGTTATTATTCCAGGTATTGAACTTTGTCAATCCTGTGATATTATTCCAGGTATTGGGTTATGACCAATCATGTGCATTCCAGGTATTGGGAGTTAGCCAATCCTGTGTCATTATTCCAGGTATTGAACTTTTTCAATCCTAGGATATTATTCCAGGTATTGGGTTATGACCAATCCTGTGCATTCTAGGTATTGGGAGTTAGCCAATCCTGTGTTATTATTCTAGGTATTGAACTTTGTCAATCCTGTTATATTATTCCAGGTATTGGGATTTAACCAATCATGTGTTATTATTCCAGGTATTGGGAGTTAGCCAACCCTGTGCATTACATGTATTGAACTTTGTCAATCCTAGGATATTATTCCAGGTATTGGGATTTAACCAATCCTATACAGTTGATATTATAGGTATTAGACTTATGCTAATCATGTGCATCTATTCCAGGTATTGAACTGTATCAATCCTGTGTAACCTTTAAAACAATTTGTTACCTCTCACTAGGCAACAACCATCCTCATAGTTCATAAGGCTTATAAAACACCTTGTCACCTCTCACTAGGCAACATCTAAACCATTTGGCTCACTAGGCCATTAAAAACATATTGTCACCTCTCACTAGGTAACAATTAACCTCATGGCTCTCTAAGCCATTAAAAACATCTTGTCACCTCTCAATAGGTAACAACTAACCTCATAGCTCACAAGGCACATTTATCATCCTGTCACCACTCATTAGGTAACAACCAATCTCATGGCTCATAAAGCACATTACATCATAATGTAATGATTTAAAGAACACACATCATATGTTACTCATCCATGTATGTTGGTTTAGAGATACATCAAGGGATATCATTTTTAAAGGGGTATATGTGATATCTATGATATCTTAATTTGTCACTTTCCTCATCTCTTTTAACTTACTTGAGTTTATCAACTTACATTGTATTAAGGCATTTCCCATCTTAATACTTTCAACCATTAACCTATCACCTTTGTTGTGAAGTGTATAGGTTATAAAGTACACATAAGAATTGTCCAACTATCTTCAATGATATGGACTCATCCTTAAGTTCAGAATTAACAAAACATTACACATAAGAATTGTCCAACTATCTTCAATGATATGGACTCATCCTTAAGTTTAGAATTAACAAAACATACATATTAAGTTTGTTTTCAAAACAACTCTAAGACAAGCATAGATCACCACGGCCGTGCAGCCAGGAACGTCCGTGCAAAGGGAAGCCACCACGGCCGTGCTACCTTGCACGGTTGTGCAAAGTGAAACCACCACGGCCGTGCTACCTTACACGGTCGTGCTACAAGAGATCACCCCATGAATCATATTCATATATGAATTATATTCTTTCATCCTTTCAACTTGATTAGGTTACATCAACCCTTCAATCAAAAGCATACAACCATGATTAACATAGTGTATCAAGTCATTGGTCCTATAAGCAATTAAGAATTCATCCCTTAATTGGTACTAATCACTTAGGTACTATTAGGGTTTCAACCTTTGTACCTTCATTGATTATCATTACTAATCATCATTGGATTAATAGAACAATTATCATCTTAATTCTCAAAGATTCAATCACATTGGACCTCCATTACATAAGGTATCCAATTGAATTAGGGTTTCTAATGTTGATTCCTTCAATCATTGAATTCATGGAATCAATCATCAATTGGACTTATACTCATACTTCAATTGAGTTTAATAGGTCAACCTTCAACTAATTTGACACTCAATTAAACCTCAATTGATCATAAATTAGGGTTTGAATAAATTGAATTGGGGTTTAATATCATTGATCCTTCAACATTAATCAATGCAAGATTAGTTACATTGAAAACATTGAACCATCATCCAAATTGATCATGACCTGACCCCAAACGGTCTTGAGGTCATTTGAATGACCTCCAAACGGTCTTGAGACCGTTTGCCCATGTCCACATCATAATCCAAGTCAACCAATTAAAGTTTGGATCATTAGATTTGTTCAGACCCACACCAAGTTTAACTAGTAAGTACTGTGATTAGTGCATCATCATGTTGATTAAGTTAAATAAGTGTTTGCATATGTAATTAGTATTTTGATTAGCTGAGATAAGAAAATTGGCATGTTTTTATGCCTTGGGGTTGTAGAGGATCTCGCACTTGAAAAGTTGCAAAAGAAATTGTGTTAATCGGACCATCGAGGCAAGAGTTATGACGTTTTCATGTTCCTTTGGACTTGGATGTAATTTTACCAGAATTTATTTTCCTTATGTGGGTCGGTTGTTTTTCTTTCCTTTATCTTTTATTTTCCTTCACCCGATACAACAGAGAGCAGCCGTAAGCGGCACCCAAACCACCCATCCAGACCGATCGCAACAGAGGGAGAGAAGAGCGCAGGCGGTTTTTGGGCGATTCGAGCTCCATAGCTCCGACCGTCGACGCCCTATCTCCTTTTCTTCTTCCTCTCCTCTTCCTCCTTCCCTTCTTATTCCTTGCCATTAGCAGCTTGCCCTAGCCATGGGTGGCCGACCTGTAGTCAGCGGCTATGTGAGACAACTGCTAGGCGCCCCTTGGGCGCTGCTAGCACCAAGGTAGAGGCGCTTTTGACCTCATCCATAGTCTAGAGCTTAAACCGCAGCTCCCCATCCTCCATTTGTGCCCAACCTACTAGGGTGGCGCCCCTAGAAGTAAGGCCTGCCAGCAGCAGTTGCACGACTCCGGCTAGAGGCCCTTGGGCACACGAAACAACAAGCAAGGGCCAGCTCTGAGCTTGGCTAAGAGGAAGGAGTAGGGATCCGCAGTTAACAATAACAAATAGGCATCCAATCGAGCCCCTTTCCAGCCTGTGCATGAAGCAGGGTTGTGCCAGGGCTGTTCCAAGGAGGTAGATGACCCAACAACACCCGGTAGAAGATTCTTTTGGGCAGAATCCAGTAGATTTTTTCCGCTGTGTTTCTCTGCTAAAATCTACAGCCTTTAGTCGCGAACTGTACTCAATCTAATTATTTTTTTTCAACCTGTCACGCGTGAGCACCTGCTGGGTGTACCCAGTTTGTTACAGGACAAATCCAAACAAAGAAGACAATCTAACAAATGCTAGAACCGAGACTCTAGACGCAATTCCAGACGAATCTGGACGATTCGAACCATGGTGAGTAGAATCTCACTCATTTATCACGTTTAACTCAAATAAGGATTTTTTGGTTGAATCGACGTTAGTTGTGGGTAACATCGTGTACCCAGGTGTCGGGCAGTACCGGCTCCACTCGATTTCTAAATTTACACGTTTAGGTTATTAATGTTGGCACGACGCTAAATAGTTGACTGATAGGTGCAACGTGAATTAGCGAAATTACAAGATTGATCAAAACATAATTTACTCGGTTAAATTGTCAAACAATAGCACACAATCAAAACTGGGAAGTAAGGGTACAAGCCCGGACTGTACGATTTTATAAATTAAATGATGCATGATTTCAAAGAAATGACAACGATGTGAAAAATATCAAAGAAAACCTAGATGCACGTTCTAGGTCGTAGTTAATTTAAATGATTTAATATTTTCTCAAATTGACACACTTCTCAAGGATATCAGTAGAAATTCCTAATTATTAATAATAATTCAAGTTATGATACGTGAGTAACTCTTAATTGAGTTATGTGATGCACAAACCAGGATTAGAATTAATGTGCATGTTCTTCGAGAAATTCTAGATAATTGATAAATACTACAGACGATTTCTTATAGGTGAATTTAATTACTCTTATCAGTGCAATAAGATGTTCAATTGCATGAATTCAGTATGTATGTGCCAAATTGACATGAGTTTGGGTTATTTATGAATTTTAAATATGCATGCATGCATGATATAAGAATTTCTCAGTATTTACAGTGCTTTTGAGTATACTATTCTGACAGTTCTAGAATGATATCGTATTGTGATTTGAACTACAATCAAATAGATGAGGTAACTGAAACCCTAAGGGTTGGGTGTTGCCATGTGATAAGTGAATGAGGCAAATGAAACCCTAAGGATAGGGTGTTGCCATGTGATAAGTGAATGAGGTAACTGAAACCCTAAGGATAGGGTGTTCAATGAATCAAGTATTTTGATATCAAAATTTTCAGTATGAGATGTGGTGATGCTTAATAGTTCAATTGCATGATTTTAGTGTATAAAGTGCCAAATTGACACACATTCTGCCTATTTAAGAATTTTAGTTTGCCTGCATATATAGTATGATGATTTCTCAGTATACTATAGCATTTTGAATATACAACTCTGTCAAATTTAGAATGATATTCATGTTGTGTTGTAAAGTTCAAGTAAATAGACTCGGTACCATAGAAATACAAAAGTCAAGTATAAATGAGAAAGAGAGAGAGATACAATGTAGTTAAGAGGTTTCTAGATTTAATAAAATATTAGATTAAGGGCCCTGACACCATAGAACCCCTTTGTGAGGTTTGCGCCTTAGGGGTAAAATGACTCAACCCTGGGGATACGCCCAGGTAGTCGGAGACTCGTGTCCAACACTTACCGAATGTCTCGGTGACACGAGGGCTGAGAGGTAGGGTCCCAACTCAACCCTGGGGATATGCCTTGGTGGTCGGAGACTCGAGGTAGTGTCTCGGATCAACCCTGGGGATACACCCAGGTGGTCAGAGACATGTCTCGGTTCAACACTGGGGATACACCTAGGTGGTCGGAGACTTAGAGACCCTCCGCCTGTGTACTCAGCCAGAGGAGGAGTCTAGCGTGCACCCATTTGCGAGAGCCGTGAGGCCAGAGAGCCTGAGGGTCCTATAGCAGACCAGGACAGAAAGTCAGACTTAGCATTTCTCAGGTTTGTCGCTAAGTCTTGTACGGTGGGATCGTAGTTCTCTACAATTCTTCATATGTAGAGTACACTGCATATGATCAGGGCATAAGATAAAATATGTTCATATAGGTTCACAAAGTTTCTGATAAGTTAAAGAGTTAGAAAGGTTTTGAGTTCAGATTTGTATTAGTTGTTCTTTAAATTGAATGTTGATATCCTCTATTATTTAATTATTTCAATAACTTTACAGTAGTTGATACTTGATAAAATGTTGATATTTCCTGTTATCCAAACTAAATTATTTAGATTTTCTCAATATGATATATCTTGTATTTACTTCAATTATAAAAATAAAATGAGTTATCTGTGATGGTTGGGTGAAATTCTACTCACTGAGACAGTAGCTCACCAACCTACTGAAACATTTTTCAGGTTAGCGTCAGCACGTGGAAACTGAAGGATGTATCACCTAGACATTTAAAAGGTAGTGTTTAGTTAGGTTTAGAGGTCTCTTGATCCTTTCCCCTCGGTCCTTGGGACATGGTGTCATAGAGAGAGAGAATAAATTGTAATATCAAGTTTAGTTTCAATTAACTGTTGCATTTTATATTCTGCAGATAATATGTAATATGTTGATTAAACTCTAGAAACAATAAGTTTTCTTCTGCGGTTATTAAGATTTTAGTTTATTCCAAATTATAAGATTTTTCCTTTAAGTTGGACTTAAATGATCAAGTAAAAGAAAAAGTTAAGAGTGGTTTACCGTGTGTGACTCCCCGATCTTCGTGGTCATTAGAGATGGCATGGGGGTCGGGGCGTCACAATAGCTTTGGTATCAGAGCATAGGTTGAGTACCTAGTTACTCTAAGTCATGGTCAGGGGACGACAAGAGACCAATAGTATTAGGACTTAGGTGTCTTCCTTCTAACTACAATTTTCTAATAGGAAGTGATGTGTCTTTAGCTCTGGGAGGTCTGAGTGTTTAGATACCCTGGCCAGGTGTCTGAATACTTAGATTGACCAGTATCAAGCTACTCTGTCAGTTCTTCCCTGAATACCCTGGCCAGGTATGTAAAGGAAGGATGGACTAGAGAGAAACCCTAGAAATCTTAGGGTAAGAAATTGGAAATTTATGTATGAATAATAGATTAAACATAGGATGTGATACAACTCTTGTTTTATATTGCTTATTTGATTGGAAATCACTAGAAATGCTCTTATATGTATGAATGTAGATTTTTAGTTTGTAGAATAAATATGATTCTTTTATATTGTTGTGTGTCATGAAGCGATTTATTTATTGTTTATATTCTTTGTATCAAGTAGACCAAAAGTTATGTTTAAATTAGTTTGCCCTAAGTGGATATTCTTTCCACATGTTTGCAATTAATAGGAGTAAGTTAATCCTGAGTAGCTCATGGCTTCAGGACTACAGGTTTGGCTTGGTCTGGCTAGTAGGATGCGTTACTGGGATCTAATGACTCCTATTAATAGTATAATAAGAGTAGACTCTGGATATTTAGACCCACATCATAGTGAGAATGTATATACACTAAGATGTTGAGATATAAGGGAAATATTAGAACAACTAAGAATCAGTTGGAACCGATATCGGAGGCTCAACGTTGGAACCTCATATGAGCAATCCTTAATTGGAAACAAAGGAACACGATATAAGGTTCAAATTAAATTTAATGATTAGTATTATATGAACTCTAAATATGAGAATATGGAAAAGATACGAGAAAAGTATGCAAGGGCTAAGATAGTAAGAATCAACCATGGAATGGATCATGTAATAGAGTAAAGTACTTTTATGTACTTCAAAGTAAGGGGAAAAAAAGAAAAGAAAAAGTTAAGTATACAATAAGTACATAGAAATAAAGTTCCTTTGGAAGAGCAACATGATATACATGAAGAAACGTGTAAATTAGAAAATGAATCATATATGGTGCATAACTACCTTGGTAGAGGCATCTAGTGAATATAATAATGACACACCATATGATGATGAAACCCTAGCAAGGTAAATTGAGAATGTAATTTATCTGAATATTCAAGTAAGAGAATGGAAAATCCAGTTATAAGATAAGGAAGACTTTAGTAAAACTTATGAGATCCAAAGTTTGAATTCCAAATTAAGGGAGTAAAATCATATCACAATAACGTTATGTTACCGATAATGATCAAACCCTCAAATGTTTAGAGTTGTAGTAGTTCAAGGGATGTAGCTAGTGATTTGACCTTGAATACTAGTATCTCTATAAAACAAGATCATGAGATTTGCACTATGAAAGAAGTAAGCTAGCATTAATAAAATCTAGGGTTTAAAGGTAGATAAACAATATGAAAATGACTAAGAGAAAAGAGTGAGATATAAATTTGAAATGTAACAAGTGTGTTTTGAACAAAAGAAGAAATATAATATAAGTGAAGTGTGTTATGAAATAAATTCTTACAGTAATAACATGAAGTAAGTAGCATAGAATGAGGAATATTACCCGACACATGATTTGGAGTTAGTTGTAGTAGTTTGTTCTCTTAAGATATGACATCACTATCTTTATGATGTGACGATAGATTATCATCATGGTAAGATGAATGTGGTAGCAGATGCTTTGAGCATAAAGTCAACTTCAACAGTTGATGCATTCTCTATGGTATGTTTCAAGAAAGACATGCCAGTAGAAATGTGAAAGTTAAACTTAGACTTAGAGGTGACAGAATAGAGTGGTTTGATTGCACAGATGCAAGTCAAGCCTACTTTGTATGATCAGGTCAAGGAACTTCAGCAGAGTGACAGTGAGTTATAACAGACCGTGCATGACATGATAGGAGGAAAAGACTAGAGTTCAGGTTTTCAAATGATGATCTGTTGTATCAGTGTGATAGGTTGCATGTACCTCGAGATAATGACTTGAGAGAATAGATTCTTGAGGAAGCACATGCATCGATGTATGCTATACATCCAGGCAACACTAAGAAGTACATGAATATCAAGGAGTTGTATTGGTGGACTGATATTAAGGGGATGTAGCTGAGCGCGTGGCTAGATATAATGTGTGCGAGTAGGTTAAGGATGAGTATCAGAAACCCACATGTACCTTGCAATCTCTTCCTACACCTGAGTGGAAATGGGAACATATCATAATGGATTTTGTGGTAAGGTTGCCCAGGACACCTAGAGGTTATGACTCGATATGGTGATTGTGGATAGACTGACTAAGTCTGCTCACTTTATTCATATTAAGTCAACCTTTGATGTCTCGAAGTTGGCTAAGATATATGTGTATGAGATAGTCAGATTGGATGGTATCACAGGTTTCAATTATATTAGATACAAATCCTAAGTTCACATCTAGGTTTTGGAATCAGTTGCATCGTGCTTTGGGCACAAAGTTGAGGTTCAGTACAACTTTTTACTCACAAACGAATGGTCAATCAGAAAGGACCATTCAGACTCTTGAGGACATGCTGAGAGCATGAGTCATGCATTTCAGTGGAAGTTGGGAAGAACACTTAAGCCTTATAGAGTTTGCATACAACAATAGTCACCATTCCTATCTTGGTATGGCCTCGTATGAAGCTATGTATGGTAGAAAGTGTAGATCATACATATGTTGGTATGAGGTAGGTGAAAAGTAGATTCTTGGACTAGAGATAGTGGATTTGACCACTGAAAAGATTGCAGTGATCAAAGAATAGTTGAAAGCTGCACATGATAGACATAAGAGTTATGCTGAGAAGAGGAATTGACCTCTTGAGTTTGAGGTTGGTGATGAAGTGTATTTGGAACATTCATCATGAAAAGGAGTGTTGAGGTTGGTAAGAGAGGAACATTGACCCCTAGGTTTATGGGCATGTATCCTATCATTGAGAGGATTGGACCTATAGTCTATAGGTTGGAATTTCCATCTGAATTGTCTAATTTACATGATGTGTTTCATGTATTGATGTTTAAGAAGTGTTACCCTGGTACAAAGAAGATAGTGAACCCAGAACCTGCATAGCTCATATCAGATGTGTCCTATATTGAAGGACCAATACATATAGCTGATTGGAGGATCAAGAAACTCAAGAATCATGAGATACCATTAGTGAAAGTTCTGTGGAGGAATCATAACCTAGAGGAAGCTATGTGGGAGCTTGAATTTGAGATGCGTAACAAGTTTCCTTTTCTCGTTTAGGAATTTCGGGACGAAATTCTTATAAGGGAGGGAGATTGTTATGACCCACACCAAGTTTAACTAAAAAGTACTGTGATTAGTGCATCATCATGTTGATTAAGTTAAATAAGTGTTTGCATATGTAATTAGTGTTTTGATTAGCTGAGACAAGCTAATTGGCATGTTTTTATGCCTTGGGGTTGCAGAGGATCTGGCACTTGAAAAGTTGCAAAAGAAATAGTGTTAATCGGACCTTCGAGGCAAGAGTTATGACGTTTTCATGTTCCTTTGGACTTGGATGCAATTTTACCAGAATTTGTTTTCCTTAAGTGGGTTGGTTGTTTTTCTTTCCTTTATCTTTTCTTTTCCTTCACTTGATACAACAGAGAGCAGCCGTAAGCGACACCCAAACCACCCAGCCAGACTGATCGCAACAGAGGGAGAGAAGAGCGTAGGTGATTTTTGGGCGATTCGAGCTCCATAGCTCCGACCGTCGGTGCCCTATCTCCTTTTCTTCTTCCTCTCCTCTTCCTCCTTCCCTTCTTCTACCTTGCCAGTAGCAGCTTGCCCTAGCCATGGGCGGCCGACCTGTAGCCAGCGGCTGCGTGAGACAACAGCTTGGCGCCCCTTGGGCGCTGCTAGCACCAAGGTAGAGGCGCCTTCGACCTCAGCCATAGTCTAGAGCTTAAACCGTAGCTCCCCATCCTCCATTTGTTCCCAACCTGCTAGGGCGTCTCCGCTAGCAGCAAGGCCGACCAGCCACAGCTGCACGGCTCCGGCTAGAGGCCCTTGGGCGCACGAAACAACAAGCAAGGGCCAGCTCCGAGCTCGGACAAGAGGAAGGAGTAGGGATCCACAGCTAACAGTAACAAATAGGCATCCAATCGAGCCCCTTTCTAGCCTGTGCAGGAAGCAGGGTTGTGCCACGGATGTTCCAAGGAGGTAGATGACCCAACAGCACCCGGAAGCAGATTCTTTTGGGTAGAATCCAGTAGATTTTGGCCGCTGCATTTCTCTGCTCAAATCTGTAGCCTTTAGTCGCGAACGATACTCAATCGAATTTTTTTTTTTCAAACTATCACGTGTGAGCACCTGCTGGGTGTACCCGGTTTTTTTCAGGACAAATCCATAGAAAGAAGACAATCTAACAAACAACGGAACCGGGACTCTAGATGCAATTCCAGACGAATCCCGACGATTCGAACCATGGCAAGTAGAATCTCTTTCATTTATCACGTTTAACTCAAATAAGGATGTTTTTGGTTGAATCGACATTAGTTGCGGGTAACATCGTGTACCCAGGTGTCGGGCAGTACCGGCACCACTTTATTTTTGAATTTACACATTTAGGTTATTACTGTTGGCACGACGCTAAATAGTTGACTGATAGGTGCGACGTGAATCAGCAAAATTACAAGATTGATCAAAACTTAATTTACTCGGTTAAATTGTCAAACAACAGCACACGATAAAAACTGGGAAGTTCGGGTACAAGCCCGGACTGTAAGATTTTATAAATTAAATGATGCATGATTTCAAAGAAATGACGACGATGTTAAAAATATCAAAGAAAACCTAGATGCACGTTCTAGGTCGTCGTTAATTTAAATGATTTAATATTTTCTCAAATTGACACGCTTCTCAAGGATATTAGTAGAAATTCCTAATTATTAATAATAATATGTGTTATGATACGTAAGTAACTCTTAATTGATTTATGTGATGCACAAACCAGGATTAGAGTTAATGTGCACGTTCTTCGAGAAATTCTAGATAATTAATAAATACTATGGATGATTTCTTATATGTGAAGTTAATTACTTTTATCAGTGCAATAAGATGTTCAATTGCATGAATTCAGTATGTATGTGCCAAATTGACATGAGTTTGGGTTATTTATGAATTTTAAATCTGCCTGCATGCATGATATAAGAATTTCTCAGTATTTACAGTGATTTTGAGTATACTGTTCTGACAGTACTAGAATGATATCGTATTGTGATTTGAACTGCAATCAAATAGATGACGTAACTGAAACCCTAAGGGTAGGGTGTTGCCATGTGATAAGTGAATGAGGAAAATGAAACCCTAAGGATAGGATGTTGCCATGTGATAAGTGAATGAGGTAACTGAAACCCTAAGCATAGGGTGTTCAATGAATCAAGTATTTTGATATCAAAATTTTCAGTATGAGATGTGGTGATGCTTAATAGTTCAATTGCATGATTTTAGTGTATAAAGTGCCAAATTGACACGCATTCTTCCTATTTAAGAATTTTAGTTTGCCTGCATATATAGTATGATGATTTCTTAGTATACTATAGAGTTTTGAATATACAACTATGTCAAATTTAGAATGATATTCATGTCGTGTTGTAAAGTTCAAGTAAATAGACTCGGTACCATAGAAATACCAAAGTCAAGTATAAATGAGAAAGAGAGAGAGATACAATGTAGTAAGAGGTTTCTATATTTAAAAAAATATTAGATTAAGGGCCCTGACACCGTAGAACCCCTTTGTGAGGTTTGCGCCTTAGGGGTGAAACGGCTCAACCCTGGGAATACGCCCAGGTTGTCGGAGACTCATGTCCAACACTTACTGAATGTCTTGGTGACACGAGGGCTGAGAGGTAGGGTCCCGGCTCAAACCTGGGGATACGCCCAGGTGGTCGAAGACTCGAGGTAGTGTCCCAGCGCAACCCTGGGGATATGCCCAGGTGGTCGGAGACATGTCCCGGCTCAACCCTGGGGATACGCCCAGGTGGTCGGAGACTTAGAGACCCTCTGCCAGGGTACTCAGCCAGAGGAGGAGTCTAGCGTGCAAGTGCCGCGAGGCCAGAGAGCCTGTGGGTCCTGTAGCAGACCAGAATGGAAAGTCAGACTTAGCATTTCCTGGGTGTGTCGCTAAGTCTTGTACGGTGGGATCGTAGTTTGCTACGAGTCTTCATATGTAGAGTACACTGCATATGATCAGGGCATAAGATAAAATATGTTCATATAGGTTCATAGAGTTTTGATAAGTTAAAGAGTTAGAAAGGTTTTGAGTTTAGATTTGTATTAGTTGTTCTTTAAATTGAATGTTGATATCCTCTGTTATTTAATTATTTCAATAACTTTACAGTAGTTGATACTTGATAAAATGTTGATGTTTCCTGTTATCCACACCAAATTGTTTAGATTTGCTCAGTATGATATATCTTGTATTTACTTCAATTTTAAAAATAAAATGCGTTATTTGTGATGGTTGGGTGAAATTCTACTCACTGAGACAGTATCTCACCAACCTACTGAAACATTTTTCAGGTTAGCGTCTGCATGTGGAAACTGAAGGATGTATCACCTAGACATTTAAAAGGTAGTATTTAGTTAGGTTTAGAGGTCTCTTGATCCTTTCCCCTCAGTCCTTGGAACATGGTGTGATAGAGAGAGAGAGAGAGCATAAATTGTAATATCAAGTTTAGTTTCAATTAACTGTTGCATTTTATATTTTGCAGATAATATGTAATATTTTGATTAAACTCTAGAAATAGTAAGTTTGCTTCCGCAGTTATTAAGATTTTAGTTTATTCCAAATTATAAGATTTTTCATTTAAGTTGGACTTAAATGATCAAGTAAAAGAAAAAGTTAAGAGTGGTTTACCGTGTGTGACTCCCCAGTCTTCGTGGTCATTAGAGATGGCACGGGGGTCGGGGCGTCACAAGATTGATCACCAAATTAGCATTTGATTGCAAATCAACTTGGTACCTTTAGACCTTCAAACACCTAACCATACTCAACCCTAGACCTCCAAACGGTCTTGGGTGACCACCAAACGGTTTTGAAACCGTTTGGATGAGCTTCAAATGGTTTTGAAACCGTTTGGCTCATCCAAACCTTGGATTCTAGTGGAATTACATCAAGGATTGGTCTATGGAGTTGATCAACAAATCAACACTTCATTGCAATATGATTTGGTACCTTTGGACCTTCAATTGGTCAACTATACTTAACCCCAGACCTCCAAACGGTCTTTGGTGATCCCCAAATGGTCTTGAAACTGTTTGGGTGATCCCCAAATGGTTTTGAAACCGTTTGGGCCAATCAACCCAAAATATCATCTCAATCACTTGCAAAATCAGCACTTAGCCGATTAGGGTTCATACCACATCTTTGGATCTTCAAACACATATCCATACTTGACCCTAGACCTCCAAATGGTCTTGGGTGACCCCAAAACCGTTCTGAAACCGTTTGGGTGATACCCAAACGGTTTTGAAACCGTTTGGGCTAATCAACCCAAAATCTCAAAACAACTCATTGAAATTGCAGCACTAATTCCAATTAGGGTTTGCCTAATTGATTAGCCTTCAACTCATGATTCCTTGGGAATTGACCCCTAAAATTTGGTGAGTCATTAACCAAAATAATTAGGAACAATAATATCAAACGGTCAACCCTTGTTCAATTCACTCAAATGGTTTTGAAACCGTTTGCCCAAAAGGTCAAGTTTAATCAGATTGAAAATCAGCACTTAATACAATTAGGTTTACCTAATTGATTAGACTTCAACTCACGATTCCTTGGGAGTTAATCCCTCAAATTCGGTGAGTCATTAACCAACATAATTTGTAACAGTAATCTGCAACGTTCAACCCTTGGTCAACTCACTCAAATGGTTTTGAAACCGTTTTCCCAAAAATTCAAGTTTAATCAGACTGAAAATAAGCACTTAATCCAATTAGGTTTACCTAATTGATTAGATTTCAAATATCGATTCCTTGGGAGTTAATCCCTCAAATTTGGTGAGTCATTAACCAACATAATTAGGAACAGTGATATAAAACGTTCAACCCTTGGTCAACCATCTCAAATGGTTTTGAAACCATTTTCTCCCAAACAGTTTCAAACTGTTTTCTCTCAAACAGTTTTGGTGAAACCGCATGAGCAACTAATTGAAACTGTTTGGCTTTGATATTTGGTTAGGTGCTTTCTTATGATGATTTCATCATCATCAAGCTCCAAACTCATGAAATATACTGTGATTTCCATGGAAATTTCATCAATCAACCAAAATTAATTTCGGAAATGTAGAAATGTTCACCAATTGATAAGGAATTGATTGCAATAATAAGATTAAGGGTTCAAGTTTTAAAACCCACCTCCAATTGAGCTCGAAAGCTCCATGTCCTCGGCAAAAATGGTGGATACAACTCCTTTCACCATTCCAAGGCTCGTCCTCAAGGTTTGAGTGAAAAGGAATGGTTAGAATTGGAGAGGAGATCGAAATAGGAAGAAATCCATAATTTATTTTTGATTTCCACCATGGAATCAAGGTGAAATGGATCAAGAACCTTACCAATAGGTTGGGGATCGTCCTCCTGATCCCCCACAGCTCCTTGGTCGTTTTCCAAGCATGGGAAAAGAAATAAATCTGAAAAAGCCTTTGTTTTGGCTTGGAAAGGGTACTTTTATAAGGAAATTGATGAGAGAGAATATGCTTTATAAAAATCCAATTAATCCCAATAATGTGGCCGCCTCTTTCCCCTCAACTTCCTTGGGTACGAGGAATCTTCGTTTGCCTTAAATTCTCCTTCATTATCCTCAATTTAAAAGAAAAGAAAGTTAAGCACCTTAATCATATAATACTAATATCCATATTTTGAGTGGATATTACCTTTCTTTATAATAAGGTGAGTGGAATTTCACCTCTTTAAGTTATTTTCATTCCTTATCTTGGCAAAAGAATGTCCATACTTATTCAAAATCAACCAATAACATTTTGGTTGAAGGCTCTTTAATTAATACATTCATTTTTGCCCTAAATTGAATTAGGGTTTCACTTAAGATTAAATCTTGATTATTTTAATATCAAGATTCTCTCTCCTCCAACTTAATTCAAATGAGATGCCCTTCTAATTTTCTTTGCTCTACATGATGCCAAGAAACATTAAGGACCTTATTGAAGTGGTAATTTGCATATTGAACCCTAGGTTTTGGGTAAATTGCACATTACACCAAATCTAGGTTTTAATGCACAAGGATTGCTTTACAAGCTTAAACTTGGTGTCCAAGCTTGTGGAAACCATACTACTACATCATATTGATTCTTATGATGTCTCAAAATCAGAGGAATATCTTATCATGTAACATTTTCAATTTAACCCCTCAACTAGGGTAATTTGCACTTTAGTCCAAAATAAGCAAACATTGCTTCAACATTGTTCAAACAGGACCAAAATTGAAACATAAGTTTCTCATGATCCCAAATTACTTTTCACAAGATAAGATTAAGCATATAATCATCTTTCTTAATCAAAACACCTAGGGTTAAAGCATAACCCAGGTTAGGGATGTTACACAAACGGTCTCAAGACCGTTTGGAGGTCATCCAAACGACCTCAAGACCGTTTGGGGTCAGGTCATGTTCAATAAGGATGATGGTTCAATGGTTTCCAAGTAACTAATCACACATTGATTAATATTAAAGGTTCATCGATTCTAAACCCTAATACTATCGATTCAAACCCTAATTGATGATCAATTGAGGGTCAATTGAGGGTCAAATCAGTTGAAGGTTGACCTAATTAACTCAATTGAAGCATGGTGATAGGCCCAATTGATGAGTGATAACATGATTTCAACGGTTGAAGGAATCAACATTGGAAACCCTAATTCAATTTGACAAGTTGAGACAATACTTCGTCCATGCGGTCTTGAGGAGGTTTGGACCAAACGGTCTCAAGATCGTTTGAGTCCAAATGGTCTCAACACCATTTGGGACGAAACGATCCCAAACCGGTTGAGGTAATGCAGTTTCAAAAAGGTGATTTAGCAAATGATCTTGAAAGTCAACTTTGGCAAACGGTCTTCACCACCTACTTTACCAAACGGTTTCAGTGGATGTGCAAGACCGCTTGGAGGTCTAAATGGTCTTAGACCGTTTGGAGGTCTAATGTGCAAGACCGTTTGAGGTCTGATCTAGTCAAGACCGTTTGGGATCTATATGGCCAAGACCGTTTGGTGGATAACTTACCAAGACCGCATGGGTACTTAAAGTGGTTAAAGAACAAATTGATTAATTGATTAATACATAATGTAATCAAAGATGATTATAGTAATGGTATCTTAATGGGGTAAGGTGATTAGTACCCTTATAATAATTAAGCCCTAATGAACATGATGATAATGACATAACCCATATGTCAATTCTCTTTCATGATAAGTTGGTTTAGTTAAATCAAGGCTGATGTAAACATCATCTTATAGAAGATGAGAGAGAAAGACTTCCTACATGAATGATAATCAAGTAATGGACTTTCATTATGAGTGAATGTATAATTAGGGTATGATCCTTAATAGTGAGATCAGGAAACCCTAATTATGAAGATTAATGAATCATAACCCTAATTGAGGGTATTAATAGGTGAAATCCTAATGCATGATGATAGTATGAACTTAATTCATAATAATGACATGATAAACCTTAATTCAAGGTACTTTAATGATCACTTCAATTTGGAATATGAATAGTAAACCCTAATCTAGGGTGATCTGATATGAATAGTAAACCCTAATCTAGGGTGATGTAATGTGAATAGTAAACCCTAATCTAGGGTGATGTGATATGAATAGTAAACCCTAATTATGGATTGTTGGTTATAAACCCTAATCTATGGTGATGTAATGTGAATAGTAAACCCTAATCTAGGGTGATGTGATATGAATAGTAAACCCTAATCAAGGGTGATGCAATGTGAATAGTAAACCCTAATTTCAAATAAGGTAAATGGAAGGTGAAACTTTAAATTTGAGTTATACTTTATAGCATGAAGCTCTAAGATTAGATAATGAATTGATAAGTCACTAATCCTAATTGAGTTAAGGGGATGATTAACCCTAGTTGAATTGAAAAGGGAATCCCTATCCCTAGTAAGGGCATAGTGGTACAACCTTTGAGTAGTGATGTTATTATTGTTTTGCATTATGTTGATTTGAAATAGATGTATCTGTTATCATCTATACTAATCATGCAGGTTTTATGAAACAGTGAACACAGCCAGTATGAGCTATGATGCTTTGTTTATTGAAAGTACATTATGATCATTATAAACAATGATATTCTATGTTGCCTAGTGAAAGGTAACAAAAGAGATTCACAAGCTGTAAGAGCCATGTGAAATACCTGCATTGCAACTATCATGTTTACACTGTCAGATGATTTGATGACATTAAGTTACCTGTTTAAGTGGTAATAAGTATATTGATGATCTAAGGGTTTGAACACCCATATTCTTAAATCATGATGATGAGATGATAAGGGATTAAGTTCCCAATGTTATTAAAGTTGTAAATGAATTTGATAGAAGTAGTACTCTTTCTTTTTAGAAAATGTTATAATGGTTTATGTTTGAAAACAAGCCTGATGCTAAAAGAATGTTGTAATGTACTTAAATGATCAAGTGAAATGATATCATGTAGAGCCCATGCCATAGATCCATCATCGTCAGTAGTTTGGTGATGGTGAAATACGTTTTCCTTAGGGAACTCCTGGAGAGCATACTTTTGAGTATGTGGGGGTTATGGTCGTGAATATCCTTATGCCCTAATGGAGGAATTGATGTTAGATAAACATTAAATCTCTCAATCCTTCATTAGATGTATATGCCAGGAAGATGTATCACTAATCTCCCTATGATGATGTTAATGCCGAATCAATGTGAGATAAATATGAAATCTCCCGATTGTGAAGAGAGTGCAACATGCCACTGTAACTCTAATAGAGAAGTTGCCAGTATACCCTGGAAAGCTATTTTGGCAGAGACATGAGATGTCCTGCATGTTGTTCCTCACACTGACTGAGGAAGATGAGGTCATAGGAATCCAGCTCTTCTGATGACCTATGTATGGTACCGATTTCAATTTCACAATGGTCAGTTGGAGTACGAGCAGTATACCTCATCTCCTAAGGTCATAAGTAGGTTTGTAAAATGTAATCAGCCGTGTAGAGTATTTGCTTAGGTTGACTTATGAGAAATAATGATTGATGATACATTATTAATTATGTCCTAGATGGATAAATGATATACATGCTCTTCATATTACATATTAAATGAATGTCTTGCTGCTTAATCAAGTTATAATTGAAATGATTGCATATAAAATACTGCTTTGCATATCTTACTCAATGATTTACCTACTGTTGAATATTTATACTTCTACTGTTCAGAGTTAATCTATTATCTGCAATAACAATGCTTCTGGAGGAGAGTTATATCTCTCGCTGGGACAATTTTCAATTGTCTCACCCCCGTGGGATTCAAATTTTTAGGTAGACATCGAGGAAGAAGAAACCCTTCAGTGGGTGAGCAGCAGCAGCAGCAATAACAAGGACAACATTGATCTCCAGGTGGAGACACTGTCTGATAGGTTTTGTATATAGAGAGTCCTATGTGTCGTCTCCGTACTCTCAGGTCCTAGGAGTCGTTAGATGGTTTGATATAGATCTGAGATTTTTGGTTTAATGCCTCAAGATTTTTGTATACTGCTCATGTATAGTTTAACAGGGCAGCCAACGTTTATGGCTCTCAAGATGAAATGATACAGAGATGTATTGATGAATCATCCTATAAATAACTTACTTTACTTCTTTATGAAAGAGTTCTACAATTTATGGATCTCATTGCAAAAAGTTTTAATTTTTAGTGATTTTCAGTAATTCTGATGTTAATTATTCGCTTCTGCATTAGTTGATCTCATTTTATAAGTTGAATGTCACAATTTAGTGGTATCAGAGCTCTAGGTTTGGTGAGTCTATAGAGACATAGGACTAGGGTTGTCGAGTCTTTTCTTGTGTCTTTCAGTCTATCTGATAGTGTCTTCTGCTCATATAGGAGGAGAAGAGAAAACTAAAGATGTTTGGATCACACGAGGAACATGTCGCAGAAAGTAGTGTCAATGCACCCGGAGGAGGTGCAAGAGACCAAAGAAGGGAGGAACCTATGCCTGAACCACCCTAGCTCAATCCAGCTAACATGAGGAACCTAGCCTTCCAAGCCATGTTTGGGCAGTTCATGACTACCATGACACACATGACTGATAGAATGCCTATACCTGCACCTAGGGCACCTACCCATCAAGAAGGACAAGGAGCCGGCAAGAAGTTTGAACGACTACGCCGGGTTGGAGCCACGAAATATGCGGGAACAGCTGACCCAGTAGATGTTGACATGTGGCTAACTGAACTAGAGAAGGCCTTTAGAATCCTGAACATCTCAGAAGCTGAGAAGGTTAGATATGTTGTGTACCTTCTTAAGGGGAGTGTTGGTCACTGGTGGACCATAGAGGAGGGGAAAAGGCCAGGTGTGGAGATAGAATGGGAAGTTTTCCAACGGGAATTTGTCAACAAATACTTACCTAAGACGTTCTTGGATGAGATCTCTCAGTTTGAGAGGTTAAGGCAAGGACTAATGAACATTAGCGAGTACGAGGCTAAGTTCATGGAGCTTTTGCGGTTCTGTCTGCATATGGCAACCACAAATGAAGAAAGGATTAGGCATTTTAATAAGGGGTTAAATGCTGAGTTGACCACCCCTGTGTCTGCTCTAGAAAATAGGGAAAGATTTGCTACTTTTTTGGAGTCTGTCAGAAGGATAGAGAGGTCTATGATAAAGAAGCGACAGACTAAGAACAAGAAGATGTACCCCCAGTTCCAAGTATCCTCATCCAAAGGTTTCAAGAAACTGAGGTTTTCCGTACCTACACCACCACCTAGATTCAGTACCCAGGCATAATGGACGTCAAATAGGGGTAGAGGTTGAAGTTTACCACTGGAAGGAGCTCACAACTCAGCATACGTGTTGGTTATAGGACCATCCAAACCACAACTGTGGTGATCCGATCCACAAAACCCGAGGTAAACACAATTAAATTCAGCGGAAGCGATTCGATTAGCAGCGGAATACTAAAAATCACGAAAGATTAAAACTTTTTGAGATAAGGCATTGAAACCATAAAACTTTCTTCATAAAAGGCGATAAACTGTTTACATCTCTGTTAAATTACTTCTTGAGTAATTATACACAGCATGATACAAAATCTCATGAGTTAAAAACCAAAATCTCAGACCAATAACTCCTAGGACCTGAGAGTACAGAGACGACATAAGACTGACTATCTAACTACACAACTCAGCAGTCTGAATCTCCACCTGAGATTTACTACTGATCCTGGTGCTACTGCTGCTGATTCTCATCACCTGCAGACCGATTCCTTCGTCCTCGACGACCACCTAAAAAGTTGAAATCTACGGGGTGAGACAAATTTAAATAATTGTCCCAGTGAGAGTTATAACTCTCAACCAGAAGCTTTATAATAGCAAATCAAAGAACAACATAAGCAATAAAAGCTTTAAGGTAATCATCAGCAGATTGTTATCAATTAGAACAACAATATTTAAGGTATATGAAGAACATGTATACTAATTAATATAACTTCAACCAATGTATCTCGTAGATCAACCTAAGCAGATATGCTACGCAGTTGATTATATTTTACAAACATTATTATGCCCTGCAGAGATGAGGTATACCACTCATACTCCAACCGATCACTATTAAGTCGCATCGGTATCATACCTAGGTCATCAAAAGAGCCGAATTCTTATGACCTCATCTTCCTCAGCCAGTAAGAGGATCAACATGCAGGACATCTAATGTCTCTGCTACTATAGCATACCAGGGTATTCTGGCACTTCGCTATTAGAGTCACAGTGAAATTATGTACTCTCTTCGCCATCGAAAGATTTCTTGTTTATCTCTCATCGATGCGGTATAAAAGATTTCCTCAAGAGATTAGTGTTACATCACCCCGGCATAAACACATAGTGAAGGATTGATAGATTAGATATATCTACATCAATTCCTACACTAGGATGTAAGGGCATTCACATCCATATTCCCCACATACTCAAAAGTGTGTGATCCAGGAGTTCCCTTAGGAAAACCTGTTTCACCATCAAAAGTGTGTGATCCAGGAGTTCCCTTAGGAAAACCTATTTCACCATCATTTAACTCCTGACAATGATGGATCTATGATCAGGGCTCTACATGGTATGATTATACTTGATTAGTTAAGTACATTTCAGTATTCTTTTAACATCATACATGTTCTCAAACATTTAATCACTAGCATAGAAGCTATGAAAATAGAATACTAAATGTAACAAGTCTAACTCACATCAATTATCATTTCATAATCAACTCATCACAATTCATATAATTAGCCAGAGGTGATTCTCCAAGGAAAAGATGGGGATGGTCGGCTAGAACAAAGAATCTAAGTGAATTAACCATAGAACCAACCTTATACATGAATTTCCTCCATGAATACAAGCTAAAAGGTGGTGTTCTCTTACCTAGAACAGGTTGGTCGTCCCCTTGAGCTCCTGAGCTCCTTCCTTAGTTGGCCACAGCAAGAGATAAGTGAAGAGTGAAAGGGAAATGTTGCCTTTAATTGCAAAGGAAAGTGTATAAGTACCTTTGGGGTTAATTTCAACATAAGGACAACTTACTTCTTATTTTCTCATCTAGGTCCCCCCTTCTTTCTAAGGCACGTCCAAGCATGATAATCTTATGCAAAGCCCATCAAAGCTCAAGATGTAAGGGTAGAAAAACCAACTTTCAACTAGGGTACATACATGAAAGGTTTCCTTACTCATACTTAGTGAATTTTACCACAAAGATCATTTTTCCTATCTGATTACTCATTCATGTGTCCCTTTCATCATTTTTACTCTAAATGATGTCAAGAGTCATAAAAGATTTTCTTAGATGGTGTATTTTACAAGTTGCACCCCTCAATTTGGGTAAATTGCACTTTACTCCAAATTAGGGTTTTTAAGCACAAGGATCATTCCACAAGCTGCATCTTGATGCCCAAACTTGGGAAATCCATCTTACCTCATCATATTCACTCATATGATGTCTCATCATCAGAGGAACATCTTAACCTGTGTAATTTGCAAATTAAACCCCTTAACTGGTAATTTGCACATAGGTCCCTGTATTACCAAACAATACTGCAATCATTGTTCAAAAGGGACAGAAATGAAAATGTATGTTCCTTAGGAACTTAATTACATGCCAAAAGATAATCACAAGGATTTAATTACATATTTAAGCAAAACACCTAGGGTTAGTTCATAACCCAGGTCAGGGATGTTACAAATTATCCACCCCTTACAAGGATTTCGTCCCTGAAATCGATAAAACATATTAGGAGAAAAGAGCAGGGTACTTCCTTCTCATCTCTTCCTCTAGTTCCCAAGTGGCTTCTTCAACACCACGGTGGTTCCAGAGGACTTTCACAAGGCTTATATCTTTCTTCTTTAAATTTTAAATTCTATTATCAAGGATTGACACTGGTCCTTCCTCATAAGTTATATCATCATTCAATTCTACTTCCATAGGTTGTAGAACTGACTCGGTATCAGGGTGACATTTCCTTAGCATAGAAATGTGAAACACATGGTGTAACTTTTGTAATTATGGTGGTAACTCTAGTCTATAGGCTACCCTTCCAACCCGCTCAATGATTGGATAAGGCCCCATAAATCTAGGAGCTAACATCCCTTTCCTTCCAAAGAGAAGGACTCCTTTCCAAGGCGAGACCTTGAGATACACTCTGTCTCCAACCTGGAACTCTAACAGTCTACGACGTTTATCAACATACGATTTCTTCCTATCCTGTGCAGTCTTAAGCTGTTGTTGTATAACTTTAATCTTCTCCGTAGTCTGCTGCACAAGAAATTATGTACTCTCTTCGCCATCGAAATATTTCTTGTTTATCTCTCATCGATGCAGTATAAAAGATTTCCTCGAGAGATTAGTGTTACATCACCCCGACATAAACACATAGTGAAGGATTGATAGATTAGATATATCTACATCAATTCCTACACTAGGATGTAAGGGCATTCACATCCATATTCCCCACATACTCAAAAGTGTGTGATCCATGAGTTCCCTTAGGAAAACCTGTTTCACCATCAAAAGTGTGTGATCCAGGAGTTCCCTTAGGAAAACCTATTTCACCATCATTTAACTCCTGACAATGATGGATCTATGATCAGGGCTCTACATGGTATGATTATACTTGATTAGTTAAGTACATTTCAGTATTCTTTTAACATCATACATGTTCTCAAACATTTAATCACTAGCATAGAAGCTATGAAAATAGAATACTAAATGTAACAAGTCTAACTCACATCAATTATCATTTCATAATAAACTCATCACAATTCATATAATTAGCCTGATTTTGATACTACTCATGGCTCATTCAGCCTATCATCTCATATGATGCCACTTAAACTTAGGCAATCATAGCATATCACTATTCATAAAGCTAATAACATGCTTTCAATGAATATGATATCATGATCCTTACCTGGATATGATTATTCTCTTATAAGAACCTGCATGGTTAAATCAATTGATAATAATCAACAATTCATAGTCGGATCAACAGTCAATAAGACAGAATTAACCCTTCAATTCAAAGGTTATTCTTTCATGTCCTTTCAAAGGCTAAGATTCCCTTGTTTATATCATTTAGGGTTATACAACCCTTTAATTATAATTAGGAATAATGATTCCTCATCTCATACTTTGATCATATAAATTCATGCTTAAAGGGATAACATGAATTTAGGGTTTATTGTTCATTTCAACATATTACCCTGAACAAGGGTTTACTATTCACATTACATGTCATCACCCTAGAATTAGGGTTTACTATTCACCTCATGGTGAATTGAACTCATAACATCATCATGTATGAGAAACATCATCATTAAAGTTCTTAGATAAGATTAAGATTCATCAATTATCATATTTAGGATTTCCATGATCTCACATAGGTGGATCATACCCAAAGCATGCACCTTCATGTGTATTGAAGGTACTTTACTTGAGTTCCCACCATAAAAGGGTACTTTCTCTCTCCTATGATACTTTCTCTCTCCTCTTACTAGTAGATGGTGATTACACCACTCCAAATTAGGTTGGGTCAAGTCCTCATTGGCTAACATAAGCCAAAACATCACTATCATGTGATTAGGGTTTGATTAGAACAATGTATTACTCAATTGAACCCCTCAAGGTTATTTTGGTAAATTACCCCATTGATCACCATCATGGGTCAATTAATTAGTCACTTAGTCCCTTACTGTTCTAAATTACCATTAGGGTTTAGATCAAACCATCAATGAATCAATTACACCCTTAAGTGATTAAGTATAAACAACCCTAAAAAACTCCAAACGGTTTCAACCTTCAACCACCAAACGGTTTGAAACCGTTTGGGTGCGTTGACCATTTTCTAGGTTTGACTCCAAGACCGCATGACCTCAAGGTCATTTGCCCAAACCGTTTGGGTGTGTTGACCATTTGGAAAGGTTGACTTTCCAAACCGTTTTTGAGCTTTATGCGGTTTGAAACCGTTTGATCAAATTGTCTTGAGATCAATTGGTCCTAACGACCTTGAGATCGTTTGAGTCCAAATTGTCTTAAGACCGTTTGTCCCCAAACGGTCTTGAGACCGTTTGGTCCAAATGGGCTCAAACCGTTTGGACCTCAAACATGGTTCAAAAGTTACAATTATTTATGGTTGAGTGTGTTGAAGCCCTCAATTGGCCAAAGCCATGTTAGCCACTTATTAATTGAGTCAAATTAGGATGAGCCTCAACTAATTGGACATCAAATTGACCTTCAATTAAAAACCAATTTAGGGTTAAGTCCATCTCAATTAGGGTTTCAATCGGATAATCATCAATATTCAACAAGGTGAATCAAATCAAGGTTGAACCTATCAATTGACCTCCAATTGGGCTCAAACTTGGCCCAAACGGTCTTGAGGTCGTTTGGATGACCTCCAAATGGTCTTGAGACCGTTTGCCCAAAGTTTGATGAAAAAGCTAAGTTGATTTGATAATGGTTGAAGTCTAATTAGGTCTAAAATCAGCAATTTTATCAATTCATCAACTTATTGCAATTGGACCCTCAAACTATCAAATTAGCTCAACCCTAGACCTTCAAACGGTCTTGGGTTGTCACCAAACGGTCTTGAGACCGTTTGGATGAACCCCCAAATGGTCTTGAGACCGTTTGGGTCCTTCAACCCAAAACTCAACAAGATCTATACATGAAAACAACAATTTCAACCCGATTTGGGTTAGGATGTTGAAGTACCTTCAACTCTCAATTGGTTAAGAATTAAACTTTGATTCCTTGCAGGAATGAAATTCAATATATTACCAACAGACTCTCAAACGTTCGTCCCTTGGTCAACCCTATCAAATGATCTTGAGACCGTTTCAATCCAAACGGTCTTGCAAGGTCGTTTGAGATCAAACAGTTTGAAACCGTTTGACCTTAAACGGTTTGCAACCGTTTGGACCAAAAGGGTCCAAGGTCGTTTGATAAATTAACCTAGGAATCCACGCCCATCATCCTCAACCTCTGTTCAGGTCGGTCACACCACCATTTTTCTTGCAAAAATGCAAGGAAGAAGGGAGGTAGAAGAAGAACTAAATGCTAAAATTTGCAAGAACAAAATATGCATATAAAGCAAAGAGTTTAGAGTAATAAAACCCACCATAGAACGTTGTTCCTAGAGCTCCAAGCTTCCAAGCATCAATCCCATAATGGTGTCTTGAGCTCCACAACTCGGCCAGAGGTGATTCTCCAAGGAAAAGATGGGGATGGTCGGCTAGAACAAAGAATCTAAGTGAATTAACCATAGAACCAACCTTATACATGAATTTCCTCCATGAATACAAGCTAAAAGGTGGTGTTCTCTTACCTAGAACAGGTTGGTCGTCCCCTTGAGCTCCTGAGCTCCTTCCTTAGTTGGCCACAGCAAGAGATAAGTGAAGAGTGAAAGGGAAATGTTGCCTTTAATTGCAAAGGAAAGTGTATAAGTACCTTTGGGGTTAATTTCAACATAAGGACAACTTACTTCTTATTTTCTCATCTAGGTCCCCCCTTATTTATAAGGCACGTCCAAACATGATAATATTATGCAAAGCCCATCAAAGCTCAAGATCTAAGGGTAGAAAAATCAACTTTCAACTAGGGTACATACATGAAAGGTTTCCTTACTCATACTTAGTGAATTTTACCACAAAGATCATTTTTCTTATCTGATTACTCATTCATGTGTCCCTTTCATCATTTTTACTCTAAATGATGTCACGAGTCATAAAAGATTTTCTTAGATGGTGTATTTTACAAGTTGCACCCCTCAATTTGGGTAAATTGCACTTTACTCCAAATTAGGGTTTTTAAGCACAAGGATCATTCCACAAGTTGCATCTTGATGCCCAAACTTGGGAAATCCATCTTACCTCATCATATTCACTCATATGATGTCTCATCATCAGAGGAACATCTTAACCTGTGTAATTTGCAAATTAAACCCCTTAACTGGTAATTTGCACATAGGTCCCTGTATTACCAAACAATACTGCAATCATTGTTTAAAAGGGACAGAAATGAAAATGTATGTTCCTTATGAACTTAATTACATGCCAAAAGATAATCACAAGGATTTAATTACATATTTAAGCAAAACACCTAGGGTTAGTTCATAACCCATGTCAGGGATGTTACAAATTATCCACCCCTTACAAGGATTTCGTCCCCGAAATCGATAAAACATATTAGGAGAAAAGAGCAGGGTACTTCCTTCTCATCTCTTCCTCTAGTTCCCAAGTGGCTTCTTCAACACCACGGTGGTTCCAGAGGACTTTCACAAGGCTTATATCTTTCTTCTTTAAATTTTAAATTCTATTATCAAGGATTGACACTGGTCCTTCCTCATAAGTTATATCATCATTCAATTCTACTTCCATAGGTTGTAGAACTGACTCAGTATCAGGGTGACATTTCCTTAGCATAGAAATGTGAAACACAGGGTGTAACTTTTGTAATTCTGGTGGTAACTCTAGTCTATAGGCTACCCTTCCAACCCGCTCAATGATTGGATAAGGCCCCATAAATCTAGGAGCTAACTTCCCTTTCCTTCCAAAGAGAAGGACTCCTTTCCAAGGCGAGACCTTGAGATACACTCTGTCTCCAACCTGGAACTCTAACGGTCTATGACGTTTATCAACATACGATTTCTGCCTATCCTGTGCAGTCTTAAGCTGTTGTTGTATAACTTTAATCTTCTCCGTAGTCTGCTGCACAAGAAATTATGTACTCTCTTCGCCATCGAAAGATTTCTTGTTTATCTCTCATCGATGCGGTATAAAAGATTTCCTCGAGAGATTAGTGTTACATCACCCCGGCATAAACACATAGTGAAGGATTGATAGATTAGATATATCTACATCAATTCCTACACTAGGATGTAAGGGCATTCACATCCATATTCCCCACATACTCAAAAGTGTGTGATCCAGGAGTTCCCTTAGGAAAACCTGTTTCACCATCAAAAGTGTGTGATCCAGGAGTTCCCTTAGGAAAACCTATTTCATCATCATTTAACTCCTGACAATGATGGATATATGATCAGGGCTCTACATGGTATGATTATACTTGATTAGTTAAGTACATTTCAGTATTCTTTTAACATCATACATGTTCTCAAACATTTAATCACTAGCATAGAAGCTATGAAAATAGAATACTAAATGTAACAAGTCTAACTCACATCAATTATCATTTCATAATCAACTCATCACAATTCATATAATTAGCCTGATTTTGATACTACTCATGGCTCATTCAGCCTATCATCTCATATGATGCCACTTAAACTTAGGCAATCATAGCATATCACTATTCATAAAGCTAATAACATGCTTTCAATGAATATGATATCATGATCCTTACCTGGATATGATTATTCTCTTATAAGAACCTGCATGGTTAAATCAATTGATAATAATCAACAATTCATAGTCAGATCAACAGTCAATAAGACAGAATTAACCCTTCAATTCAAAGGTTATTCTTTCATGTCCTTTCAAAGGCTAAGATTCCCTTGTTTATATCATTTAGGGTTATACAACCCTTTCATTATAATTAGGAATAATGATTCCTCATCTCATACTTTGATCATATAAATTCATGCTTAAAGGGATAACATGAATTTAGGGTTTATTGTTCATTTCAACATATTACCCTGAACAAGGGTTTACTATTCACATTACATGTCATCACCCTAGAATTAGGGTTTACTATTCACCTCATGGTGAATTGAACTCATAACATCATCATGTATGAGAAACATCATCATTAAAGTTCTTAGATAAGATTAAGATTCATCAATTATCATATTTAGGATTTCCATGATCTCACATAGGTGGATCATACCCAAATCATGCACCTTCATGTGTATTGAAGGTACTTTACTTGAGTTCCCACCATAAAAGGGTACTTTCTCTCTCCTATGATACTTTCTCTCTCCTCTTACTAGTAGATGGTGATTACACCACTCCAAATTAGGTTGGTTCAAGTCCTCATTGGCTAACATAAGCCAAAACATCACTATCATGTGATTAGGGTTTGATTAGAACAATGTATTACTCAATTGAACCCCTCAAGGGTATTTTGGTAAATTACCCCATTGATCCCCATCATGGGTCAATTCATTAGTCACTTAGTCCCTTACTGTTCTAAATTTCCGTTAGGGTTTAGATCAAACCATCAATGAATCAATTACACCCTTAAGTGATTAAGTACAAACAACCCTAAAAAACTCCAAACGGTTTCAACCTTCAACCACCAAACGGTTTGAAACCGTTTGGGTGCGTTGACCATTTGCTATGTTTGACTCCAAGACCGCATGACCTCAAGGTCGTTTGCCCAAACTATTTGGGTGTGTTGACCGTTTGGAAAGGTTGACTTTCCAAACCGTTTGAGCTTTATGTGGTTTGAAACCGTTTGATCAAATTGTCTTGAGATCGATTGGTCCTAACGACCTTGAGATCGTTTGAGTCCAAATTGTCTTGAGACCGTTTGTCCCCAAACGGTCCCAAACGGTCTTGAGACCGTTTGGCCTCAAATGGTCTTGAGACCGTTTGGACCTCAAACATGGTTCAAAAGTTACAATTATTTATGGTTGAGTGTGTTGAAGCCCTCAATTGGCCAAAGCCATGTTAGCCACTTATTAATTGAGTCAAATTAGGATGAGCCTCAACTAATTGGACATCAAATTGACCTTCAATTAAAAACCAATTTAGGGTTAAGTCCATCTCAATTAGGGTTTCAATCGGATAATCATCAATATTCAACAAGGTGAATCAAATCAAGGTTGAACCTATCAATTGACCTCCAATTGGGCTCAAACTTGGCCCAAACGGTCTCGCGGTCGTTTGGATGACCTCCAAATGGTCTTGAGACCGTTTGCCCAAAGTTTGACCAAAAATCTAAGTTGATTTGATAATGGTTGAAGTCTAATTAGGTCTAAAATCAGCAATTTTATCAATTCATCAACTTATTGCAATTGGACCCTCAAACTATCAAATTAGCTCAACCCTAGACTTTCAAACGGTCTTGGGTTGTCACCAAATGGTCTTCAGACCGTTTGGATGAACCCCCAAACGGTCTTGAGACCGTTTGGGTCCTTCAACCCAAAACTCAACAAGATCTATACATGAAAACAACAATTTCAACCCGATTTGGGTTAGGATGTTGAAGTACCTTCAACTCTCAATTGGTTAAGAATTAAACTTTGATTCTTTGCAGGAAGGAAACTCAATATATTACCAACAGACCCTCAAACGTTCGTCCCTTGGTCAACGCTATCAAATGATCTTGAGACCGTTTCAATCCAAACGGTCTTGCAAGGTCGTTTGAGATCAAACAGTTTGAAACTGTTTGACCTTAAACGGTTTGCAACCGTTTGGACCAAAAGGGTCCAAGGTCGTTTGATAAATTAACCTAGGAATCCACGCCCATCATCCTCAACCTCTGTTCAGGTCGGTCACACCACCGTTTTTCTTCCAAAAATGCAAGGAAGAAGGGAGGTAGAAGAAGAACTAAATGCTAAAATTTGCAAGAACAAAATATGCATATAAAGCAAAGAGTTTAGAGTTATAAAACCCACCATAGAACGTTGTTCCTAGAGCTCCAAGCTTCCAAGCATCAAGCCTCTAATGGTGTCTTGAGCTCCACAACTCGGCCAGAGGTGATTCTCCAAGGAAAAGATGGGGATGGTCGGCTAGAACAAAGAATCTAAGTGAATTAACCATAGAACCAACCTTATACATGAATTTCCTCCATGAATACAAGCTAAAAGGTGGTGTTCTCTTACCTAGAACAGGTTGGTCGTCCCCTTGAGCTCCTGAGCTCCTTCCTTAGTTGGCCACAGCAAGAGATAAGTGAAGAGTGAAAGGGAAATGTTGCCTTTAATTGCAAAGGAAAGTGTATAAGTACCTTTGGGGTTAATTTCAACATAAGGACAACTTACTTCTTATTTTCTCATCTAGGTCCCCCCTTCTTTCTAAGGCACGTCCAAGCATGATAATCTTATGCAAAGCCCATCAAAGCTTAAGATCTAAGGGTAGAAAAACCAACTTTCAACTAGGGTACATACATGAAAGGTTTCCTTACTCATACTTAGTGAATTTTACCACAAAGATCATTTTTCTTATCTAATTACTCATTCATGTGTCCCTTTCATCATTTTTACTCTAAATGATGTCAAGAGTCATAAAAGATTTTCTTATATGGTGTATTTTACAAGTTGCACCCCTCAATTTGGGTAAATTGCACTTTACTCCAAATTAGGGTTTTTAAGCACAAGGATCATTCCACAAGCTGCATCTTGATGCCCAAACTTGGGAAATCCATCTTACCTCATCATATTCACTCATATGATGTCTCATCATCAGAGGAACATCTTAGCCTGTGTAATTTGCAAATTAAACCCCTTAACTGGTAATTTGCACATAGGTCCTTGTATTACCAAACAATACTGCAATCATTGTTTAAAAGGGACAGAAATGAAAATGTATGTTCCTTAGGAACTTAATTACATGCCAAAAGATAATCACAAGGATTTAATTACATATTTAAGCAAAACACCTAGGGTTAGTTCATAACCCAGGTCAGGGATGTTACAAATTATCCACCCCTTACAAGGATTTCGTCCCCGAAATCGATAAAACATATTAGGAGAATAGAGCAGGGTACTTCCTTCTCATCTCTTCCTCTAGTTCCCAAGTGGCTTCTTCAACACCACGGTGGTTCCAGAGGACTTTCACAAGGCTTATATCTTTCTTCTTTAAATTTTAAATTCTATTATCAAGGATTGACACTAGTCCTTCCTCATAAGATATATCATCATTCAATTCTACTTCCATAGGTTGTAGAACTGACTCGGTATCAGGGTGACATTTCCTTAGCATAGAAATGTGAAACACAGGGTGTAACTTTTGTAATTTTGGTGGTAACTCTAGTCTATAGGCTACCCTTCCAACCCGCTCAATGATTGGATAAGGCCCCATAAATCTAGGAGCTAACTTCCCTTTCCTTCCAAAGAGAAGGACTCCTTTCCAAGGCGAGACCTTGAGATACACTCTGTCTCCAACCTGGAACTCTAACGGTCTACGACGTTTATCAACATATGATTTCTTCCTATCCTGTGCAGTCTTAAGTTGTTGTTGTATAACTTTAATCTTCTCCGTAGTCTGCTGCACAAGATCAGGGCCTAACAACTGATGTTCACCAGTCTCATACCAACACAAAGGTGACCTACAACGTCTACCATACAACGCTTCATAGGGTGCCATATCAATACTATGTTGATAGCTATTGTTATACGCAAACTCTAGCAAACTTAGGTGTAGATCCCCACCCCCGGTAAACTAGAGAGCACATGCTCTCAGCAGATCTTCTAAGGTCTGTATAGTCCTTTCAGACTGTCCATCAGTCTGTGGATGAAAGGCTGTACTAAACCTTAAATTGGTGCCTAAAGTTCTATGTAACTGCTCCCAAAAACGACTTGTAAATTGGGGACCTCTGTCAGAAACTATAGTGACAGGAACTCCGTGCAGTCGCACTATCTCTTGGACATACAACTGTGATAACTTTTCAGCAGAATAGGTTGTTTTGACAGGTAAGAAATGAGATGTCTTTGTCAACCTATCAACTATTACCCAAATGGAATCATGCCCTTGCTTGTCCTAGGTAGACCAACAACAAAGTCCATGGTCACATGGTCCCACTTCCACTGTGGTATGGGTAAAGGTTGCATTGTTCCTGTAGGTTTCTGGTGTTCAGCCTTAACCTGCTGACACACTAGACATTTCAGAACAAACTCAGCCACATCCTTCTTCATCCCGGGCCACCAATACATATCTTTCAAGTTTTGATACATCTTGGTACTCCCTGGATGCATAGCATACATCTAAGAATGAGCTTCCTCCAAGACTAACTTCCTCAGGTTATTCTCATCAGGTACTATCATCTTTCCATGATAGCATGCCACTTGATCATCTGAGTCATGGAAACAATCTTGCTTCCCATTACCATACTCAGATCTGATCTGTTGCACTACAACATCCACTTGCTGTGCTTCCTTTATCCGCTCTCTTAGGGTAGGTTTTATATGCATCTCAGCCAACAATCCGGCTAACAATGACACCTTTAACTATACATTGTCTTGCCTTAAAGAGATAAGCATATCTCTTCTAGAACATACTAAGGAGCTTAGTTGTGCTCTATCCATGGTTGATGTTGCTGATTTCCTACTCAAGGCATCTGAAACCACATTGGCCTTCCCCAGATGATAATCAGTTGTACAATCGTAGACCTTGATTAATTCCATCCAACGACGTTGCCTCATGTAAAGTTCATGCTGAGAGAAAATATACTTAAGGTTCTTGTGATCAGTGAAAATCTAGAATGTCTCTCCGTAGAGATAATGTCTCCAGATCTTCAAGGCATGAACTACAACAACTAACACCAGATCGTGTGTCGGATAATTCTCCTCGTGTTTCTTAAGCTGTCAGGAAGCAAAAGAAATCACTTGCTTATCCTTCATCAACACGCATCCGAGTCCATTCTTGGAGGCATCACAGAAAACTATGTATCCTTTGCCTTGGTCAGGCAACACAAGCACAAGTGCACTTGTCAACCTCTCTTTTAGCAGCTGGAAGGTTTGCTGGCACTTATCACTCCAGTCAAAAGGAACTTCTTTCCGGGTCAACTTAGTCAAGGGTAAGGCTATAGAGCTAAAGTTCTTAATGAACCTTCGGTAATAGCCGGCCAACCCTAAGAAACTACGGATCTCTGTTGGTGTCTTCGATTGTTCTCATTGTAGAACGGATTCTACCTTTTTAGGGTCAACATGAATACCCAAAGCAGATGTCACATGTCCAAGAAAAGATACTTCCGGCAACCAAAACTCACACTTGCTAAACTTAGCATATAGCTTGTGTTCTCTTAACAAAGTTAGAGCTTGACGAAGATGCTGTTCATGCTGCTGAGCATCTCTACTATAGATCAGAATGTCATCTATGAAGACGAAAACACACTGATCGAGGAAAGGTCGGAAGATTCTATTCATGAGTTCCATAAATGCAGCCGGTGCATTAGTTAGTCCAAATGACATAACTGTGAACTCATAGTGACCATACCTGGTTCTAAAAGCAGACTTGGGTATGTCACTATCCTTAATACAAAGTTGATGATATCCAGACCTCAAATCTATCTTTGAGAAGACGGTCGCACCACGCAACTGGTCAAAGAGATCATCAATCCTCGGTAGAGGGTACTTATTCTTTATTGTTACCTTATTTAATTGTCTGTAATCAATGCACAACCGCATTGACCCGTCTTTCTTTTTAACAAAAAAACCAGAGCACCCCAAGGTGAAGTGCTCGGTTGGATGAAACCCTTCTCAAGCAACTCTTGAAGCTACTTCTTGAGTTCTTCCATCTCAGCAGGCGCCATCCTATACGGTGTCTGGGCTATAGGTTGTGTATCTGGGATCAAATTGATTTCAAAATCAATTTCCCGAGGCGGTGGCACACCTAGAAGTTCTTCAGGAAATACATCTTCAAATTCCCTGACTACAGGAACTTCAGCAGGGCTAGGATTCTCCATGGTAGTATCTACCACATGGGCCAAGAATGCATAACATCCTTGCCTCATCCGCTTATCAGCAACCATAGCTGACACAAGACAGGTGGGTAAAATCTTTCTTTCTCCTTGAAAGATCCAAGTGTTGCTCTCATCAGCAAACACAGCCTGTTTGGATTCACAATCCAAGACAACCCTATACCTTTCCAAGGTATCCATCCCAAGGATTATATCAAATCCTTGCATCTCAAGTGGTATGAGATTCACTTGAATGCGATGATCAGAAAAAAAAGAGGATACAAGGAGAGCATTCCTCATGTAACACAGTAGACTCTCTCAACGGAGTCTCAAGCAACAAACTATCTATCCTATGACTGACTGTCATATTATAGTTACGAATCACTCTTCGAGTGATAAAGGAGTGTGTAGCACCCGGGTCAATCAAAACAGATACTATACAGGATGTAGTCATATCAGAATATAAAAGTTCCATCTGACCTGCCACAACCCGTGGATTGACCACTGCATCTGGTGGGTTCATAGCATAGAATCTTGCTGTCGCCTGAGGTTGAGTTGGTGCTGACGATCCAGCTTGGGACGCCTGTCCACGTCCTCTAGCTGCTCCTTGAGACTGCTTTCTCTGTGATCCCTGTTGATTCTGTCTCTGAGATTGTGTCATATTGAAAGGCCTACACCTATAGTCCTTTTATCAAATGCCCCACCTTCCCACAGTTGTAGCAGCTCCTCTCCAGTTGTGGTCTGGATGGTCCTGTAACTGACATTGATGCTGAACTGTGAGTCTCTTGTAGTGGTAGGCTTCGTCCCCTGCCTCTACTCAGTGTCCATTGAGTCTGAGAACTAGATCTGGGTGGTGGAGGTGTAGGTGCAGAGAATCTAGGCTTCTTAAAGTCTCTAGATGAAGAACCCTGGAACTGCGAATATCTCTTATAGGTTTGTCTCTTCTCGACTATAGATTTCTCTATCCTTCAGACTGACTCAACGAAGGTAGCAAACCTCTCCCAATTCTCTAGGGCAAACACGGGAGTAGTCAAATCGGCATTCAAACCCTTCTCGAACCTTCTAATCCTTTCTTCTTCTGTGGTAGCCATGTGCGGACAGAATCGTAGAAACTCCATGAACTTAGTTTCGTATTCACTAATGTTCATCATGCCCTGTCTAAATCTCTCAAACTGAGAGATCTTCTCGTCCATGAATGTCTTTGGAAAGTATCTGTTGACAAATCCCCGACGAAAATCTTCCCATGAGATCTCCACTCCAGGCCTTTTCTGCTCTTCCATGGTCCACCAGTGACCAACACTTCCCTTGAGAAGATAGACAGCATGTCTAACCTTCTCAGCTTCTGGGATGTTCAAGATTCTGAAAGCTTTCTCTAACTCGGTTAACCATAGATTGGCATCTGCGGGGTCAGCTGTCCCAAAGTACTCGGTTTCTCCGACACAACGAAGTCGCTCGAATGTCTTACCGATAGCTTGTCCTTCAGGCTGGGCAGGTGCCCTAGGTACAGGCATGGGCATCCTTTCGGTGATGTGTGTCATGGCAGTCATAAACTGCCCGAACATAGTTTGAACAACTGGGTTTCCCATGTCAGCTGGGTCAAACTGAGGTGTCTCTCTGGGTGGCTCAGGTACAGGTTGTTCTATCTCCGGGTTCCTTGCACCTCCTTGGGGTGCAACAACACTACTTTCTGCCACGTACTCCTCGTGTGGTTCAGACATTCTTAATTATCTTCTTCTCCTGAGGAGCAGAAGACTCTATTAGATATGAAAGAAATACTAAGGATAGAATCAACTTCCTAAGTCATATGTCTCTATAGACTCAGCGAACCTAGAGCTCTGATACCACTAAATTTTGGCGATCCGATCCATAAACCCTGAGGTAAACACGATTAAATTCAGCGGAAGAGATTCGATTAGCAGCAGAATACTAAAAATCACAAAAGATTAAAACTTTTTGAGATAAAGCATTGAAACCATAAAACTTTCTTCATAAAAGGAGATAAACTATTTACATCTCTGTTAGATTACTTCTTGAGTAATTATACATAGCATGATACAAAATCTCAAGAGTTAAACACCAAAATCTCAGACCAATAACTCCTAGGACCTGAGAGTACAGAGACGACATAAGACTGACTATCTAACTACACAACTCAGTAGTCTGAATCTCCACCTGAGATTTACTACTGATCCTGGTGCTGCTGCTGCTGATTCTGATCACCTGCAGACCGATTCCTTCATCCTCGACGACCACCTAAAAAGTTGAAATCTACGGGGTGAGACAATTTTAAATAATTGTCCCAGTGAGAGTTATAACTCTCAACCAGAAGCTTTATAATAGCAAATCAAAGAACAACATAAGTAATAAAAGCTTTAAGGTAATCACCAGCAGATTGTTATCAATTCGAACAACAATATTTAAGGAATATGAAGAACATGTATACTAAGTAATATAACTTCAACCAATGTATCTCGTAGATCAACCTAAGCAGATATGCTACGCGGTTGATTATATTTTACAAACATTATTATGCCATGCGGAGATGAGGTATACCACTCATACTCCAACCGATCACTATTAAGTCGCATCGGTATCATACCTAGGTCATCAAAAGAGCCGGATTCTTATGACCTCATCTTCCTCAACCAGTAAGAGGATCAACATGTAGGACATCTAATGTCTCTGCTACTATAGCTTACCAGGGTATTCTGGCACTTTGCTATTAGAGTCACAGTGACATTTTGTACTCTCTTCGCCATCGAAAGATTTCTTGTTTATCTCTCATCGATGCGGTATAAAAGATTTCCTTGGGAGATTAGTGTTACATCACCCCGACATAAACACATAGTGAAGGATTGATAGATTAGATATATCTACATCAATTCCTACACTAGGATGTAAGGGCATTCACATCCATATTCCCCACATACTCAAAAGTGTGTGATCCAGGAGTTCCCTTAGGAAAACCTGTTTCACCATCATTTAACTCCTGACAATGATGGATCTACGATCAGGGCTCTACATGGTATGATTATACTTGATTAGTTAAGTACATTTCAGTATTCTTTTAACATTATACATGTTCTCAAACATTTAATCACTAGCATAGCACCTATGAAAATAGAATACTAAATGTAACAAGTCTAACTCACATCAATTATCATTTCATAATCAACTCATCACAATTCATCTAATTAGCATGATTTTCATACTACTCATGGCTCATTCAGCCTATCATCTCATATGATGCCACTTAAACTTAGGCAATCATAGCATATCACTATTCATAAAGCTAATAACATGCTTTCAATGAATATGATATCATGATCCTTACCTGGATATGATTATTCTCTTATAAGAACCTGCATGGTTAAATCAATTGATAATAATCAACAATTCATAGTCAGATCAGCAGTCAATAAGATAGAATTAACCCTTCAATTCAAAGGTTATTCTTTCATGTCCTTTCAAAGGCTAAGATTCCCTTGTTTATATCATTTATGGTTATACAACCCTTTCATTATAATTAGGAATAATGATTCCTCATCTCATACTTTGATCATATAAATTCATGCTTAAAGGGATAACATGAATTTAGGGTTTATTGTTCATTTCAACATATTACCCTGAACTAGGGTTTACTATTTACATTACATGTCATCACCCTAGAATTAGGGTTTACTATTCACCTCATGGTGAATTGAACTCATAACATCATCATGTATGAGAAACATCATCATTAAAGTTCTCAGATAAGATTAAGATTCCTCAATTATCATATTTAGGATTTCCATGATCTCACATAGGTGGATCATACCCTAATCATGCACCTTCATGTGTATTGAAGGTACTTTACTTGAGTTCCCACCATAAAAGGGTACTTTCTCTCTCCTATGATACTTTCTCTCTCCTCTTACTAGTAGATGGTGATTAAACCACTCCAAATTAGGTTGGGTCAAGTCCTCATTGGCTAACATAAGCCAAAACATCACTATCATGTGATTAGGGTTTGATTAGAACAAGGTATTACTCAATTGAACCCCTCAAGGGTATTTTGGTAAATTACCCCATTGATCACCATCATGGGTCAATTCATTAGTCACTTAGTCCCTTAATGTTCTAAGTTAATATTAGGGTTTAGATCAAACCATCAATGAATCAATTACACCCTTAAGTGATTAAGTATAAACAACCCTGAAAACCTCCAAATGGTTTCAACCTTCAACCACCAAACTGTTTGAAACCGTTTGGGTGCATTGACCGTTTGCTATATTTGACTCCAAGACCGCATGACCTCAAGGTCATTTGCCCAAACCGTTTTGCTGTGTTGACCGTTTGGAAAGGTTGACTTTCCAAACCGTTTGAGCTTTATGCGGTTTGAAATTGTTTGATCAAATTGTCTTGATATCGATTGGTCCAAACGACCTTGAGATCGTTTAAGTCCAAACGGTCTTGAGATTGTTTGGCCCCAAACGGTCTGGAGACCGTTTGGACCTCAAACATGGTTCAAAAGTTTCAATTATTTATGGTTGAGTGTGTTGAAGCCCTCAATTGGCCAAAGCCATGTTAGCCACTTATTAATTGAGTCAAATTAGGATGAGCCTCAACTAATTGGACACCAAATTGACCTTCTATTAAAAACCAATTTAGGGTTAAGTCCATCTCAATTAGGGTTTCAATCGGATAATCATCAATATTCAACAAGGTGAATCAAATCAAGGTTGAACCTATCAATTGACCTTCAATTGGGCTCAAACTTGGCCCAAACGGTTTTGAGGTCTTTTGGATGACCTCCAAATGGTCTTGAGACCGTTTGCCCAAAGTTTGACCAAAAATCTAAGTAGATTTGATAATGGTTGAAGTCTAATTAGGTCTAAAATCAGCAATTTTATCAATTCATCAACTTATTGCAATTGGACCCTCAAACTATCAAATTAGCTCAACCCTAGACCTTCAAACGGGCTTGGTTTTTCACCAAATGGTCTTGAGACCGTTTGGGTCCTTCAACCCAAAACTCAACAAGATCTATACATGAAAACAGCAATTTCAACCCGATTTGGGTTAGGATGTTGAAGTACCTTCAACTCTCAATTGGTTAAGAATTAAACTTTGATTCTTTGCAGGAATGAAATTCAATATATTACCAACAAACCCTCAAATGTTCGTCCCTTCGTCAACCCTATCAAATGGTCTTGAGACCGTTTCAATCCAAACAGTCTTGCAAGGTCATTTGAGATCAAACAGTTTGAAACCGTTTGACCTTAAACGGTTTGCAACCGTTTGGACCAAAAGGGTCCAAGGTCGTTTGATAAAGTAACCTAGGAATCCACACTTATCATCCTCAACCTCTTTTCAGGTCGGTCACACCACCGTTTTGCTTGCAAAAATGCAAGGAAGAAGGGAGGTAGAAGAAGAACTAAATGCTAAAATTGCAAGAACAAAATATGCATATAAAGCAAAGAGTTTAGAGTTATAAAACCCACCTTAGAACATTGTTCCTAGAGCTCCAAGCTTCCAAGCTTCAAGCCTCTAATGGTGTCTTGAGCTCCACAACTCGACCAGAGGTGATTCTCCAAGGAAAAGATGGGGATGGTCAGCTAGAACAAAGAATCTAAGTGAATTAACCATAGAACCAACCTTATACATGAACTTCCTCCATGAATACAAGCTAATAGGTGGTGTTCTCTTACCTAGAACAGGTTGGTCGTCCCCTTGAGCTCCTAAGCTCCTTCCTTAGTCGGCCACAGCAAGAGATAAGTGAAGAGTGAAAGGCAAGCGTTGCCTTTAATTGCAAAGGAAAGTGTATAAGTACCTTTGGGGTTAATTTCAACATAAGGACAACTTACTTCTTCTTTTCTCATCTAGGTCCCCCCTTATTTCTAAGGCACGTCCAAGCATGATAATCTTATGCAAATCCCATCAAATCTCAAGATCTAAGGGTAGAAAAACCAACTTTCAACTAGGGTACATACATGAAAGGTTTCCTTACTCATACTTAGTGAATTTTACCACAAATATCATTTTTCTTATCTGATTACTCATTCATGTGTCCCTTTCATCATTTTTACTCTAAATGATGTCCAGAGTCATAAAATATGTTCTTAGATGGTGTATTTTACAAGTTGCACCCCTCAATTTGGGTAAATTGCACTTTACTCCAAATTAGGGTTTTTAAGCACAAGGATCATTCCACAAGCTGCATCTTGATGCCCAAGCTTGGGAAATCCATCTTACCTCATCATATTCACTCATATGATGTCTCATCATCAGAGGAACATCTTAACCTGTGTAATTTTCAAATTAAATCCCTTAACTGGTAATTTGCACATAGGTCCCTGTATTACCAAACAATACTGCAATCATTGTTTAAAAGGGACAGAAATGAAAATGTATGTTCCTTAGGAACTTAATTACATGCCAAAAGATAATCACAAGGATTTAATTACATATTTAAGAAAAACACCTAGGGTTAGTTCATAACCCAGGTCAGGGATGTTACAACAACAAGGGATCCGAAGTTGTTTCATATGTGGAAAGATGGGGCATCTGCTGAGGGATTGCAGAGCCTGAGTGTAACATGCCTGACCTGGGTTATGCTTTAAATCTAGGTATTTTGATTAATAAAGATTATTACATGCTTAATCTCATCTTGTGAAAAGTAATTAAGGCTCAAGAGGAACCTATGTTGCAATTCTAGTCCTTTTTGAACATTGGTGAAATCAATGTTTGCTTGTTTTGGACTAAAGTGCAAATTACCCAAGTTGAGGGGTTTAAGTGCAAATTGTGCATGATAATATGTTCCTCATGTGTTGAAGCATCATGAGAGTGAAAATGATGCTGAGGTATGGCTTATTGAAGCCTGAATACCAAGAAAGAGCTGATAAAGCAATGTTTGTGCATTAAAACCTAGTTTTGGAGTAATGTGAAATATACCCAAAACCTAGGGTTCAATATGCAATTTTCCACTTCAATAAGGTCCCTAATGTTTCTTGGCATCATGTAGAGCAAATAAAATGAGAGGGGCTCCTCATTTGAATTAAGATGGAGGAGAGAGAATCTTGATATTAAAATAATCAAGATTAATGCTTAATTGAAACCCTAATTCGATTTAGGGCAAAAATAAATAAAAATAATTGAAGGGTTTTCTACCAAAAACGAGATGGTTGAGTTTTCTCAAGTGTGAACAGCCTTGTGCCTTGCAAAGGCACGAAAATATCTTAAGGAGGTGAAATTTCACTCACCTTATTATAAAGAAAAGTAATATCCACTCAAAATATGGATATTAGTATTATATGATTAAGGTGCTTAATTTGCTTTTCTTTAAATTGAGTATAATGAAGAGGAATTCGAAGGTGATAAAGATATCCTTGTATGCAACGAATTAAGGGTGAGAGGTGGCATGAATTTTGGAATTAAAGGAAATTTTATAAGGCATTTTCTCTCTCATTGAATTCCTTATAAAAACACCTTTGCCAACTCAATTGAAAGGCTTTTTCGGCCCTTTGTTCTTTGGTTGCTTTGGATGAGCTCAAGGGGACTTAGGAGCAACAGGAGGACGAGCCCCAACCTGTTGGTAAGCTTCTTGACCCTTGTTCACCTTGAATTCATGGTGGAAATCACAAATCAATGAATGAATTCTTCCTTATTCGATTCCCTCTTCAATTCTAACCATTCCTTTTCACTCAAACCATGAGGATGAGCCTTGGAATGGTGAAAGGAGTTTCATCCACCATTGCTGACGTGAGCTTGGAGCTTGGAAGCTCAATTGGAGGTGGGTTTTATAACTTGAACCCTTTTACATTGTTATTCAACCATTAATCTTGCAATTTCAATGATTCCTTCATTATCTTGATTAATTGCTGGTTGAAATTGATTAATTCATGAAATTAGAAGTTGTTAGAACTTCAGGGACGAAGGTAGATGATGATGACATCATCTTGGATACTTTTTCCAAAGAAATCATGGTTCATACGGTTTTGAGTTGATTGCTCCTGCGGTTTCACCAAACCATTTGAGAGCAAACGGTTTGAAACTGTTTGGGAGCAAATGATTTCAAAACTGTTTGTGGGAGTTGACCAAGGGTTGACCATTTGAGATTACTGTTGCCAATTATGTTGTATAATGACTCACCAAATTTGATGCGTTAACTCCCAAGGAATCGTGAGTTGAAGGCTAATCAATTAGGCAAACCTAATTGGATTAAGTGCTGATTTTTCATTTTGATTAATTTAACTTTTTGGCTAAACGGTTTCAAAACCATTTGAGATGGTTGAACTAGGGTTGACGGTTTGATATTACTGTTCCTAATTATGTTGGTTAATGACTCACAAAATTAGATGGGATAACTCCCAAGGAATCGTGAGTTGAATGCTAATCAATTGGGCAAACCTAATTGGTTTAAGTGCTGATTTTTCAGCTTGATTAATTTAACTTTTTGGGCAAACAGTTTCAAAACCATTTAAGATGGTTTACCAAGGGTTGAACGTTTGATATTACTGTTTCTAATTATGTTGGTTAATGACTCACCAAATTTGATGGGTTAACTCCCAAGGAATCGTGAGTTGAATGCTAATCAATGAGGCAAACCTAATTGGATTAAGTGCTGATTTTTCAGCTTGATTAATTTAACTTTTTGGGCAAACGGTTTCAAAACCATTTGAGATGGTTGACCAATGGTTGACCGTTTGACATTACTATTCCTAATTATGTTGGTTAATGAATCACCAAATTTGATGGATTAAATCCCAAGGAATCATGATTTGAAGGCTAGTCAATTGGGCAAACCATAATAGAAATTAGTGCTGAAATTTCAATGAGTTGATTTGAGATTTTGGGTTGATTAGCCCAAACGGTTTCAAAATCATTTGGGGATCACCCAAACGGTTTCAAAACCGTTTGGGGATCACCCAATATCGTTTTTAGGTCTGGGTTAAAGTATAGTTGACCAATTGAAGGTCCAAAGATATCAAATCACTTTGCAACTAAGTGCTGATTTGATGATCAACTCAATGGCTCAAACCCTAATGATTTTTCACTGGAATCCAAGGGTTGGATGAGCCAAACGGTCTCAAGAAAGTTTGGAGCTCATCCAAATGGTTTTAAAACCGTTCGGAGGTCACCCAAGACCGTTTGGAGGTCTAGGTTTGAGTATGGTTAAGCAATTGAAGATCCAAAGATACTAAGTCGAAGTATGATCAATTGCTTATTTGATGATCAATCCAATGATCCAAACCTTTATTGGTTGACTTGGATTTTGATGATATGAGAGGCAAACGGTCTCAAGACCGTTTGGTGGTCATCCAAATGACCTCAAGACCGTTTGGGGTGAGGTCATGTTCAATTTGGATGATGGTTCAGGGGTTTCAAAGTAACTAATCTCACATTGATTAGTGTTGAAGGATCATCGATTTCAAACCATAATTCAATTGATGTATACCCTAAGTGATGAATAATTGAGGGTCAATTAAGGGTCAAATAAGTTGAAGGTTGACCTATTAAAGTCAATTGAAGTATGAGTATATTTTCAATTAATGATTGGTTCCATGAATTCAATGATTGAAGGAATCAACATTGGAAACACTAATTACTTATAGGATCAATAACCTGATACACTATGTTAATCGTAGTTGTATATACTTGATTGAAGGGTTGATGTGACCTAATCAAGTTGAAGGGATGAAAGAATAGAATTCATATATGAATATTATTCATGAGGTGATCTTCTGTAGCACGACCGTGTAAGGTATCACGGCCATGGTGGCTTCACTTTGCATGACCGTGCAAAGAAGCACGACCGTGGTGGCTTCCCTTTGCACGGTCGTTCCTGGTTGCACGGCCATGGTGCTCTATGCTTGACTTAGAGCTGATTTGAAAGTGACCTAACATTGTCGTTTTGTTAATTCCCAACTTAAGGATGGGAGAGAAACTCATACCTTGTGATGATAATCATTTAATGATAAATGATGAGAATAAATAAGTATGATTGAATATTTATGGTATAAATGTTGGCTCCTAGATGTGGGGAGCAATGAATTGGGGTTTGATCATTAATAACATGATCTTGAAAACCTAAATGGTTAATAATGGAAAACCCTAACCCTAATGAAGGGTAATGATATATGAGAGAAACTCTAATTGATAAGAAAGGAAAATCCTAACCCTAATGATGGGAAGGTTGTAATTCTCTTATTACATAAGCCTTGTAAGGCATGTTAAATACGTGTATAACAAGTATAATGCTTACTGGCCTTGTGATCCATGTGAATAAAGTTATTTCCTAGTGAGCGGTTCCAAGATGTGAATGGCCTTGTGAGCCATGTGAATAAAGTTGTTGCCTAGTGAGAGGTGACAAGATGTGAATGGCCTTGTGAGCCATGTTAATAAAGTTGTTTCCTAGTGAGAGGTGACAAGATGTGAATGCCCTTGTGAGCCATGTGAATAAAGTTGTTGCCTAGTGAGAGGTGACAAGATGTGAATGGCCTTGTGAGCCATGTGAATAAAGTTGTTGCCTAGTTAGAGGTGACAAGATGTGAATGTCCTTGTGAGCCATGTTAATAAAGTTGTTGCCTAGTGAGATGTGACAAGATGTGAATGACCTTCTGAGCCATGTGAATAAGTATCTGATGAAAGTAGTACATGTCTCTTTATAGCATTGTTGTAATAAGTCTTGTATGAGAAATTGGCTGATGCTAAAAGAATATGAAAATGTACTTAATAAATCAAGTGAAATCTATTCATGTAGTGCTCTAACCATAGATCCATCATCGTCAGGAATAGGTGATGGTGAAACAAGTTGCTCTACGGCATATCCTGGAGTTCGCATATTTTTGAATATGCAGGAGTCAATGGGAGAAAATATCCTTACGTCCTCTTGAAGAGATAGTGGGAAGGTAAACAAGAGACCTCTCAAATCCTTCATGAATAGGTCGGGATGGATGTATCATGAATCTCCCGATAATTTAGGCTAGATGTTGTACACATCTCCCAAGGTTAATATCGGATCGATGGAGATAAACATGAAATCTCATGATCGCAAAGAGAGAGCAGTTGACAATGCCTCTATAGTGAAGTTGCCAGTATGCCCTAGATAGCTATGTAGCAAAGACATGAGATGTCCTGTAGGTTCTCTCGCACTGACCGAGTGGTAGTGAGGTCATGGGAACCCGGCTCTTCCCTAGACCTATGTATGGTACCAATTTCGACTCCTAACAGTGGTTGGTTGGAGTATGAGCGGTATACCTCATCTCCTCAGAGCTTAAGTGTGATTGTAAAATGTAATCAGCCGTATAGCATGTTTGCTTAAGGATTGAATACAGAAATTCATTGGCTGATGTTGCATTTCTTTCTGCATTCCTTAGTGGATAGATGTTAATTATGTTTCTTTATATTCTCTGCAAAGTAGATAGATGAATTATTTATCTACCATAGTTAGATGCAATATTCTCCTGGAGATTAGGAGATTATCTTATTCTGTTCTATGATGAATAATTTTGCTTGATAATGTAAAAGTAACCCCTACTCAGTTTAAATTTAATAAACTGCAATAACAATGTTTTTGGTAGAGAGTTATATCTCTCGCTGGGGCAATTTTCAATTTTCTCACCCCCGTGGGAAACATTTTTAGGTATGCATGGGAGGCAAAGTAGAAATCCTAGAACAAGGAAAGAACAACACCACCACCAACAACAAGGATAGCAATGTGATCTCAGGTGGAGATATTGTCTATCAAGTCATTTAGATAGTAGTCTTATGTGTCGTCTCTGTACTCTCAGGTCCTCAGAGTTTTAAATGAATCAATTGGAGTTTTGGCTTAGTGCCTCAAAGTTTTTATACTGCCTGTGTATATTTGTTAACAGGGCAGTCAATGTTGTAATCCTTGAAAAGGAATTGTACAGGTTGTGTACTTGTGAACCAGGATGAATTTGAAATACTTTTGTTCTTGGTTAAAGAGTTTTTCTGTGAATGGATCTCTTTGAAAAAGTTTTAATTTTTAATGATTTTTGCTAATCTGTTGTTAGTGATCATTTCTACATGTTTTATTATTGTTAATGGCACTTGTTATCTTAATGACGATGCTTGTCGTTACAATTTAGTGGTATCAGAGCTCTAGGTTCACTGAGTCTACAAAGACATAGGACTAAGTTGTTGAGTCTGTGTTAGTGTCCTCCAATATACCCTATAATGATTTTTGCTTGTGCAGAGAAAGGGTAAAGTTTTAAAATGACTGGAGAACACAAGGAGGACATTGCTAAGAGCAATGTTATTTCACCAAGAAGAGGTGCAAGGGATCAGACAAGAATAGAATGAGTGCCTGAGAATCCCCATTAAGACCTGATCAGGATAGAGAATCCTATGATCATGCTCTTGTTGGGTAGATTAGGGCAACAGTAATGCATATAGGGGAGTGGATACTAGCCTTACAACCTAGGTTATCAGTCCTTAATAGAGAAAGCTTGAACTTTAAAAGAGTTCCTAAATGACTTAGTCATGTTGGAACAAGGGAAAATATGGAAAAGATTAACTTATGGCAAGAAAGTAGACTCTACCATTAGTTTAGACAGATAATAAATTTGTGATGGCAGTGTCCAAGAAGGGAAAATAAGCTAAAAAGTAGGTGATGATCTGTATAATTTTATAGACATTTTCCTAATGGTTTTAAAAAGCCAAGTTATTGGTACTAATAGTGCAATAAATGCCTAGTGTACCATGGCAGTAGCCACTAAGTAAGTGCAAAGGTCTTAACCTTTCACTTGTAAGATCCCATGGCTTATGTAACAACCCTGACTTGGGTTATGAGGTAACCCTAATTGTTTTGGCTAATAAAGTTGCTTAGAACTTTAATATAATCCTCTAAGGTGCTTTGTTATCATATGACACACTTATGTTTCAATTTTGGTCCCCATTGAATGTTGTTTGAGCAATTTTCCTTTGTTTTAGACAAAAGTGCAATCTACCCAAATTAAGGGGCTATTATGCAAAATGTCACATGTTGAATGTTCCTTATATGTTTTAGCATCATAATAGAGATAATGATGCTGAGTGGTGGCTTTTGGAAAGCCTAAATTCCAAGTTTGAACTTGTTTGAACAATGCCGGTGCATTGTGCACCAATTTTGGTACAAATTGTAATTTACCAAAAATGTGGGGTTGATATACAAATTACCACCTCTAGAGTGTTACTACTCCCTCCTAGCAACATTTAGAGTAGAGAGAATGAATGAGCCACCATGTTTGATTCCATTATGAATGATGGAAATCTTGGTGAAGAAATGACCAAGAAAAGGGTTGAATTTGAAAGCTTAATTTGAGATTTATCAAGTTGAAAAGCTTATATATGAGTGCCTATCGGCCATAGAGCCTAAGGAGGTGTTCCATATCATTTTATGAACTCTTGCAAAGGTTCATATCATGCAAAGGACCTCAAGGAGGTGAGCTGTGATGGCCAACAAGTTTCCTTAGAAAAAGTGTATCGGCTTGACTTAAAATGATGATTTAATTGATATATATTATCCAAATGGGTAAGTGATGGACGAATTTGTATCTCTAGATGATCCTCAACCTTTTTGCATGTCAAGATAAATTTTGATGCATGCATGTACACGTGTCACCAATGCATGACACGTCACACCTACTAGCTCAAAATGTTGACACCTCATTTTTGCCTTTCTTCATGATCAAGTATATATACCCCTAGTTTGACCCCTTAATGGAATTTTGCGACCCTTACCACCCTCCTACCTTGTGGTATCGTTCATATAGCTCCCATATCGTGAAGGGATGCTATGGTATCGTGCATGGGTCATAGTATATCGCCCATGGCATGATCATATCTCCCAAGTAGGTGATCTTGGCCATATTGGGTGATATCAGCCATAGAGTGAAGAGTTTTGACTCCAAGTGATTACCATATCATCCAAGTGAGTTTCATATCGTGCAAGAGGGGTGGAATATAGTTCAAGAGCAAAAGGGTATCGTTCATAGGCCTTGGTTATCGGCCATAGCAAGTATATTGACCATACCATGTTGATATTGTCCATAACAAGTTGATATCGCCCAATTGAAGTGATTTTGGCCACATGTGAGGGGGTATCTGCCACAAGCAAAGTTGTTTCAGCCAAGAGGAAGTCCATATCACCCAAGAGTGGTAGGGTGTCGGCCAAGGAGCTAAGGAACTCAAAACTTGACCCTAAGGTGAGGAAAAGATCATCTTCAACCTTGAATTGAAGCATGATTTTAGGGTTTTGATCTTCTTTTCTTTTCTTCTTCACCAATTGCTTATCCATGGTGATTTCTTGTATATGAAGGAGTTGTGAACGAGCCTTGGACCTTTGATAAAGTCATCTTAAACTTTAGGAACATGGAGCTTTGGAGCTTGTAGCTTTGAAGTGGTTCTTAAGGCGAGTTTTATAACTTGAACTCAACCATGTTATTATTTTTCACCTAAATTGCTACAATTAGTGAAATACTTTTAATTCCAAAATTTCCTGAAGTAGTTGATGAAATTATGAGTTCTAGTAGTTTCTTAGACCTGTTTCCATGAACTATAATAGTTAGAACTAAGGTCTAGAGCTTGAAGATGATGATATCACTTTATAAAAGTGATATCGGGTGCAAGCACATAAGCAAGCACCCCTAACCCGATATGATGATGCACCTACTTCACTAAAATGATATGAATATGTTTGTAAAACTTATTAAATGATATGGGGGTGTAGTATACACCTCTTTAATGATAGGAAGTCTATTATAGACTCCATTTATGATACAAGGTTAATTGTATACCCGCAAGATTGATAGGAAACCCTAAATTGGGTAAACCCAATATAAGAAAAGAGTAACAAGTGTTATTACATGACATGGATGCACAACATGGATGCACGACATGGATGCATGAAAAGGTTGCACGATAGGGTTGAACGACATGGTTGCACGATAGGTTGAACGATAGGGTTGCACGATACAGAACCTTAGACAACATGACAGCCTGACACGGTGATGAGTTGATACCTTTTAAGCATCATAGGCGACACATATATGTACCATGTGCCCGACACAACCAACCCTAACCCAACATGGGTGATGCAACCTAATGTTTGATGGTGTAGCCCAATATGGTTTGGTGCCCTACACTCCAAATAACTTGTATATTAGGTTGAGCCCGATATGGTAACCCTAACCCATCATGGCTAACCCTAGATGGTGACTAGCCTGATAGGGTGATTGAATGTACTTCTAGCCCGACATGGTGATGGGTTAATACCTCATAAAGTATCATGGGAGATACATACATATATCTTGTGCCCGATATAAGGTCAAGAAGGTACCTCATGCCCGATATGGAGACAAGTGCAAATCCTAGCCTGATATGGTGAGTGTCTATACACCTACAACCCAATATGGTGAACGTATGCACATGATTTAACCCTATACACCTTGTAAAGGTAAGGGCAAGACACTCTTTGATGAGTGTAACACCATGTAATGGTGTGGATAATACCTTGATAGGTGAAACATCTAGAGTGGTTGATAATGGTTAATCCTATATCAATAATGTCTTAACCCGAGATGAGCCCATATCATTGAAGATAGTTGGGCAATTCAAATATGTGACTTATGGCCTATATACTCCATGATAAATGTGATGAGCTAGTATATGAAGTATTAGGATGGGAAATACCCTAATACAAGATAAGTTGATGAACTTAAGTAAGATAAAAGTGATGAGGGAAGTGATACATCAAAACATGATAGATATCACATCCATCACTTTAAGGTTGATGTACCTTGATATACCCTAAATCCAATATACTTGGATAAGTAACACATGAAGTGTGCTATGTAAACTATTACATTGAGATGTAATGAGTTTAATGCACTTTGATAAGTGTAGGGTAACACACCTTGAGAAAGGGTTAAGCCAAGTTAATAAGTATGATGTAATCATACTCTGGTAAGAATGAGAGAGGAACTCATACCTTGTGTTCATAATCATTTAATGATAAATGATGAGAATAAATAAGTATGATTGAATACTTATGGTATCAATGTTGGCTCATAGATGTGTGGAGTAATGAATTAGGGTTTGATTATTGATAATATGATCTTGAAAAATCTAAATGGTTACTAACGGAAAACCCTAATGAAGGGCAATGACATGTAAGAGAAACCCTAATCAATAAGAAAGGAAACCCTAACCCGAATGATGGGAAGGTTGTATTTATCTTATTACAATAACCTTGTAAGGCATGTTAAATACTTGTATAACAAATATAATGCTTAATGGCCTTGTGAGCCATGTGAATAAGTTGTTGCCTAGTGAGAGGTGACAAAATGTGAATGGCCTTATGAGCCATGCGAATAAGTTGTAGCCTAGTGAGAGGTGACAAAATGTGAATGGCCTTATGAGCCATGTGAATAAGTTGTTGCCTAGTGAGAGGTGACAAAATTTGAATGGCCTTATGAGCCATGTGAATAAGTTGTTGCCTAGTGAGAGGTGACAAAATGTGAATGGCCTTGTGAGCCATGTGAATAAGTTGTTGCCTAGTGAGAGGTGACAAGATGTGAATGGCCTTATGGGCCATGAGAATACTTGTACAACAAGTGGAATGAATACCTTGGTCAAAGGACCTAGAGGTAATGGTTACCAGTTACAGAGGTAACAATGTTATGTGATGAATTCCCAGTAATTTGAAAAGGGACTGAGATCCCAAGTATCATATGTTTTAAAGATTTGAAAAGTACATGATAGATGTATTATACCTTTCTTTGTAGCACTCGTCATAATAATTCTTGTGTGAAAACTTGACTGATGCTAAAAGAATATGGTAATGCACTTAATTAATCAAGTGGAATTTTATCATGTAGTTCCCTGACCATAGATCCATTCGGCGCTAGGTCCCTCCCTGAATGGTGAAACGGGTTGCTCCGTGGCATAAACTGGAGACCGCATATTTTTGAATATGCGGGGGTGATGGGTGAAAATATCCATACGCCCTGATGTTGGATTGACGTGAGATAAACACAAGATCTCTCAATCCTTCATTATATGTGTCGGGATGGATGTATCACAAATCTCCCGAAGATGAAGGTCGGGATGGATGTTAGATAAACACGAGATCTTTCTCTCCCGAAGAGAGTGCAGTTGATGCTGTAGCTCTACATAGCGAAGTTGCCAGTATACCCTGGAAAGCTATTTAGCAGTGACACGAGATGTCCTGCCTGTGGTCTCGGACTGGTCGAGACGGGTGAGGTCTTGGCAGTCGACTCTGCCATTGACCTTGTATGGTACCTATTTTGACTTCGCAATGGTCGGTTGTAGTATGAGCGGTATACCTCATCTCCTCAGGGCTTAAGTGTGATTGTAAAATGTAATCAGCCACCTAGCATGTTTACTTAAATACAGAAATCATTTGGCTGATGTTACATTTCTTTTATTCATCCTTAGTGGATAGATGTTATTTATGTTTCTTTACATTCCTTTCAAAATAGATAGATGATGTATATATCTACCACGGGTAGATGCAATGTTCTCCTTAAGAAAGGAGATTACTTCATTATGTTCATACAGTGATTTATCCTATCAGTTAATATAATAAGAATCTCTGCTCAGTTTATAATTTCTTAATCTGTGATAATAATATGGTCGGCGGAGAGTTATATCTCTCGCTGGGACAATTACAATTGTCTCACCCCCGTGAGACCCAAATTTTTAGGTGGACGTGCACGAGGAGGTGAAGACCTTTTTGCAGAGGAGGAACAATAGCTGAGGCAGCAGTGACAGCTCAGGTTGAGTGTATTGTCTGTCATGTCTTATAGATATGAGTCCTATGTGTCATCTCTGTAATCTCAGGTCCTTGGAGTTGATTCGTATTGGTTTCATGAATAATCTGAGATTTTGTATTACGTGCCTCGAGGTTTTATGTTGCTCATGTATAGTTTGGTAAAGCAACTGTTATATGTTATTCTCAAGATGAGATGTACCAGATATGTACAATGTGAACAATGATGTATATAAAGTTTTGGATCTATCAGTAAGAGTTTTTCTAGAAATGGATCTCTTTGTAAAATGGTTTGAATTTTTAGTGATTTTTGTTAATCCGCTGTTTATGTTTATTCCGCTTAATTAATGACGATTTGTTTGTCGGTCGTCACAGCTTAGTTTTTCTTCAGTAATAAGACAAGTAAGACCATTATGTGAGGACAAGGTATGTTATAAATGTGTACATGTTGAGTACACTAAACCCTTTTTGTTATAAAAAGGACGATTGTTGATTTTGTTTTCCCTATTGGTTGCTATATATGGAAGAAATGATGAGAACTAGAATTTGAATTTTGTTCGGTATTCTTTTAAATGCTTTACATTGGTCTTACCTCTATGAAAGAGGAAGAGGTATAGAAGAGATGCCTAGATAAAATCTAGGGATGTTAAATTTTATGCTTATGATAAAAGCAAGGAACATGATAGCACGTAAGTGCATACTACTTGATCTCAGTACTTGTAAACCCTGGCCAGGTATACAATTATTGATGATAAAGTGAGTATGGAAACTCTTAGATTGATATCTTTTTGATTTCCCTGATCAAGCAATCATTCTGAGACAATCTAATGAGTATCATGAAATTGGAAATATGGTATGGATAAATGTATCATACCTTATGTACAAGAAAGAGGGATCTGATATGATTTCAGATCAGTATGTGTATATGAGGAAGTAAAAGTATGACCCTCATATGATGAGAAAGAGAACAAGGGAGGTGATCCCTGTTCAATAAAGTTGTAAATATGATAAAGATCTTTTCCCATAATGAGGAAATGGGAGATGTGATGAGATCATAAGATGCTCATGAACATGTTAGAACATAAAAAGGAAAGGAATAATGTTATGTGATCATCCTTATAAATTCCTATGCTGAGAGAAAAGAACCTGGGATGTGACAAAAAGTATTGATTCATGAATAATTGAAAATTCATGAGATACCAAGAGGAATATGATTCCTTGTTTTCTTTCCTTTCGTGTACATGGTAATCAAGTGGGTCTTAAGACACTTGATGGACATAAAATAAAATGTTGATGTTATTGATACTTAGAAAAAATATCAGTTTATCTTGGACTTTAGTTCCAAGATTTGGACATATGTAACAATTAATGTTCCAAGATGAAAGGAAGAGAAATATATGATGTGTTTTCAACACATGTGACTGATACCAAGGTAAGAGATTCTGGTATCTGAGAATTATCAGATGGTTTAGGTTGGCTACCTGGAGTGGTCAACTATGAAATCAGTCTGATTATATAAAATGATATGAACATCATATGTTAGGGGTTTATGCTTTTCATAAACATAATATTAATAAATAATGTATGACTTCTCTCTGAATAAGAAAAGTGTTTCTTGACACAAAATTGACTCCACAGTTAATGATAAGGAACAATGGAGCATGTGTCTTGTGTGTTGATTCTATCAGAATCCTGAATGAAAACACTTTGTGCTGATCAAAGCTTTATGGTGTCTCCATAATAAGGAGATGATATGTGAAGACTAGATAGTATGATGAATAAAATACATCTGTCTTCCTTTATCTGGATTTCGGGGACGAAATACTTGTTATGGGTTTATGATTTGTAACATCCCTGACTTGGGTTATGCTTTAACCCTAGGTATTTTGATTAATAAAGATTATTATATACTTAATCTCATCTTATGAAAAGTAATTAAGGCTCAAGAGGAACCTATGTTGCAATTCTAGTCCTTTTTGAACATTGGTGAAATCAATGTTTGCTTGTTTTGGACTAAAGTGCAAATTACCCAAGTTGATGGGTTTAAGTGCAAATTGTGCATGATAATATGTTCCTCATGTGTTGAAGCATCATGAGAGTAAAAATGATGCTGAGGTATGGCTTATGGAAGCCTGAATACCAAGAAAGAGCTGATAAAGCAATGTTTGTGCATTAAAACCTAGTTTTGGAGTAATGTGCAATGTACCCAAACACTAGGGTTCAATAAGCAATTTTCCACTTCAATAAGGTCCCTAATGTTTCTTGGAATCATATAGAGTAAAGAAAATGAGAGGGACTCCTCATTTGAATTAAGATGGAGGAGAGAGAATCTTGATATTAAAATAATCAAGATTAATGCTTAATTGAAACCCTAATTCAATATAGGGCATAAATAAATAAAAATAATTGAAGGGCTTTAAAACAAAAATATGGTTGAGTTTTCTCAAGTGTGAACAGCCGTTTGCCTTGCAAAGGCACGACAATATCTTAAGGAGGTGAAATTCCACTCACCTTATTATAATGAAAAGTAATATCCACTCAAAATATGGATATTAGTATTATATGAATAAGGTGCTTAATTTGTTTTTCTTTAAATTGAGGATAATGAAGAGGAATTCGAAGGTGATAAAGATACCCTTGCATGCAATGAATTAAGGGGGAGAGGTGGCATGAATTTGGGAATTAAAGGAAATTTTATAAGGCATTTTCTCTCTCATTGAATTCCTTATAAAAACAACTTTTCCAACTCAGTTGAAAGACTTTTTCGGCCCTTTCTTCTTTGGTTGCTCTGTATGACCTCAAGGGGACTTAGGAGCAACAGGAGGACGAGCCCCAACCTGTTGGTAAGCTTCTTGACCCTTGTTCACCTTGAATTCATGGTGGAAATCAAAAATCAATGCATGAATTCTTCCTAATTCAATTCCCTCTTCAATTCTAACCATTCCTTTTCACTCATACCATGAGGACGAGCCTTGGAATGGTGAAAGGAGTTGCATCCACAATTTTTGACGTGAGCTTGGAGCTTGGAATCTCAATTGGAGGTGGGTTTTATAACTTGAACCCTTTTACATTGTTATTCAACCATTAATCTTGCAATTTCAATGATTCCTTCATTATCTTATTTAATTGCTGGTTGAAATTGATTAATTCATGAAATCAGAAGTTGTTAGAACTTTAGGGACAAAGTTAGATGATGATGACATCATATTGGATAATTTTTCCAAAGAAATTCTGGTTCATACGGTTTTGAGTTGATTGCTCATGCGGTTTCACCAAACCATTTGAGAGCATACAGTTTGACACCGTTTGGGAGAAACCGGTTTCAAAACCGATTAAGGGAGTTGACCAAGGGTTGACCATTTGATATTACTGTTCCTAACTATGTTGGTTAAAGACTCACAAAATTTGATGGGTTAACTCCCAAGGAATCGTGAGTTGAAGGCAAATCAATTAGGCAAACCTAATTGGATTAAGTACTGATTTTTCAGCTTGATAAGTTTAACTTTTTGGGAAAACGGTTTCAAAATCATTTGAGATGGTTGACCGAGGGTTGACCATTTGATATTACTGTTCCTAATTATGTTTTTTAAAGACTCACAAAAATCTATGGGTTAAATCCCAAGGAATCATGAGTTGAATGCTAATCAATTAGGCAAACCTAATTGGATTAAGTGCTGATTTTTCAGCTTGATTAATTTAACTCTTTGGGCAAACGGTTTCAAAACCATTTGAGATGGTTGACCAAGGGTTTACCGTTTGATATTACTATTCCTAATTATTTTGTTTAATGACTCACCAAATTTTATGGGTTAACTCCCAAGAAATCGTGAGTTGAAGGCTAATCTATTAGGCAAACCTAATTGGATTAATTGCTGATTTTTCAGCTTGATTAATTTAACTTTTTGGGCAAACGGTTTCAAAACCATTTGAGTGAGTCGACCAATGTTTGACCATTTGCGATTCCTGTTCCTAATTATGTTGGTTAATGACTCACCAAATTTTATGGATTAACTCCCAAGGAATCATGAGTTGAAGCCTAATCAATTGGGCAAACTCTAATTGAAATTAGTGCTGAAATTTCAATGAGTTGATTTGAGATTTTGGGTTGATTATCCCAAACGGTTTCAAAACCATTTGGGGATCACCCAAACAGTTTCAAAACCGTTTGGGGATCACCCAAGACCGTTTGTAGGTCTGGGTTCAAGTATAGTTGACCAATTGAAAGTCCAAAGGTATCAAATCACTTTGCAACTAAGTGCTGATTTGATTATCAACTCAATGGCTCAAACCCTAATAATTTTTAGCTAGAAACCAAGGGTTGGATGAGCCAAACGGTCTCAAGACCATTTGGAGCTCATCCAAATGGTTTCAAAACCATTTGGAGGTCACCCAAGACCGTTTGGAGGTCTAGAGTTTAGTATGGTTAACCAATTGAAGATCCAAAGATACTATGTCGAGGTATGATCAATTGCTGATTTGATGATCAATCCAATGATCCAAACCTTTATTGGTTGACTTGGATTTTGATGATATGATGGACAAATGGTCTCAAAACCGTTTGGTGGTCATCCAAATGACCTCAAGACCGTTTGGGGACAGGTCATGTTTAATTTGGATGATGGTTCATGGGTTTCAATGTAACTAATCTCGCATTGATTAGTGTTGGAAGATCATCGATTTCAGACTATAATTCAATTGATGTAAACCCTAAGTGATGACTAATTGAGGGTAAATTGAGGTTAAATCAGTTGAAGGTTGACCTATTAAACTCAATTGAATTATGAGTATAGGTTCAATTAATGATTGGTTCCATGAATTCAATGATTGAAGGAATCAACATTGGAAACCCTAATTACTTATAGGATCAATAACCTGATACACCATGTTAATCATAGTTGTATATACTTGATTGAAGGTTTTATGTGACCTAATCAAGTTGAAGGGATGAAAGAATATAATTCATATATGAATATGATTAATGAGGTGATCTTCAGTAGCACGACCATGTAAGGTAGCACAGCCGTGGTGGCTTCACTTTGCACGACCGTGCAAAGAAGCACAACCGTGGTGGCTTCCCTTTGCACGGCCGTTCCTGGTTGCACGGCCATGGTGCTCTATGCTTGACTTAGATCTGATTTGAAAGTGACCTAACATGGTCGTTTTTTTAATTCCCAACTTAAGGATGAGAGAGAAACTCATACCTTGTGATGATAATCATTTAATGATAAATGATGAAAATAAATAAGTATGATTGAATACTTATGGTATAAATGTTGGCGCCTAGATGTGGGGAGCAATGAATTAGGGTTTGATCATTAATAATATGATCTTGAAAACCTAAATGGTTAATAATGGAAAACCCTAACCCTAATGAAGGGTAATGATATGTGAGAGAAACCCTAATTGATAAGAAAGGAAAATACTAACCCTAATGATGGGAAGGTTGTAATTCTCTTATTACATAAGCCTTGTAAGGCATGTTAAATACTTGTATAACAAGTATAATGGTTAATGGCCTTGTGATATTGTGAATAAAGTTGTTTCCCAGTGAGAGATGACAAGATGTGAATGGCCTTGTGAGACATGTGAATAAAGTGTTTGCCTAGTGAGAGGTGACAAGATGTGAATGGCCTTGTGAGCCATGTGAATAAATTTGTTGCCTTGTGAGAGGTGACAAGATGTGAATGTCCTTGTGAGCCATGTGAATAAAGTTGTTGCCTACGGAGAGGTGACAAGATGTGAATGGCCTTCTGAGCCATGTGAATAAGTATCTGATGAAAGTAGTACATGTCTCTTTATAGCATTGTTGTAATAAGTCTTGTATGAGAACTTGGCTGATGCTAAAAGAATATGAAAATGTACTTAATAAATCAAGTGAAATCTATTCATGTAGTGCTCTGAGCATAGATCCATCATCGTCAAGAATAAGTGATGGTGAAACAGGTTGCTCCGCGACATATCCTGAGGTTCGCATATTTTTGAATATGCGGGGGTCGATGGGCGAGAATATCCTTACGTCCTCTTGAAGATATTGTGGGAAGGTAAACAAGAGACCTCTCAAATCCTTCATGAATAGGTCGGGATGGATGTATCACGAATCTCCCGATGATTTGGGCTAGATGTTGTACACATCTCCCAAGGTTAATACCAGATCGATGGAGATAAACATGAAATCTCATGATCGTGAAGAGAGAGCAGCTGACACTGCCTCTATAGCAAAGTTGCCAGTATACCCTGGCTAGCTATGTAGCAGAGATACTAGATGTCCTGTAGGTTCTCTCGCACTGACCGGGAGGCAGTGAGGTCATGGAAACCCGACTCTTCCCTAGACCTATGTATGGTACCGATTTTGACTCCTAACAGTGGTTGATTGGAGTATGAGAGGTATACCTCATCTCCTCAGAGCTTAAGTGTGATTGTAAAATGTAATCAGCCGTATATCATGTTTAATTAAGGATTGAATACGGAAATTCATTGGCTGATGTTGCATTTCTTTGTGCATTCCTTAGTGGATAGATGTTAATTATGTTTCTTTATATTCTCTGCAAAGTAGACAGATGAATTATTTATCTACCATGGGTAGATGCAATGTTCTCCTGGAGATTAGTTGATTATCTTATTCTATTCTAGGATGAACAATTCTGCTTGATAATGTAAAAGTAACCCCTACTCAGTTTTAATTAATAAACTGCAATAACAATGTTTTTGGTGGAGAGTTATATCTCTCGTTGGTGCAATTTTCAATTGTCTCACCCCCATGGGAAACAATTTTAGGTATGCATGGGAGGCAAAGTAGAAATCCTAGCACAAGGAAAGAACAATAGCAACAACAACAAGGACAACAATGAGATCCCAGGTGGAGATATTGTCTGTCAAGCCATTTAGATAGTAGTCTTATGTGTCGTCTCTGTACTCTCATGTCCTTAGAGTTTTAAATGAATCAATCAGAATTTTGGCTTAGTTCCTCAAAGTTTTTGTACTTCCTGTGTATATTTGTTAACATGGTAGTCAATGTTGTAATCCTTGAAAAGGAATTGTACAAGTTGTGTACTTGTGAACCAGGATGAATTTGAAATACTTTGATTCTTGGTTACAGAGTTTTTCTGTGAATGGATCTCTTTGAAAAAAGTTTTAATTTTTAGTGATTTTTGGTAATCCGCTGTTAGTGATCGTTTCTACATGTTTTATTATTGTTAATGACACTTGTTATCTTAATGAACACCGAGAGGCAAGTGTGACTCAACCCCAGAGGCAGAGTCAGCAAGGTTCTCAAAGGAGACAGTTTCCAGGTGGCGCCAGAGGACGTGGACAAGTGTCGCAAGATGGATCATTGACACCCAGTCATCCATCACTGAGTCAACCATAGGCGACGATGATATTCTATGCGATGAATCCATCAGATGCAGTGATCAACCCTCAGGTTGTGACAGGTCAGATGGAATTGTTTTATTCTGATATGTCTGCATCTTGCGTCATATCTGTTTTAATTGATGTGGGTGCTACACATTCCTTTATCACTCGAAGAGTGATTCTTGACTACAACATGACTATAAGCCATAGAGCAGATAGTCTGAAGTTAGAAACTTCGTTAATGGGATTTGCTATGTTGGGGGAGGTGTGTTCTCCCTGCATTCTTTCCTTTTCTGAACATCACATTCAAGTGGATATTATACCACTTGAGATGCATGGGTTCGATATAATCCTTAGGATGGATATCTTATAAAGGTATAAGGTTGTCTTGGATTGTGATTCCAAGCAAGTTGTGTTCACAGATGATTGTGACACATGGATCTTTCAAGGAGATAGAAAGATTCTTCCAACCTGTCTTGTGTCAGCTATGGTTGCTGAGAAGCTGATGAGGTAAGGATGTTATGCATTCTTGGCCCATGTGGTGCATACCACCATGGAGAGTTCTAATCCTACTGAAGTTTCTATAGTCAGGGAATTTGGAGATGTATTTCCTGAAGAGCTTCTAGGTGTAACTCTATCCTGAGAAATCGATTTTGAGATTAATCTAGTTTCGGGCACGCAACCAATAACACAAACACCGTATAGGATGGTGCCTGCTGAGATGGAAGAACTCAAGAAATAGTTACAAGAGTTACTTGAGAAGAGTTTTATTCGACCAAGCACTTCACCCTGGGGTGCTCTGGTCCTTTTTTATTAAAAGAAGGATGGATTGATGTGGTTGTGCATTGATTACATGCAATTAAATAAAGTAACAATAAAGAATAAGTATCCTTTGCCAAGGATTGATGATCTCTTTGGTCAGTTGTGTGGCACAACTGTCTTCTCAAAGATAGATTTGAGGTCGGGATATCATTAGCTGTGTATTAAGGAGGGTGACATACTTAAGTTTGCCTTTAGGACAAGGTATGGTCACTATGAGTTCACAGTTATGTCGTTTGGACTAACTAATGCAACAACTACATTTATGGAACTCATGAATTGAATCTTTCAACCTTTTCTTGATCAGTGTGTTGTTGTCGTTATAGATGACATCCTGATCTACAGTAGAGATGCTCAGCAGCATGGACAACATCTTATTCATGCTCAAACTTTACTAAGAGAGAATAAGTTATATGCTAAGTTTAGCAAGTGTGAGTTATGGTTACCATAAGTTTCTTTCTTTAGACACGTAATATTTGCTTCAGGTATTCGTGTTGACCCTAAAAAGGTAGAATCTGTCCTGCAATGGGAGCAACCAAAGACACCGATGGAGATCCACAGTTTCTTAGGGTTGGCAGGCTATTACAGAAGGTTCATTAAGAACTTCAGTTCCATAGCTTTACCCTTGACTAAGTTGACCAGGAAGGATGTTCCTTTTGCCTAGAGTGACAAGTGTCAGCAATCTTTCCAGTTGTTGAAGGAGAGGCTAACAAGTGCACCAGTGCTGGTATTACCTGTGTAAGGGAAAGGGTATATTGTTTTCTATGATGCCTCTATGAATGGACTAGGATGTGTGTTGATGCAGGATAAACAAGTGATTTCTTTTGCTTCTCGACAACTTAAGAAACACGAGGAGAATTTTTCGAGACACGATCTAGAACTAGATACTGTAGTACATGTCTTGAAGATCTGGAGACATTATCTCTATGGAGAGACATTCCAGATTTTCACAGACCATAAGAACCTAAAGTACAACTTTTCTCAACATGAGCTTAACATGAGGCAATGTCGCTGGATGGAGTTAATCAAGGACTATGACTGTACAATTGATTATCATCCAGGGAAGGCCAATGTGGTTGCTGATGCTTTGAGTAGGAAATTAGCAACACCAGCCCTAGACAAAGCACAGTTGAATTCTTTGGTGTGGTCTAAAATGGATATGCTTATCTCTTCAAGGCAAGACAATGTACAACTAAAAGTATCATTGTTATCTGGGTTGTTAGCTGAGATGCACATAAAACCTACTCTAAGACAGTAGATTAAGGAGGCATAACAAGCTGATGTTGTAGTTCAACAGATTAGATCAGAGTACAGTAGTGAGAAATGAGATGGTTTCCATGATTCATATGATCACGTAGCTTGTTATCATGGTAGGATGATAGTACCAGATGTTGATAACTTAAGGAAATTAGTCTTGGAAGAAGCTCATTCTTCAATGTATGCTATGCATCCATGAAGCACCAAGATGTATCATAATTTGAAAGATATGTATTGGTGGCCTGATTTGAAGAAGGATGTTGCTGAGTTCGTTATGCGGTGTCCAGTGTGTCAGTATGTTAAAGTTGAACACTAGAAGCCGGCAGGAACACTGCAACCTTTACCCATACCTCCATGGAAGTGGGATCATGTAACCATGGATTTTGTGGTTGGTTTACCCAGAACAGCCAAAGGTCATGATTCCATTTGGGTAATAGTTGATAGGTTGACAAAGACAACACATTTCTTACCTGTCAAAACAACCTATTCTACTGAGAAGCTGGCACAGTTATATGTAGATTAGATAGTACGGTTGCATGGGGTCCCAGTTACCATTGTTTCTGACAGAGGTCCCTAGTTTACAAGTCATTTTTGGGAGTGACTTCATAAAGCCTCAGGCACACAGTTAAGGTTTAGTACATCCTTTCATCCCCAGACTAATGGACAATCTGAAAGGACTATACAGACCTTGGAGGACTTGCTTAGGGCATGTGTTGTCTAGTTTACAGGAAGTTGGGATCTACATCTAAGCTTGATAGAGTTTGCCTACAACAATAGCTATCAACACAGTATATATATGGCACCTTATGAAGCTTTTTATGGTAGACGTTGTAGATCTCCCCTATGTTGGTATGAAATTGGTGAATATCAACTTTTGGGTCCTGATCTTGTGCAACAGACCACCGAGAAGATTAAAATAATACAACAACAGTTAAAGACTGCACAGGATAGGCAGAAATCTTACGCTGATAAGCACATAGACCTTTAGAATTCTAGGTTGGAGATAGAGTGTACCTCAAGGTCTCACCTTGGAAGGGAGTTCTTAGGTTCAGAAGAAAAGGGAATTTAGCTCCTAGATTTATGGGGCCTTATATGATCATTGAACGGATTGGAAAGGTAGCTTATAATCTAGAGTTACTACCCGAGCTGCAAAAGCTACACCTAGTGTTCCACATTTCCATGCTAAGGAAATGTCATCCTGACACAGAATCAGTTTTGTAGCCTATGGAAGTAGAATTGAACGATGATATATCTTATATAGAAGGACCTGTGTTGATTCTTGATAGAAGAATCAAGAAGCTAAAAAAGAAAGACATAAGTCTTGTAAAAGTCCTCTGGAATCACCGTGGCATTGAAGAAGCTACGTGGGAACTAGAGGAATAAATGAGGAGGAAACACCCTACTCTTTTCTCTTAAAATGTTTTGTTAATGATTTCGGGGACGAAATCCTTATAAGGGGTGGATAATTTGTAACATCCTGACCTGGGTTATGTACTAACCCTAGGTGTTTTGCCTAATAAAGTGGATTAAATGCTTGATTGTATTTCTTGAAATGTAATTAAGGATTTTGAGGAACTTATATTTCAATTTCAGTCCTTTTTGAATAATTTTGAAACATTGTTTTGTTACTTTTGGACTAAAGTGAAAATTACCCACATTGAGGGGTTAACCTGCAAATTGCACATGATAAGATGTTCCTGTGATGTTGAGACATAATAAGAATGAATATGATGGAGTGGAATGGTTTCTACAAGCTTGGGCATCAAGATAAAGCTTGTAGAGCAATCCTTGTACATTAAAACGTAGTTTTGGTGGAAAGTGCAATTTACCCAAAACCTAGTGTTCAATATGCAAAATACCACCTCTTGAGGGTCTCTCATGTTTCTTGGCATCAAGTAGAGCAATGAAAATAAGAAGGGTGCCTCATTTGGATTATCATGGAGGAGAGAGAATCTTGACATTAAAATAATCAAGATTTATGTACAAATGGAACTTTAATTTAATTTAATGCAAAAAGATATATATTAATTGAGGAGACCTTCAACCAAAAGTTGAAGGATGTGTTTGAAATTGTGTTGGACGAGCTTGTGCCATGCTTAGGCATAAAAAGATCTTGGTTCAGTGGAAGCCACTCACATTAATTTAATAAAAAGCAATATCCACTAAAAGGATGGATATTAATATAAAACTCTTTAAGGTGCTTAATTCCTTTTCCAATTAATTCTTGGATAATGGAGAGGTTTTGCAAAATTTGAAGGTGGCTTCATGGCCAAGGTATGGGGGAGGTATTTGTGGAAATTAATTTTAGAATTAAAGAATATAATTCTCTTATTTCTCTTTCCTTGAAACCCATATACATATCTTTTCTCTTCTTTTCCAAATACACCTGAAGGGTCGTTTCCTTAGTTTCCTTTTCTCATCTTGCTTGGCCGACCAAAGGAGATCTCAGGAGCAGGGGAAGACTACCACAACTTGTTGGTAAGGTTTTGATCATCTCCTACCTCAGACTCTTGGTAAAAACCCTAAAGCAATGCTTGATTCTTGGTTTTCTTCATCCGATTTCCATTTCTAGCCAACTTGCACATCCAAAAACTCAAGGACGGACCATGGACAGCTACTAGAACTCCATCTAACAATAAGATCCGTGGAGCTTGGATCTTGATATCAGTTCTAGAGGTGGGTTTTATAACTCAAACCCTTAACCATTGTTATTGCACTCTTTTCTATAATAATCGTTGGTTACTTTTCTTCTTTTGATACTCTTTTGAGTTCTTGTTAAAACTCCCATGAAGAACAGTTGTTGTTCTTGGTTGAATAGAGGAAGATGATGATGACTTCATCTTATATATTTATCCAAAGAACAGCTTTAACAAATGGTCTCAAATGAGGAGCTCAAACGATTTCCCAAACCGTTTGGAAGCAAACAGTTTCAAACTGTTTGGAATGAAACGGTTTCACCAAACCGCATGGAGGGAAACAGTTTCAAACCATTTGGTGGTGTTGACCAAGGGTTGACTGTTTGGAGATATGTTTAAAATTATCTAGGTTATGACCCATCAATTATTATTAATTAGTTCCATTTGGTTCATGAGTTGAAGGTCCATCAATCACCTAAACCCTAATTGGGTTGAGTGCTGATTTCATAAGTGATTGAGTTTGAAACTTGGGTTGATTGACCCAAACGGTTTCAAAACCATTTGGGGATCACCCAAAAGGTATCAAGACTGTTTGGTGATCACCCAAGACCATTTGGAGGTCTAGGGTTAGGTATGGTTGAGCAATTGAAGATCCAATGGTACTAAGTTGAAGTGCAATCAATTGTTGATTTTGTGATTAATCCAATGAACCAAACCCTAATTGGTTGACTTAGATTTTGGTGTTGACTTGGGAAAACGGTCTCAAGACCGTTTGGAGGTCATCCAAACGACCTCAAGACCATTTGGGGTCAGGTCATGTTCAATTTGTATGATGGTTCAACGGTTTCAAAGTAACTAATCACACATTGATTAATGTTAAAGGTTCATCGATTCTAAGCCCTAATCCAATCAATTCAAACCGTAGTTGATGATCAATTGAGGGTCAATTGAGGGTCAAATTAGTTGAAGGTTGACCTAATTAACTCAATTGAAGCATGGTGATAGGACCAATTGATGAGTGATAACATGATTTCAATGGTTGAAGGAATAAACATTGGAAACCCTAATTCAATTTGACAAGTTGAGACCATACTTGTTCCATGCGGTTTTGAGGAGGTTTGGACCAAACAGAATCAAGACCATTTGAGTCCAAACGGTCTCAAGACCATTTGGACCAAACGGCCTCAAGACCGTTTGGGACCAAACAATCCAAAATCGGTTGAGGTCATGCAGTTTCAAAAAGGTGCTTTATCAAACGATCTTGAAAGTCAACTTTGGCAAACAGTCTTCACCACCTACTTTACCAAACAGTTTCAGAGGATGTGCAAGACCGTTTGGAGGTCTAAATGGTCTTAGACCATTTGGAGGTCTAATGTGCAAGACCGTTTGAGGTCTGATCTAGTCAAGACCGTTTGGGGTCTATATTGCCAAGACCGTTTGGTGGAAAATTAACCAAGACCGCATGGGTACTTAAAGTGGTTAAAGAACAACTTGATTAATTGATTAATACATCATGTAATCATATATGATTATAGTAATGGTATCTTAATGGGGTAAGGTGATTAGTACCCTTGGAATAATTAAGCCCTAATGAACATGATGATAATGACATAACCCATATGTCAATTCTCTTTCATGATAAGTTCGTTTGGTTAAATCAAGGCTGATGTAAACATCATCTTATAGAAGATGAGAGAGAAAGACTTCCTACATGAATGATAATCAATTAGTGGACTTTCATTGTGAATGAATGTATAATTAGGGTATGATCCTTAATAGTGATATCATGAAACCCTAACTATGAAGGTCAATGAATCATAACCCTAATTGAGGGTATTAATAGGTGAAATACTAACCCATGATGATAGTATGAACTTAATTCTTAATGATAACATGATAAACCTTAATTCAAGGTACTTTAATGATCACTCCAATTTTGAATATGAATAGTAAACCCTAATCTAGGCTGATGTGATATGAATAGTAAACCCTAATCTAGGGTGATGTAATGTGAATAGTAAACCCTAATCTAGGGTGATGTGATATGAATAGTAAACCCTAATTATGGATTGTTGGATATAAGCCCTAATCTAGGGTGATGTAATGTGAATTGTAAACCCTAATCTAGGCTGATGTGATATGAATAGTAAACCCTAATCAAGGGTGATGCAATGTGAATAGTAAACCCTAATTCCAAATAAGGTAAATGGAAGGTGAAACTCTAAATTTGAGTTATACTTTATAGCATGAAGCTCTATGATTAGATAATGAATTGATAAGTCACTAATACTAATTGAAATAAGGGGATGATTAACCATAGTTGAATTGAAAAGGGAAACCCTATCCCTAGTAAGGGCATAGTGGTGCAACCTTTGAGTAGTGATGTTATTACTGTTTTGCATTATGCTCATATGAAATAGATGTATTTGTTATCATCTGTACTAATCATGCATGTTTTATGAAAAAGTGAACATAGCCAGGTATGAGCTATGATGCTTTGTTTATTGAAAGTACTTTATGAGCATTATAAGCAATGATATGCTATGTTGCCTAGTGAAAGGTAACAAAAGAGATTGACAGGCTGTAAGAGCCTTGTGAAATACATGCATTGCAACTACCATGTTTACACTGTCAAATGATTTGATGGCATTAGGTTACTTGTTTAAGTGGTAACTAACAAGTATATTGATGATCTAAGGGTTTGAACACCCATATTCTTGAATCATGATGATGAGATGATAAGGGATTAAGTTCTCAATGTTAATAAAGTTGTGAAATGAATTTGATAGAAGTAGTACTCTTTCTTTTTAGCAAATGTTATAATGGTTTATGTTTGAAAACATGTCTGATGCTAAAAGAATGATGTAATGTACTTAAATAATCAAGTGAAATGATATCATGTCGAGCCCTGACCATAGATCCATCATTGTCGGTAGTTTGGTGATTGTGAAATAGGTTTTCCTAAGGGAACACCTGGAGAGCATACTTTTGAGTATGTGGGGGTTATGGGCATGAATATCCTTACGCCCTAATGGAGGAATTGAAGTGAGATAAACATTAAATCTCTCAATCCTTCATTATATGTTTATGATGGGAAGATGTATCACTAATCTCGTGATGATGATGTTAATGCCGAATCGATGTGATATAAATATGAAATCTCCCAATGGCGAAGAGAGTACAACATACCACTGTAACTCTAATAGATAAGTTACCAGTATACCCTAGAAAGCTATTTTGGCTGAGACACCAGATGTCCTACATGTTGTTCCTCACACTGACTGAGGAAGATGAGGTCATAGGAATCTGACTCTTCTAATGACCTATGTATGATACTGATTTTGATTTCGCAATGGTCGGTTTGTGTGACATCCAACTTATAAAACACAAGATTAACTAAACGGAAGCGAATCATTTGCAGTGGATTACCGACAATCACTAAAAATTAAAACTTTTTGCAAAGAGATCTACACATAGGAAATCCTTTTCTTCAAAAGCCAACGTATATCATTTACATTCTGATTTAAAAGTACATGTCTTGCACTATCTACTGACTCTGAGGACCTGAGAGTACAAAGACGACACATAGGACTTTCTAACTATACAACACTTGGCAGCCAGTGCCTCCACCTGAGTTATCACTGTTGTCCCTGCTGTTGCTTTCCTTTTCCTGCAAAAGAGTCTCTGGTTCTTTGTCCGCGTCCACCTAAAAATGTTGGATCCCACGGGGGTGAGACAATTGAAAATTGTCCCAGCGGGAGATATAACTCTCCGCCAAAACATTGTTATTGTAGTTTATTGGAAATAAACTGAATAGTGGAATCATATGTAATCAACAACAGATAACTCAATATCTATGCAGTTTAGAGCAACATTCTTATGCAAGTATATCAGTTATAACTTGATTAAGCAGCATGTCACTATTCAATAAAGAATTGAATAATACAGATAACATTTATACTTCTAAAACATGCTAAGCAAGATAACATCAACCAATGATTCTCGTATTTCAAACTTATGCAAATACGCTACTCGGCTGATTACATTTTACAAACATAACTTAATCTCTGAGGAGATGAGGTATACCACTCATACTCCAACTGAGCACTGCTAGGAGTCAAAATCAGTACCATACAAGATCAGTGGAAGAGCCGGATTCCCATGACCTCCCACATCCCGGTCAGTGCTGGACTACTTGCAGGACATCTCGTGTCTCTGCCAAAATAGCCTGCCAGGGTATAGTGGCATCTAGCTATAGAGTAATAGCTCGTAGCATATACTCTCTTCAGGGTTATGGCCCGTAGCCAATGCCTGGTATTTTATTATGGAGTCATGGCCCGTAGCCATACTCTTACTGGGGTATGGTCTGTGACCAATCCCGTACATTGGGTATGGCCCGTAGCCAATCTTATGGGGCATAAGGATATGTTTGCCCATTACCCCCACATATTAAAAAATATGTGATCCGAGTTTTTGCTGCAGAGCAACCTGTCTCACCATCACCTATTCCTGACAATGATGGATCTATGGTCAGAGCACTACATGAATAGATTTCACTTGATTAATTAAGTACATTGTCATGTTCTTTTAGCATCAATCAAGTTCTCAAACATATTTTATTCATACAAATGATATAAAGGAACATGTACTATTTCCACCAATCACTTTCTCAGTCCTTATAGGACATTGGGATCTCAGTCCCTCATTTCAATACATGGATTTCTCATCCCTCAAACACATCATTATCATGCTTATCAAATCTGGGTATTTAAAACCCTTAGTTCAACACTGAACATTGTTACCACTTGATAGGTAACTATTACCTCTGGGCCCTCAGACCAAGGTATCATTGATTCTTGTTACACAAGTATCCCACATGGCTCTCAAAGACTATTAAACATTTTGTCACCTTTCACTAGGCAACAACAACTTATTCACATGGCTCACAAGGCCATTGACATCTTGTCACCTCTCACTAGGTAACAACTTAAAACAAAGGCTTACAAGCCCATACTAATCTTGCTACTTCTTTCTAAGTAACAAAAACATAATGGCACATATGGCCAATCAACTCTTATCAAATGAACATCATAGCTCATACCTGGATATGATCATCACCTCATGAGACCTGCATGATAGTTACACATGATAATGGGCTTATCAAGTTCACAACACATCATGCAATACAAGATAACATCATTATTCCCTTATCAAGATTATGGTTTACCACCCAATAGGGCTTTTCACTCCCTTTACCCAAGATTAGGGTTAGGGTTTTCAAATAGACATTACTTAGGGCTTTATGCTCATGTAACTAGATCAACCCTAATGTATTGCTCCATACTTCTAGGAACATTCAAAGATATCATAGGCGTATGCTTATGATCACCATTCTCATCATATATCATTAATGATCATCAATTCAAGGTATAAGTTCACTTGCCATCAACTCTAAGTCAAGTATAGAGTACCACGGCCGTGTAACTAAGAACGGCCGTGTTAAGGGAAGCCACCACGGCCGTGCTAACTTGCACGGTCGTGCAAAGTGAAGCTACCATGGCCGTGCTACCTTACACGGTCGTGCTACAGAAGTTCACCTCATGGATCATATTCAAGTATGAATTCTATTCATTCATTTAGGGATTAAGGTTTCACATACCATCTCCCTTCTTTATAATAGAGATTGCATATAGCATCACCCTTCATTTCGGTTTCATATCACGTTGCCCATAATTAGAGTTTACTAATCATTCCCAATTAGGGTTTCTCATGAAATTACCCTCAATTAAGGTTTCACATGGATACACCCTCAATTAGGGTTTCACATGGGTACACCCTCAACTAGGGTTTCACATGGATACATCCTCAACTAGGGTTCCACATGGATACATCCTCAACTAAGGTTTACTATTCATCCTAATTAGTGATTTCACATGTAGACAACCTCTTATTAGGGTTATACATGGAATCAGCCTCAATTAGGGTTTACATCATGTATTGGATCCATGCCTTTGTTATGAATTATTGATTATTACCATTAAGGGTATATCTCACCTAATTACATTAGGTTTCCAAAATGGTTTGATCAATTGGACCTTCAATAACATGAGTATCCAATTGAATTAGGGTTTTCAATGTTTATTCCTTCAATCATTGGATTCATGGAACCAATCATCAATTGGACCTATACTCATACTTCAATTGAGTTTAATAGGTCAACATTCAACTGATTTTAACCTCAATTGACCCTCAATTGGTCATCCATTAGGGTTTGATTTAATTAAATTAAGGTTTGGAATCGATGATTCAACAACACTAATCAACTTAAGACTAGTTACTTTGAAACCATTGAACCATCATCCAAATTGGGTATGACCTGACCCCAAACGGTCTTGAGGTCATTTGGATGACCTCCAAACGGTCTTGAGACCATTTTCCCATGTCCACATCATAATCCAAGTCAATCAATCAAAGTTTGAATCATTGGATTGACCACCAAATCAGCATTGCATTTAATATCAACTTGGTACCTTTAGACCTTCAAACACCTAACCATGCTCAACCCTAGACCTCCAAACGGTCTTGGGTGACCACCAAACGGTCTTGCGACCATTAGGATGAGCTCCAAATGGTCTTGAGACCATTTGGCTCATCCAACCTTTGGATTCTAGTGAAAATCCATCAAGTATTGGTCTATCGAGTTGATCAACAATTCAGCACTTAATTGCAATATGATTGGTAACTTTGGACCTTCAATTGATCAACTATACTTGACCCCAGACCTCCAAATGGTCTTGGGGTGACCCCAAAACGGTCTTGAGACCGTTTGGATGATCCCCAAACGGTCTTGAAACCGTTTGGGCTAATCAACCCAAAATCTCAAATTAACTCATTGGAATTTCAGCACGGTTTTCAATTAGGGTTTTCCCAATTGATTAGCCTTCAACTCACGATTCCTTGGGAGTTAACCCATAAAATTTGGTGAGTCATTATCCAACATAATAGGGATCAGTAATCACATGGTCAACGCTTGGTCAACGCCCTCAAACGGTTTTGAAACCGTTTTCCCAAAAAGTTCAATTAAATCAGATTGAAAATCAGCACTTAATCCAATTACGTTTCCCTAATTGATTAGGCTTCAAATCACGATTCCTTTGGAGTTAATCCCTCAAATTTGGAGGGTTATTAACCAACATAATTATGAACAGGAATACCAAACATTCAACGCTTGGTCAACCTTCGCAAATGGTTTTGAAACCGTTTGCCAAAACAGGTCAAGTTAATCAGGTTAAAAATCAGCTCTTAATTCAATTCGATTTACCTAATTGATTGGCCTTCAAATCTCGATTCCTTGGGAGTTAATCCCTCAAATTTGGAGGGTTATCATCCTACATAATTAGGAACAAAATTCCTAAACGGTAAATTCTTGGTAAACCATATCAAATGGTTTTGAAACCGTTTGCTCCCAAACAGTTTCAAACCATTTGCCCTTAAACGGTTTGCTAAAACTGCATAACCAATCAAATTAAAACGATTTGGAGTAGCTATCAAAATCATTTGGCTTAGTACATTTATTTGGATAAGAATATAGGATGATTTCATCATCCCCTTCCTTAGAACAACCAAGAACAGCAACCGTTCTTGATGGAAATTGCAGCAATGAATCAAAAGAGTATCAAATTGTAGAAAACCATCAACAAGGCATAGATAATTGATGCAATAGCAATGTTTAAGTGTTTTATGTTATAAAACCCGCCTCCAATTGAGCTCCAAATCTCCACGCTCATGCCATTAATGGTGGATGAAGCTCTTTCAACTCTCCCTAGGCTCGTCCTCAAGCTTTTGATTGTAAAAGTTGGCTAGGGTTGAAGAGGGAGATCGAAATAAGAAGGAATCCATAATTTATTTTCGATTTCCACCATGGAATCAAGGTGAAATGGATCAAGAACCTTACCTACAGGTTGAGGGTCGTCCTCCTGGTCATCCCTAGCTCCCTTGGTTAGTTTCCAAGCTAAGAGAAGAAGTGGGGTCGAAATAGCCTTTCATTTGGCTAGGAAAAGGCCTTTTTATAAAAATTCAATGAAAGAGAAAATTCATTATTAAAATGCATTTAATTCCAAAATTGTGGCCGCCTCTTCCCCCTCATCTTCCTTGGGTGCGAGGCATCCTCCTTTGACTTTTATTCCTCTCCATTATCCATGATTTAAAGAAAATCAAATTAAACACCTTAATGCTTATTATATTAATATCCATATGTGAGTGGGTTTTCTTTTTCTTATAATAATGGTGAGTGGAATTTCACCCCCTTAAGATATTTTCATTCCTTATCTTGGAAAAGGAACTTCCATCCTTATTCAAAATCGACCAATAACATTTTGGTTGAAGGCCCTTTAATTAATATATTCATTTTTGCCCTAAATTGAATTAGGGTTTCAATTAGGATTCAATCTTGATTATTTTAATATCAAGATTCTCTCTCCTCCAACTTAATTCAAATGAGATGCCCCTCTCATTTTATTTTCTCTACATGATGCCAAGAAATAGTAGAGACCTTATTGAAGTGGTAATTTGCAAATTGAACCCTAGATTTTGGGTAAATTGCACATTACACCAAAACTTAGTTTTAATGCACAACATAGTCCAACAAGCTCTATCTTGGTGTCCAGGCTTGGGAAAACCATACCACTACATCATATTCATTCTTATGATGTCACAACATCAGAGGAACATTTTATCATGTGGAATTTGCAAGTTAACCCCTCAACTTGGGTAATTTGCACTTTAGTCCAAAACAAGCAATCATTGCTTTAACATTGTTCAAACAGGACCAATATTGAAACATAGGTTTCTCATGAACCCTAATTACTTTTCCCAAGATAAGATTAAGAATCTACTCAACCTTATTAAGTAAAATATCTAGGGTTAACTCATAACCCAAGTCATGGATGTTACAAATTATAAACCCCTAACAAGGATTTCGTCCCCGAAAACCCAGATAAAGGGAACATATATTATTCATTCATCATATCATCATGTCTCTTCATAACACCTCATTATTATAGAGACATCATAGAACTTTGATCAGCAGAAAGTTCCTTCTCACAATATTCTCATAGAGTCAATTGAGATCTTATCTTCAAGAAATATTTAGTTGTTATATTTATGCAAAGCATAAACCCCTAACATATGATGTTCATATCATTTTATATAATCAGACTGATTTCACAATTGACCACTCCAAGCAGTCAACCTATATCATATGATAATTCTCAGATACTAGAATCCCTTACCTTGGTATCAGTCACATGTGTTGAAAAAAAAACATCATATTCTCATCTTTCTTTTATCATATTTACAACTTTATTGAACAGGGATCACCTCCCTTGTTCTCTTTCTCATCATATAAGAGTCATACTTTTACTTCCTCATATACACATACTTATCTGAATTCATATCAGATCCCTCTTTCTTGTACTTAAGGTATGATACATTTATCCATACCATATTTCCAATTTCATGATACTCATTAGATTGTCTCAGAATGATTGCTTGATCAGGGCAATAAAAAAGATATCAATCTAAGAGTTTCCATATTCACTTTATCATCAATAGTTGTATACCTGATCATGGTTTACAAGTACTGAGATCAAGTAGTATGTACTTACATGCTATCATATTTCTTGCTTTTCATATCATCATAACATAAGATTTAACATCCCTGGATTTTATCCAGGCATCTCCTCTATACCTCTTCCTCTTTCATAGATGTAAGATCAATATAGAGCATTTAAGGAATACTGAACAGAATTCAAATTCTAGCCCTCATCATTTCTTCCCTATATAGCAACCAATAGGAAAAACAAAATCAACAGTCCTCCTTTTATAACAAAAAGGGTTTAGTGTACTCAACATGTACACATTTATAACATACATTTTCCTCACATCATGGTCTTATAGGTAAAAGGTTAACATCTTTACCTTTACTTAATGGCCATTGCCCTGACACATTAAGCATTTATTACACTATTAGTACCAAAAACCTTGGCTTTTTAGAACCATTAGGCAAATGTCTCTAAAATTATAGAGATCATCACCTACTTTTCAGCATATTGCCCCTTCTCAGGCACTGCCATCCCAGATTTATTATATGTATAAACTCATGGCAGAACCTACTTTCTTGCCATAAGTTAATCTTTTCCATATTTTCCCTTGTTCCAGCATGACTAAGTCATTCAGGAACTCTTTTAAAGCTCTAGCTTTCTGTATTAAGGACTGATAACTTAGGTTGTAAGGCTAGTATCCAGTCCACTTATATGCATTATTGTTGCCCTAATCTGCCCAATAAGAGCATGATCATAGGATTCTCTATCCTGATCATGTTTTAATGGGGATTCTCAGGCACTCATTCTATTCTTGCATGATCCCTTGCACCTCTTCTTAGTGCAACAATATTGCCCTTAGTAATGTGTTTCTTGTGCTCTCCAGTCATTTTAAAACTTTACCCATTCTCTGCACAAGCATAAATCATTATAGGTATACTGGAGGACACTAACACAAACTTGATACCTTAGTCCTATGTCTCTGTAGACTTAGCGAACCTAGAGCTCTGATACCAACAATTGTGACATCCAACTTATAAAACACAAGATTAACTAAACGGAAGCAAATCATTTGCAGCAGATTACTAAAAATCACTAAAAATTAAAACTTTTTGCAAAGAGATCTATACATAGGAAATCTTTTTCTTCAAAAGACAATGTATATCATTTACATTCTGATTTCAAAGTACATGTCTTGCACTAGCTACTGACTCTGAGGACCTGAGAGTACAGAGACGACACATACGACTTTCTAACTCTACAACACTTGGCAGCCAGTGCCTCCACCTGAGTTATCACTACTGTCCCTGCTATTACTTTCCTTTTCCTACAAAAGAGTCTCTGGTTCTTTGTCCGCGTCCACCTAAAAATGTTGGATCCCACGGGGGTGAGACAATTGAAAATTGTCCCAGCGGGAGATATAACTCTCCACCAAAACATTATTATTACAGTTTATTGAAAATAAACTAAACGGTGGAATCATATGTAATCAACAGCAGATAACTCAATATCTATGCAGTTTAGAGCAACATTCTTATGCAAGTATATCAGTTATAACTTTATTAAGCAGCATGTCACTATTCAATAAAGAATTGAATAATACAAATAACATTTATACTTCTTGAACATGCTAAGCAGGATAACATCAACCGATGATTCTCATATTTCAAACTTATGCAAATGTGCTACTCGGATGATTACATTTTACAAACAGAACTTAAGCTCTGAGGAGATGAGGTATACCGCTCATACTCCAACTGACCACTACTAGGAGTTGAAATTGGTACCATATAAGATCATTGGAAGAGCCGGATTCCCATGACCTCCCACATCCCGGTCAGTACGGGACTACTTGAAGGACATCTCATGTCTCTGCCAAAATAGCCTGCCAGGGTAAAGTGGCATCTAGCTATAGAGTTATAGCCCGTAGCATATACTCTCTTTAGGGTTATGGCCTGTAGCCAATGCCTGGAATTTTATTATGGAGTCATGGCCCGTAGCCATACTCTTACCAGGGTATGGTCCGTAACCAATCTCGTACATAGGGTATGGCCCGTAGCCAATCCTGTGGGGCATAAGGATATGTTTTCCCATTACCCCCACATATTCAAAAATATGTGATCCGGGTTTTTGCTACAGAGCAACCCGTTTCACCATCACCTATTCCTGACGATGATGGATCTATGGTTAGAGCACTACATGAATAGATTTCACTAGATTAATTAAGTACATTGCCATGTTCTTTTAGCATCAATCAAGTTCTCAAACATATTTTATTCATACAAATGAAATAAAGGAACATGTACTATTTCCACCAATCACTTTCTCAGTCCTTATAGGACATTGGGATCTCAGTCCCTCATTTCAATACTGGGATTTCTCATCCCTCAACCACATCATTATCATGCTTATTAAATCTAGGTATTTAAAACCCTTAGTTCAACACTGAACTTTGTTACCACTTGATAGGTAACTATTACCTCTGGGCCCTCAGACTAAGGTATTCATGATTCTTGTTACACAAGTATCCCACATGGCTCTCAAAGCCTATTAAACGTTTTGTCACCTTTCACTATGCAACAACAACTTATTCACATGGCTCACAATGCCATTGACATCTTGTCGCCTCTCACTAGGTAACAACTTATAATAAAGGCTTACAAGCCCATACTAAACTTGTTACTTCTTTCTAAGTAACAAAAACATAATGGCACATATGGCCAATCAACTCTTATCAAATGAACATCATAGCTCATACCTTGCTATGATCATCACCTCATGAGACCTGCATGATTGTTACACATGATAATGGGCTTATCAAGTTCACAACACATCATGCAATACATGATAACATCACTATTCCCTTATCAAGATTATGGTTTACCACCCAATAGGGCTTTTCACTCCCTTTACCCAAGATTAGGGTTAGGGTTTTCAAATAGACATTACTTAGGGTTTTATGCTCATGTAACTAGATCAACCCTAATGTATTGCTCCATACTTCTAGGAACATTCAAAGATATCATAGGCGTATGCTTATAATCACCATTCTCATCATATATCATTAATGATCATCAATTCAAGGTATAAGTTCCCTTGCTATCAACTCTAAGTCAAGTATACAGTACCACGGCCGTGTAACTAAGAACGGCCGTGCAAAGGGAAGCCACCACGGTCGTGCTACCTTGCATGGTCATGTAAAGTGAAGCTACCACAGCCGTGCTACCTTACACGGTCGTGCTACAGAAGTTCACCTCATGGATCATATTCAAGTATGAATTCTATTCATTCATTTAGCGATTAAGGTTTCACATACCATCTCCCTTCTTTAGAATATAGATTGCATATAGCATCACCCTTCATTAGGGTTTCATATCACATTGCCCATAATTAGAGTTTACTAATCATTCCCAATTAGGGTTTCTCATGAAATTACCCTCAATTAAGGTTTCACATGGATACACGCTCAGTTAGGGTTTCACATGGGTACACCCTCAACTAGGGTTTCACATGGATGCATCCTCAACTAGGATTCCACATGGATACATCCTCAACTAGGGTTTACTATTCATCCTAATTAGTGATTTCACATGTAGATAACCTCTTATTAGGGTTATACATGGAATCAGCCTCAATTAGGGTTTACATCATGTATTGGATCCATGCCTTTGTTATGCATTATTGATTAGTACCATTAAGGGTATCTCTCAGATAATTACATTAGGTTTCCAAAATGGTTTGATCAAATGGACCTTCAATAACATGAGTATCCAATTGAATTAGGGTTTTCAATGATGATTACTTCAATCATTGGATTCATGGAACCAATCATCAATTGGACATATACTCATACTTAAATTGAGTTTAATAGGTCAACCTTCAACTGATCTGAACCTCAATTGACCCTCAATTGGTCATCAATTAGGGTTTGATTCAATTGAATTAAGGTTTGGAATCGATAATTCAACAACACTAATCAATGTAAGACTAGTTACTTTGAAACCATTGAACCATCATCCAAATTGGGTATGACCTGACCCCAAACAGTCTTGAGGTCGTTTGAATGAACTCCAAACGGTATTGAGACCATTTGCCCATGTCCACATCATAATCCAGGTCAATCAATCAAAGTTTGAATCATTGGATTGACCACCAAATCAGTATTGCATTTAATATCAACTTGGTACCTTTAGACCTTCAAACACCTAACCATACTCAACCCTAGACCTCCAAACGGTCTTGGGTAACCACCAAACGGTCTTGAGACCGCTTGGATGAGCTCCAAATGGTCTTGAGACCGTTTGGCTCATCCAACCTTTGGATTCTAGTGAAAATCCATCAAGGATTGGTCTATCGAGTTGATCAACAATTCAACACTTAATTGCAATATGATTGGTACCTTTGGACCTTCAATTGATCAACTATACTTGACCCCAGACCTCCAAATGGTCTTGGGTGACCCCAAAACGGTCTTGAGACCGTTTGGATGATCCCCAAACGGTCTTGAAACCGTTTGGGCTAATCAACCCAAAATCTCAAATTAACTCATTGGAATTTCAGCACGGTTTTCAATTAGGGTTTTCCCAATTGATTAGCCTTCAACTCACGATTCCTTGGGAGTTAACCCATAAAATTTGGTGAGTCATTATCCAACATAATAGGGATCAGTAATCCCAAACGGTCAACGCTTTTTCAACGCACCCAAACGGTTTTGAAACCGTTTGCCCAAAAAGTTCAATTAAATCAGATTGAAAATCAGCACTTAATCCAATTAGGTTTCCCTAATTGATTAGGCTTCAACTCACGATTCCTTTGGAGTTAATCCCTCAAATTTGGAGGGTCATTAACCAACATAATTATTAACAGGAATCCCAAACGGTCAATGCTTGGTCAACCATCTGAAATGGTTTTGAAACCGTTTTCCAAAACAGGTCAAGTTAATCAGGTTGAAAATCAGCACTTAATTCAATTCGATTTGCCTAATTGATTGGCCTTCAACACTCGATTCCTTGGGAGTTAATCCCTCAAATTTGGAGGGTTATCATCCTACATAATTAGGAACAAAATTACCAAACGGTAAATGCTTGTTCAACCATCTCAAATGGTTTTGAAACCATTTTCTCCCAAACGGTTTCAAAACGTTTTCCCTTAACCGGTTTACTGAAACCGCATAACCAATCAAATTAAAACGATTTGGAGTAGCTATCAAAACTGTTTGGCTTGGTAATTTTATTTGGATAAGCATATAGGATGATGTCATGATACCATTCCTTAGAACAACCAATAACAGAAACCATTCTTGATGGAAATTGAAGCAATGAATCAAAAGAGTATCAAATTGAAGAAAACCATCAACAAGGCATAGATAATTGATGCAATAGCAATGTTTAAGGGTTTAATGTTATAAAACCCGCCTCCAATTGATCTCCAAAGCTCCACGATCACGCCATTAATTGTGTATGAAGCTCTTGCAACTCTCCCTAGGCTCGTCCTCAAACTTTTGATTGTAAAAGTTGGCTAGGGTTGAAGAGGAGATCGAAATAAGAAGGTATCCTTAATTTATTTTTGATTTCCACCATGGAATCAAGGTGAAATGGATAAATAACCTTACCTACAGGTTGAGGGTCATCCTCCTGGTCCTCCCTAGCTCCCTTGGTCGGTTTCCAAGCTAAGAGAAGAAGTGGGGTCGAAATAGCCTTTCATTTGGCTAGCAAAAGGCCTTTTTATAAAAATTCAATGAAAGAGAAAATGCATTATTAAAATGCATTTAATTCCAAAATTGTGGCCGCCTCTTCCCCCTCATCTTACTTGGGTGTGAGGAATCCTCCTTTGCCTTTTATTCCTCTCCATTATCCATGATTTAAAGAAAATCAAATTAAACACCTTAATGCTTATTATATTAATATCCATATGTGAGTGGGTTTTCTTTTTCTTATAATAATGGTGAGTGGAATTTCACCTCCTTAAGATATTTTCATTCCTTAACATGGCAAAGAAACTTCCATCCTTATTCAAAATAGACCAACAACAGTTTGGTTGACGGCCCTTTAATTAATATATTCATTTTTGCCCAAAATTGAATTAGGGTTTCAATTAGGATTAAATCTTGATTATTTTAATATCAAGATTCTCTCTCCTCCAACTTAATTCAAATGAGATGCCCCTCTCATTTTATTTTCTCTATATGATGCCAAGAAATAGTAGAGACCTTATTGAAGTGGTAATTTGCAAATTGAACCCTAGATTTTGGGTAAATTGCACATTACACCAAAACTTAGTTTTAATGCACAACATAGTCCAACAAGCTCTATCTTGGTGTCCAGGCTTGGGAAAACCATACCACTACATCATATTCATTCTTATGATGTCACAACATCAGAGGAACATTTTAACATGTGGAATTTGTAAGTTAACCCCTCAACTTGGGTAATTTGCACTTTAGTCCAAAACAAGCAATCATTTCTTTAACATTGTTCAAACAGGACCAATATTGAAACATAGGTTTCTCATGAACCCTAATTACTTTTCCCAAGATAAGATTAAGAATCTACTCAACCTTATTAAGCAAAATATCTAGGGTTAACTCATAACCCAGGTCATGGATGTTACAAATTATAAACCCCTAACAAGGATTTCGTCCCCGAAATCCCAGATAAAGGGAACATATATTATTAATTCATCATATCATCATGTCTCTTCACAACACCTCATTCTTATGGAGACATCATCGAACTTTGATCAGCACAATTTTCCTTCTCACAATATTCTCATAGAGTCAATTGAGATCTTATCTTAAAGAAATATTTAGTTGTTATATTTATGCAAAGCATAAACCCCTAACATATGATGTTCATATCATTTTATATAATAAGACTGATTTCACAATTGACCACTCCAGGCAGTCAACCTATATCATATGATAATTCTCAGATACCAGAATCCCTTACCTTGGTATCATTCACATGTGTTGAAAAAAAAAAACATCATATTCTCATCTTTCTTTTATCATATTTACAACTTTATTGAACAGGGATCACCTCCCTTGTTCTCTTTCTCATCATATAAGAGTCATACTTTTACTTCCTCATATACACATACTTATATGAATTCATATCAGATCCCTCTTTCTTGTACTTAAGGTATGATACATTTATCCATACCATATTTCCAATTTCATGATACTCATTAGATTGTCTCAGAATGATTGCTTGATCAGGGCAATAAAAAGATATCAATCTAAGAGTTTCCATATTCACTTTATCATCAATAGTTGTATACCTGATCAGGGTTTACAAGTACTGAGATCAAGTAGTATGTACTTACATGCTATCATATTTCTTGCTTTTCATATCATCATAACATAAGATTTAACATCCCTGGATTTTATCCAGACATCTCCTCTATACCTCTTCCTCTTTCATAGATGTAAGATCAATATAGAGCATTTAAGGAATACTGAACAGAATTCAAATTCTAGCCCTCATCATTTCTTCCCTATATAGCAACCAATAGGGAAAACAAAATCAACAGTCCTCCTTTTATAACAAAAAGGGTTTAGTGTACTCAACATGTACACATTTATAACATACATTTTCCTCACATCATGGTCTTATAGGTAAAAGGTTAACATCTTTACCTTTACTTAATGGCCACTGCCCTGGCACATTAAGCATTTATTACACTATTAGTACCAAAAACCTTGGCTTTTTAGAACCATTAGGCAAATGTCTCTAAAATTATAGAGATCATCACCTACTTTTCAGCATATTTCCCCTTCTCAGGCACTACCATCACAAATTTATTATATGTCTAAACTCATGGCAGAACCTACTTTCTTGCCATAAGTTAATCTTTTCCATATTTTCCCTTGTTCCAACATGACTAAGTCATTCAAGAACTCTTTTAAAGCTCTAGCTTTCTGTATTAAGGACTCATAACTTAGGTTGTAAGGCTACTATCCAGTCCACTTATATGCATTATTGTTGCCCTAATCTGCCCAATAAGAGCATGATCATAGGATTCTCTATCCTGATCAGGTTTTAATGGGGATTCTCAGGCACTCATTCTATTCTTGTATGATCCCTTGCACCTCTTCTTGGTGCAACAATATTGCCCTTAGTAATGTGTTTCTTGTGCTCTCCAGTCATTTTAAAACTTTACCCAATCTCTGCACAAGCATAAATCATTATAGGTATACTGGAGGACACTAACACAGACTTGATACCTTAGTCCTATGTCTCTGTAGACTTAGCAAACCTAGAGCTCTGATACCAAAAATTGTGACATCCAACTTATAAAATACAAGATTAACTAAACAGAAGCAAATCATTTGCAGCAGATTACTAAAAATCACTAAAAATTAAAACTTTTTGCAAAGAGATCTACACATAGGAAATCCTTTTCTTCAAAAGACAATGTATATCATTTACATTCTGATTTCAAAGTACATGTCTTGCACTAGCTACTGACTCTGAGGACCTGAGAGTACAGAGACGACACATATGACTTTCTAAATCTACAACACTTGGCAGCCAGTGCCGCCACCTGAGTTATCACTACTGTCCCTGCTATTACTTTCCTTTTCCTATAAAAGAGTCTCTGGTTCTTTGTCCGCGTCCACCTAAAAATGTTGGATCCCACGGGGGTGAGACAATTGAAAATTGTCCCAGCGGGAGATATAACTCTCCACCAAAACATTATTATTACAGTTTATTGAAAATAAACTAAACGGTGGAATCATATGTAATCAACAGCAGATAACTCAATATCTATGCAGTTTAGAGAAACATTCTTATGCAAGTATATCAGTTATAACTTTATTAAGAAGCATGTCACTATTCAATAAAGAATTGAATAATACAAATAACATTTATACTTCTTGAACATGCTAAGCAGGATAACATCAACTGATGATTCTCATATTTCAAACTTATGCAAATGCGCTACTCGGATGATTACATTTTACAAACATAACTTAAGCTCTGAGGAGATGAGGTATACCGCTCATACTCCAACCGACCACTGCTAGGAGTCGAAATCGGTACCATACAAGATCATTGGAAGAGCCAGATTCCCATGACCTCCCACATCCCGGTCAGTGTGGGACTACTTGAAGGACATCTCATGTCTTTGCCAAAATAGCCTGCCAGGGTAAAGTGGCATCTAGCTATAGAGTTATAGCCCGTAGCATATACTCTCATCAAGGTTATGGCCCGTAGCCAATGCCTAGAATTTTATTATGGAGTCATGGCCCGTAGCCATACTCTTACCTGGGTATGGTCCGTAACCAATCTCGTACATAGGGTATGGCCCGTAGCCAATCCTGTGGGGCATAAGGATATGTTTTCCCATTACCCCCACATATTCAAAAATATGTGATCCGGGTTTTTGCTACAGAGCAACCCGTTTCACCATCACCTATTCCTGACGATGATGGATCTATGGTTAGAGCATTACATGAATAGATTTCACTAGATTAATTAAGTACATTGCCATGTTCTTTTAGCATCAATCAAGTTCTCAAACATATTTTATTCATACAAATGAAATAAAGGAACATGTACTATTTCCACCAATCACTTTCTCAGTCCTTATAGGACATTGGGATCTCAGTCCCTCATTTCAATACTGGGATTTCTCATCCCTCAACCACATCATTATCATGCTTATTAAATCTGGGTATTTAAAACCCTTAGTTCAACACTGAACTTTGTTACCACTTGATAGGTAACTATTACCTCTGGGCCCTCAGACTAAGGTATTCATGATTCTTGTTACACAAGTATCCCACATGGCTCTCAAAGACTATTAAACGTTTTGTCATCTTTCACTATGCAACAACAACTTATTCACATGGCTCACAATGCCATTGACATCTTGTCACCTCTCACTAGGTAACAACTTAAAATAAAGGCTTACAAGCCCATACTAAACTTGTTACTTCTTTCTAAGTAACAAAAACATAATGGCACATATGGCCAATCAACTCTTATCAAATGAACATCATAGCTCATACCTTTCTATGATCATCACCTCATGAGACCTGCATGATTGTTACACATGATAATGGGCTTATCAAGTTCACAACACATCATGCAATACATGATAACATCACTATTCCCTTATCAAGATTATTGTTTACCACCCAATAGGGCTTTTCACTCCCTTTACCCAAGATTAGGGTTAGGGTTTTCAAATAGACATTACTTAGGGTTTTATGCTCATGTAACTAGATCAACCCTAATGTATTGCTCCATACTTCTAGGAACATTCAAAGATATCATAAGTGTATGCTTAGGATTACCATTCTCATCATATATCATTAATGATCATCAATTCAAGGTATAAGTTCCCTTGCTATCAACTCTAAGTCAAGTATACAGTACCACGGCCGTGTAACCAAGAACGGCCATGCAAAGGGAAGCCACTACGGCCGTGCTACCTTGCATGGTCGTGCAAAGTGAAGCTACCACGGCCGTGCTACCTTACACGGTCGTGCTACAGAAGTTCACCTCATGGATCATATTCAAGTATGAATTATATTCATTCATTTAGCGATTAAGGTTTCACATACCATCTCCCTTCTTTAGAATATAGATTGCATATAGCATCACCCTTCATTAGGGTTTCATATCACATTGCCCATAATTAGAGTTTACTAATCATTCCCAATTAGGGTTTCTCATGAAATTACCCTCAATTAAGGTTTCACATGGATACACCCTCAGTTAGGGTTTCACATGGGTACACCCTCAACTAGGGTTTCACATGGATGCATCCTCAACTAGGATTCCACATGGATACATCCTCAACTAGGGTTTACTATTCATCCTAATTAGTGATTTCACATGTAGACAACCTCTTATTAGGGTTATACATGGAATCAGCCTCAATTAGGGTTTACATCATGTATTCGATCCATGCCTTTGTTATGCATTATTGATTAGTGCCATTAAGGGTATCTCTCAGATAATTACATTAGGTTTCCAAAATGGTTTGATCAAATGGACCTTCAATAACATGAGTATCCAATTGAATTAGGGTTTTCAATGATGATTCCTTCAATCATTGGATTCATGGAACCAATCATCAATTGGACATATACTCATACTTCAATTAAGTTTAATAGGTCAACCTTCAACTGATTTGAACCTCAATTGACCCTCAATTGGTCATCAATTAGGGTTTGATTCAATTGAATTAAGGTTTGGAATCGATAATTCAACAACACTAATCAATGTAAGACTAGTTACTTTGAAACCATTGAACCATCATCCAAATTGGGTATGACCTGACCCCAAACGGTCTTGAGGTCGTTTGGATGACCTCCAAACGGTATTGAGACCATTTTCCCATGTCCACATCATAATCCAGGTCAATCAATCAACGTTTGAATCATTGGATTGACCACCAAATCAGCATTGCATTTAATATCAACTTGGTACCTTTAGACCTTCAAACACCTAACCATACTCAACCCTAGACCTCCAAACGGTCTTGGGTAACCACCAAACGGTCTTGAGACCGCTTGGATGAGCTCCAAATGGTCTTGAGACCGTTTGGCTCATCCAACCTTTGGATTCTAGTGAAAATCCATCAAGGATTGGTCTATCGAGTTGATCAACAATTCAGCACTTAATTGCAATATGATTGGTACCTTTGGACCTTCAATTGATCAACTATACTTGACCCCAGACCTCCAAATGGTCTTGGGTGACCCCAAAACGGTCTTGAGACCGTTTGGATGATCCCCAAACGGTATTGAAACCGTTTGGGCTAATCAACCCAAAATCTCAAATTAACTCATTGGAATTTCAGCACGGTTTTCAATTAGGGTTTTCCCAATTGATTAGCCTTCAACTCACGATTCCTTGGGAGTTAACCCATAAAATTTGGTGAGTCATTATCCAACATAATAGGGATCAGTAATCCCAAACGGTCAATGCTTGTTCAACGCACTCAAATGGTTTTGAAACCGTTTGCCCAAAAAGTTTAATTAAATCAGATTGAAAATCAGCACTTAATCCAATTAGGTTTCCCTAATTAATTAGGCTTCAACTCACGATTACTTTGGAGTTAATCCCTCCAATTTGGAGGGTCATTAACCAACATAATTATTAACAGGAATCCCAAACGGTCAATGCGTGGTCAACCATCTGAAATGGTTTTGAAACCGTTTTCCAAAACAGGTCAAGTTAATCAGGTTGAAAATCAGCACTTAATTCAATTCGATTTGCCTAATTGATTGGCCTTCAACACTCGATTCCTTGGGAGTTAATCCCTAAAATTTGGAGGGTTATCATCCTACATAATTAGGAACAAAATTACCAAACGGTAAATGCTTTTTCAACCATATCAAATGGTTTTGAAACCGTTTTCTCCCAAACGGTTTCAAAACGTTTTCCCTTAACCGGTTTGCTGAAACCGCATAACCAATCAAATTAAAACGATTTGGAGTAGCTATCAAAACTGTTTGGCTTGGTACTTTTATTTGGATAAGCATATAGGATGATGTCATGATACCCTTCCTTCGAACAACCAATAACAGCAACCATTCTTGATGTAAATTGAAGCAATGAATCAAAAGAGTATCAAATTGTAGAAAACCATCAACAAGGCATAGATAATTGATGCAATAGCAATGTTTAAGGGTTTAATGTTATAAAACCCGCCTCCAATTGAGCTCCAAAGCTCCAAGATCACGCCATTAATTGTGGATGAAGCTCTTGCAACTCTCCCTAGGCTCGTCCTCAAACTTTTGATTGTAAAAGTTGGCTAGTGTTGAAGAGGAGATCGAAATAAGAAGGTATCCTTAATTTATTTTTGATTTCCACCATGGAATCAAGGTGAAATGGATAAAGAACCTTACCTACAGGTTTAGGGTCATCCTCCTGGTCCTCCCTAGCTCCCTTGGTCGGTTTCCAAGCTAAGAGAAGAAGTGGGGTCGAAATAGCCTTTCATTTGGCTAGGAAAAGGCCTTTTTATAAAAATTCAATGAAAGAGAAAATGCATTATTAAAATGCATTTAATTCCAAAATTGTGGCGGCCTCTTCCCCCTCATCTTACTTGGGTGTGAGGAATCCTCCTTTGCCTTTTATTCCTCTCCATTATCCATGATTTAAAGAAAATCAAATTAAACCCTTAATGCTTATTATATTAATATCCATATGTGAGTGGGTTTTCTTTTTCTTATAATAATGGTGAGTGGAATTTCACCTCCTTAAGATATTTTCATTCCTTAACTTGGCAAAGTAACTTCCATCCTTATTCAAAATCTACCAACAACATTTTGGTTGACGGCCCTTTAATTAATATATTCATTTTTGCCCAAAATTGAATTAGGGTTTCAATTAGGATTAAATCTTGATTATTTTAATATCAAGATTCTCTCTCCTCCAACTTAATTCAAATGAGATGCCCCTCTCATTTTTATTTTCTCTACATGATTCCAAGAAACATTAGAGACCTTATTGAAGTGGTAACTTGCATATTGAACCCTAGATTTTGGGTAAATTGCACATTACACCAAAACTTGGTTTTAATGCACAACATAGTCCAACAAGCTCTATCTTGGTGTCTAGGCTTGGGAAAACCATACCACTACATCATATTCATTCTTATGATGTCACAACATCAGAGGAACATTTTATCATGTGGTATTTTCAAGTTAACCCCTCAACTTGGGTAATTTGCACTTTAGTCCAAAATAAGCAATCATTGCTTTAACATTGTTCAAACATGACCAAAATTGAAACATAGGTTTCTCATGAACCCTAATTACTTTTCCCAAGATAATATTAAGAATCTACTCAACCTTATTTGGAAAAACATCTAGGGTTAACTCATAACCCAGGTCAGGGATGTTACAAATTATAAACCCCTAATAAGGATTTCGTCCCCGAAATTCCAGATAAAGGGAACATATATTATTCATTCATCATATCATCATGTCTCTTCATAACACCTCATTATTATGGAGACATCATAGAACTTTGATCAGCAAAAAGTTCCTTCTCACAATATTCTTGTAGAGTCAATTGAGATCTTATATTAAAGAAATATTTAGTTGTTATATTTATGCAAAGCATAAACCCCTAACATATGATGTTCATATCATATTATATAATCAGACTGAATTCACAATTTACCACTCCAGGCAGTCAACCTATATCATATGATAATTCTGAGATACCATAATCCCTTACCTTTGTATCAGTCACATGTGTTGAAAAAAAAACATCATATTCTCATCTTTCTTTTATCATATTTACAACTTTATTGAACAGGGATCACCTCCCTTGTTCTCTTTCTCATCATATAAGAGTCACACTTTTACGTCCTCATATACACATACTTATCTGAATTTATATCAGATCCCTCTTTCTTGTACTTAAGGTATGATACATTTATCCATACCATATTTCCAATTTCATGATACTCATTAGATTGTCTCAGAATGATTACTTTATCAGGGCAATCAAAAAGATATCAATCTAAGAGTTTCCATATTCACTTTATCATCAATAGTTGTATACCTGATCAGTGTTTACAAGTACTGAGATCAAGTAGTATGCACTTACATGCTATCATATTTCTTGCTTTTCATATCATCATAACATAAGATTTAACATCCCTGGATTTTATTCAGGCATCTCCTCTATAACTCTTCCTCTTTCATTGAGGTAAGATCAATATCAAGCATTTAAGGAATAATGAACAGAATTCAAATTCTAGCTCTCATCATTTCTTCCCTATATAGCAACCAATAGGGAAAACAAAATCAATAGTCCTCCTTTTATAACAAAAAGGGTTTAGTGTACTCAACATGTACACATTTATAACATACATTTTCCTCACATCATGGTCTTATAGGTAAAAGGTTAACATCTTTACCTTTACTTAATGGCCACTGCCCTGGCACATTAAGCATTTATTACAGTATTAGTACCAAAAACCTTGGCTTTTTAGAACCATTAGGCAAATGCCTCTAAAATTATAGAGATCATCACCTACTTTTCAGCTTATTGCCCCTTCTTGGGCACTGCCATCACAGATTTATTATCTATCTAAACTCATGGAAGAACCTACTTTTTTGCCATAAGTTAATCTTTTCCATATTTTCCCTTGTTCCAACATGACTAAGTCATTCAGGAACTCTTTTAAAGCTCTAGCTTTCTGTATTAAGGACTGATAACTTAGGTTGTAAGGCTAGTATCTAGTCCACTTATATGCATTATTGTTGTCCTAAAATGCCCAATAAGAGAATGATCATAGGATTCTCTATCCTGATTAGGTCTTAATGAGGATTCTCAGGCACTCATTCTATTCTTGCATGATCCCTTGCACCTCTTCTTGGTGCCACAAAATTGCCCTTAGCAATGTGTTTCTTGTGCTCTCCAGTCATTTTAAAACTTTACCCATTCTCTGCATAAGCAGAAATCATTATAGGTATACTGGAAGACACTAACACAGACTCGATACCTTAGTCCTATGTCTCTGTAGACTTAGCGAACCTAGAGCTCTGATACCAACAATTGTGACATCCAACTTATAAAACACAAGATTAACTAAACGGAAGCGAATCATTTGCAGCGAATTACTAAAAATCATTAAAAATTAAAACTTTTTGCAAAGAGATCTACACATCGGAAATTTTTTTCTTCAAAAGACAATGTATATCATTTACATTCTGATTTGAAAGTACATGTCTTGCACTATCTACTGACTCCGAGGACCTAAGAGTACAGAGACGATACATAGGACTTTCTAACTATACAACACTTGGTAGCCAGTGCCTCCACCTGAGTTATCACTGTTGTCCCTACTGTTGCTTTCCTTTTCCTGCAAAAGAGTCTCTGGTTCTTTGTCTGCGTCCACCTAAAAATGTTGGATCCCACGGGGGTGAGACAATTGAAAATTGTCCCAGCGGAAGATATAACTCTCCGCCAAAACATTGTTATTGCAGTTTATTGAAAATAAACTGAACGGTGGAATCATATGTAATAAACATCAGATAACTCAATATCTATGCAGTTTAGAGCAACATTCTTATGCAAGTATATCAGTTATAACTTGATTAAGCAACATGTCACTATTCAATAAAGAATTGAATAATACAAATAACATTTATACTTCTTGAACATGCTAAGAGGATAACATCAACTGGTGATTCTCATATTTCAAACTTATGCAAATACGCTACTCGGATGATTACATTTTAGAAACATAACTTAAGCTCTGATGAGATGAGGTATACCGCTCATACTCCAACCGACCACTGCTAGGAGTCCAAATCGGTACCATACAAGATCATTGGAAGAGCCAGATTCCCATGACCTCCCACATCCCGGTCAGTGCGGGACTACTTGCAGGACATCTCGTGTCTCTGCCAAAATAGCCTGCCAAGGTATAGTGGCATCTAGCTATAGAGTTATAGCCCATAGCATATACTCTCTTCAGGGTTATGGCCCGTAGCCAATGCCTGGAATTTTATTATGGAGTCATGGCCCGTAGCCATACTCTTACTGGGGTATGGTCCGTAACCAATCCCGTACATAGGGTATGGCCCGTAGCCAATCCTATGGGGCATAAGGATATGTTTTTCCATTACCCCCACATATTCAAAAATATGTGATCCGGGTTTTTGCTGCAGAGCAACTGTAACATACTAAATCTCAGGGTCTTCCCTACAATTTACCCACTTTTGAGCTTTTCTTGGCATTCGAGTCCATTTGGACCTTTTTCATAAATTTCACATCCTTTTGGATCATTTTTGGTCTCCCTGTGCATTTTGAGCACAATCTGAAGTTGAAATCACTATTTACCCTCATTTATGTAAATGGAGGGGTGTTTGCACAAATAACCCATGTTAAGAGATAAGTTAGGGTTAATAATGTAATTTGGTCATTAATGGGATAATATAAGTAGATAATATTTAGTTGGAGCTTTTTGGATAAATATATTAATAATAATATGTAATGTAATTAATTATGAGTGTAATTAACCTTTATTATTTCTCTCTCCTCGAAATATGATTTTAATTCATATTAATATGTTATTTTGTTGAGATATGATATTGATATGTTTATTGTAGTTAAGATCTCGAACCTTCACCTAATATTTCCTAATAATAGCCTTTTCACTTTACTTCATGTCTTTAATGTATTAATATACATTAACATATGCTTTTATACCCCATATATGAGTTATGGACTTTGTGATGTATAAATGCAAAAACTAAGTAGATAGCATTGTAATATACGTCATTATAAGCCTATGGTTCAAATTTGGTGGCTTTTGGAATTGATTTGACCCCTCAAAATGATTTTATACGCTTTTAATATAATGTGACTAAAGTCTTTGATTTATTTCATTTATATTTCAATGTAACGCCAAAGTTCAGCAATTAATATGTCATGCGCCCCATGGAAGCGATCCAACGGCTGCGATCTGACCCGCTCTGATCTGGCGGCTCCCCCACCTTCTCCTTCCTCCAGCCACTGAACAGGCGCGGCGCCCCAACTCCATAGCTCCGTTCTTCCTCCCTCCTCCACCATTACGCGCGATTCCAGTCCCTTTAGCTTCGTCTCCTTGCGACGGGTTCAGTGATCCCTTGCTCGACCCTTGATATGACCTGTGGACAAAATGCCCATTTGTGCCCTTCTCCTCTTCTCCGTGGAGAGGTTACAAAGCGAGGTAGGGTTCCTCTTTTTGCCTATACAAGGCCGGAAAACAATCCGCAGCCCCTGTGCATCGCTACTCCACACTCAATTTACCCTAAACTACCCTCAGTCACCTGGACCTACTCGAAGTGGACCTCCGGCGACCCCCTCCTCGACGTCGTCATATCTTCGACCTTCAGTTCAATTGGATGAGTGGTAAGCATCTCCGGTCCTACTCCTTTCTTTTACCGACCTTTCTCGGCCTCGGTTTGCATCGTGACACCTGGTCCTATAGACCAGGCTTGACCTCCGCCGGCGCCGACCCTTATGCCGCTTTGGTGCTCCTCCACCTACGGAAGAAGGTGCTTTTACCTCGTCTCGACTCCACGATCACGACGGGATCTTTATCTGAAGTTTTGCTCGCGGTTTTGACCCCGGTTTTCGTTGCTCTGTTCTCCGACGGTTCTCCATGGTTTCGTGTTCCTTCTGCTCCAATGTCCAGAAACTTGGTTCCAGCTTCATCGCCGAGATCCAGCGAAGGCAATATGCCTATTTTTATTTCCAAACTCAAACACCACTTGGGCACAGACTGCTTGAGTCGGGGCTCCCAGTGGTCTGCCTCTTCGCCATGGAAGCGAGAGGAAGATACCTGGTCATGGAATGACCATGGTAGCCAAGCCGCTACGCTTGGACGGTTTAACCTCGTAGGGGCATTATCGTCTTCTCACACTTGTTCTTGCTCTTTGACACAGATAATCAAAAGGTCCAAATGACTGATCTGCCCTCGCAGTGTTAATCGTTTTGATTTAACGAGCAAGGGCAAAATGGTCTTTTGCCTCTTTGTTTATCCGCCTTTGACCAAGGCCAAGCGAGCCTGGACCGGCTGACATGGCAAATCTGATTGGCCCATGTCAGCGTGGGTCCGGCCACTGTGGCGCCCAATTGTTTTTATTTTTGCCTATGTGGCTTTTTCCTAATTTCTGATTGGTCGGATTTACTTAATTCATAGTAAATCAACTGTTGGTCAGAAAAATACAAATAAATAGTCATTGGAAAGGATTTTTAACGTAGATTTTGATTTTATGGTTTTTCAGTCATGAATCTAATTCCTTTTTCGAAGTTTTCCTTGAATACCTCTTTAAGTATATAAAATGTTCTAAAATACATAATAAATTCATTTTAACTCCAATTTGTAAAATAAAATATGTTTTCTTATTCATGAGAATATGAGCAATCGTTTGGGCTTGATTTTGAACCCTAAATCGTGGTTTTGTAAAATTAGGGTTTTTCCTATGCTTTATGTTTTTACATATATTAATACATGTGTTATGTTTATAACTAGGATATATTGGGATGGTGATACAATCTGTTTGGTGGTTATGATGGTAATGTATTTAATCTAAGGTATGTGAGTCCTATTTCAGTATGTGATGCCTATTTTTGGTATGTGCACCCTATTCTAGTATGTGAAATCTAAGTGGAATGTAATTGTGCAAACTACCTATCCTTCAGTTGGGTCTTTTCCAACCCCACAATCATTATTGTGCTAGCCTGATTATCCCTCTAATTGCATTTATTGGCTCTTTACTTATTTTATGCTTCTAATGCCATTGTGGCTCATACAGTTGAATTATGTGAATCTTATTGTTGCCTATGTTGGCTCATCTTTTGAAATACTTTGAAATCTTATATATTGTGGTTGTCTATGTGGCTCCTTTAATTGTAACTCTTGAATCTTGTTGTTGCCTATGCTGGCTCATCTCTTGAAGTACTTGTATAATGATGTTGCCTATGATGGCATGTTGATTGAGAGTATTTAATTGGGTTTTATTCCCAATGCTATGTTGCAATCTTATTATACTTTTCAATCTACTGCCAAGTGAATGTTTATGCATGATATAGTTATTGGCCAATTGACAATGTAGTGTACATGAGTACAAACCACCCACAGGGCACTGAGGGTTTAGTCCTCCTGCCGGGCACTAGGGTTTTAGTCCCCCTACCATTTTATATATTAGGCACTGGGGTTTTAGTCCCCCTGCCATTGGTGAGGTCCGGTAGGTGCCTCACCCTACATTGAGAGGATGTTGAGTCATAATTTATATTCATGAAAATGTGATAATTGTTGATATTTAAATGTGGCAGTTTCTCTCTCTCGTATTCATATATTTGCCTCATTTCTTTTGAAATCTCTTATTGTAGAGAATCTTTTATATTGCAAAGCTTTATATTATTATTCGTCCTATTCCTTTTGATTGACACATACCTTTTATCTTTCTCTTGCTGGATGACCCCAACCATCCAGGTTAGGATCAGAGTGTGCAGTGGAAGCTTGGTGAACCTATGGCTAAGAATAAGGACAAGAAGAAAAGGAACATATAGTTTGCTTGATCATAGTTGCCTTTAAATATTATGTTGTTTTGTTTGGAGACAATGTTGTATTAGTCTAGTATTCCTCTACCTAGATCTTATGCTTGTATAAAGTTGTACTCCATTTTGGGAAAAATTTGTAAAGTACTCTTTATACATTTTGAATAAAGTCAAGATTTTAAATTTCCACTGCTACACAATTGGTGTTTTTGTTTGCCATGATTTTTTAGTAGAGACTTGGTCTTTACAGCAACCCGTTTGACCGTCACCTATTCCTGACGATGATGGATCTATGGTCAGAGCACTACATGAATAGATTTCACTTAATTAATTAATTACATTGTCATGTTCTTTTAGCATCAATCAAGTTCTCAAACATATTTTATTCATACAAATGAAATAAAGGAACATGTACTATTTCCACCAATCACTTTCTCAGTCCTTATAGGACATTGGGATCTCAGTCCCTCATTTCAATACTGGGATTTCTCATCCCTCAACCACATCATTATCATGCTTATCAAATCTGGGTATTTAAAACCCTTAGTTCAACACTGAACATTGTTACTATTTGATAGGTAACTATTACCTCTGGGCCCTCAGACCAAGGTATTCATGATTCTTGTTACACAAGTATCCCACATGGCTCTCAAAGCCTATTAAACGTTTTGTCACCTTTCACTAGGCAACAACAACTGATTCACATGGCTCACAAGGCCATGGACATCTTGTCACCTCTCACTAGGTAACAACTTAAAATAAAGGCTTACAAGCCCATACTAATCTTGTTACTTCTTTCTAAGTAACAAAAACATAATGGCACATATGGCCAATCAACTCTTATCAAATGAACATCATAGCTCATACCTGGCTATGATCATCACCTTATGAGACCTGCATGATTGTTACACATAATAATGGGCTTATCAAGTTCACAACACATCATGCAATACAGGATAACATCACTATTCCCTTATCAAGATTATGGTTTACCACCCAATAGGGCTTTTCACTCCCTTTACCCAAGATTAGGGTTAGGGTTTTCAAATAGACATTACTTAGGGTTTTATGCTCATGTAACTAGATCAACCCAAATGTATTTCTCCATACTTCTAGGAACATTCAAAGATATCATAAGTGTATGCTTATGATCACCATTCTCATCATATATCGTTAATGATCATCAATTCAAGGTATAAGTTCCCTTGCCATCAACTCTAAGTCAAGTATAGAGTACCACGGCCTCGTAACCAAGAATGGCCGTGCAAAGGGAAGCCACCACGGTCGTGCAAAGTGAAGCTACCACGGCCGTGCTACCTTACACGGTCATGCTACAGAAGTTCACCTCATGGATCATATTCAAGTATGAATTCTATTCATTCATTTAGCGATTAAGGTTTCACATACCATCTCCCTTCTTTAGAATAGAGATTGCATATAGCATCACCCTTCATTAGGGTTTCATATCACATTGCCCATAATTAGAGTTTACTAATCATTCCCAATTAGGGTTTCTCATGAAATCACCCTCAATTAAGGTTTCACATGGATACACCCTCAGTTAGGGTTTCACATGGGTACACCCTCAACTAGGGTTTCACATGGATACACCCTCAACTAGGGTTCCACATGGATACATACTCAACTAGGGTTTACTATTCATCCTAATTAGTGATTTCACATGTAGATAACCTCTTATTAGGGTTATACATGGAATCAACCTCAGTTAGGGTTTACATCATGTATTGAATCCATGCCTTTGTTATGAATTATTGATTAGTACCATTAAGGGTATCTCTCACCTAATTACATTAGGTTTCCAAAATGGTTTGATCAATTGGACCTTCAATAACATGAGTATCCAATTGAATTAGGGTTTTCAATGTTGATTCCTTCAATCATTGGATTCATGGAACCAATCATCAATTGGACCTATACTCATACTTCAATTGAGTTTAATAGGTCAACCTTCAACTGATTTGAAACTCAATTGACCCTCAATTGGTCATCAATTAGGGTTTGATTCAATTGAATTAAGGTTTGGAATCGATGATTCAACAACACTAATCAATGTAAGACTAGTTACTTTGAAACCATTGAACCATCATCCAAATTGGGTATGACCTGACCCCAAACGGTCATGAGGTCATTTGGATGACCTCCAAACAGTCTTGAGACCGTTTTCCCATGTCCACATCATAATCCAAGTAAATCAATCGATGTTTGAATCATTGGATTGACCACAAAATTAGCATTGCATTGAATATCAACTTGGTACCTTTAGACCTTCAAAAACCTAACCATACTCAACCCTAGACCTCCAAACGGTCTTGGGTGACCACCAAATGGTCTTGATACCGTTTGGACCAGCTCCAAATGGTCTTGAGACCGTTTGGCCCATCCAACCTTCGGATTCTAGTGAAAATCCATCAAGGATTGGTCTATCGAGTTGATCAACAATTCAGCACTTAATTGCAATATGATTGGTACCTTTGGACTTTCAATTGATCAACTATACTTGACCCCAGACCTCCAAATGGTCTTGGGGTGACTCCCAAACGGTCTTGAGACCGTTTGGATGATCCCCAAATGGTCTTGAAACCGTTTGGGCTAATCAACCCAAAATCTCAAATTAACTCATTGAATTTCAGCACTGTTTTCAATTAGGGTTTGCCCAATTGATTAACCTTCAACTCACGATTCCTTGGGAGTTAACCCAAAAAATTTGGTGAGTCATTAGCCAACATAATAGGGATCAGTAATAAAAAATGGTCAACGCTTTTTCAATGCACTCAAAAGGTTTTGAAACCGTTTGCCCAAAAAGTTCAATTAAATCAGATTGAAAATCAGCACTTAATGCAATTAGGTTTCCCTAATTGATTAGGCTTCAACTCACGATTCATTTGGAGTTAATCCCTCAAATTTGGAGGGTTATTAACCAACGTAATTATGAACAGGAATCCAAAACGGTCAATTCTTGGTAAACCATATCAAATGGTTTTGAAACCGTTTTCCCAAACAGGTCAAGTTAATCAGGTTGAAAATCAGCACTTAATTCAATTCAATTTGCCTATTTGATTGGCCTTCAACTCTCGATTCCTTGGGAGTTAATCCCTGAAATTTGGAGGGTTATCAGCCTACATAATTAGGAACAACATTCCCAAACGGTCAACGCTTGGTCAACCATCTCAAATGGTTTTGAAACCGTTTTCTTGCAAACGGTTTCAAACCGTTTGCCGTAAAACGGTTTGCTGAAACCGCAAAACCAATCAAATTAAAACGATTTGGAGTAGCTATCAAAACCGTTTGGCTTGTTACTTTTCTTTGGATAAGCATCTAGGATGGTGTAATCATCCCCTTCCTTCGAACAACCAAGAATAGCCACCGTTCTTGATGGAAATTGCAGCAATGAATCAAAAGAGTATCAAATTGAAGAAAACCATCAACAAGGCATAGATATTTGATGCAATAGCAATGTTTAAGGGTTTAATGTTATAAAACCCACCTACAATTGAGCTCCAAAGCTCCAAGCTCACGCCATTAATGGTGAATGAAGCTCTTGCAACTCCCCATAGGCTCGTCCTCAAGCTTTTGATTGTAAAAGTTGGCTAGGGTTGAAGAGGAGATCAAAATAAGAAGGAATCCTTAATTTATTTTCAATTTCCACCATGGAATCAAGGTGAAATGGATCAAGAACCTTACATACAGGTTGAGGGTCATCCTACTGGTCCTCCCTACCTCCCTTGGTTGGTTTCCAAGCTAAGAGAAGAAGTGGGGTCGAAATAGCCTTTCATTTGGCTAGGAAAAGGCCTTTTTATAAAAATTCAATGAAAGAGAAAATGCATTTAATTCCAAAATTGTGGCCACCTCTTCCCCCTCATCTTCCTTGGGTGTGAGGCATACTCATTTGCCTTTTATTCCTCTCCATTATCCATGATTTAAAGAAAATCAAATTAAGCACCTTAATGCTTATTATATTAATATCCATATGTGAGTGGGTTTTCTTTTTCTTATAATAATGGTGAGTGGAATTTCACCTCCTTAAGATATTTTCGTTCCTTATCTTGGCAAAGGAATGTCCATCCTTATTCAAAATCGACCAATAACAATTTGGTTGAAGGCCCTTTAATTAATATATTCATTTTTTCCCTTAATTGAATTAGGGTTTCAATTAGGATTAAATCTTGATTATTTTAATATCAAGATTCTCTCTCCTCCAACTTAATTCAAATGAGATGCCCCTCTCATTTTATTTGCACTACATGATGCCAAGAAACATTAGGGACCTTATTGAAGTGGTAATTTGCATATTGAACCCTAGATTTTGGGTAAATCGCACATTACACCAAAACTAGGTTTTAATGCACAACATAGTCCAACAAGCTCTATCTTGGTGTCTAGGCTTGGGAAAACCATAACACTACATCATATTCATTCTTATGATGTCACAAAATCAGAGGAACATTTTATCATGTGGAATTTGCAAGTTAACCCCTCAACTTGGGTAATTTGCACTTTAGTCCAAAACAAGCAATCATTGCTTTAACATTGTTCAAACAAGACCAAAATTGAAACATAGGTTTCTCATGAACCCTAATTACTTTTCCCAAGATAAGATTAAGAATCTACTCAACCTTATTAGGCAAAACATCTAGGGTTAACTGTGGCAACACATCCCATTATCATGCAGATAATGAGTTGTTATGTGAAAACGTGCGGAAATCACCATAACCACAGATTATCAAAAACACGGGTTAATTAAAACCGATTGCGGAAAACTGATAAAATGTGAAACTATTACTTTCCAGTCCTCATCCTGCACAGAAACATGTCATATAAATATGTACATACATATTCACAAGATCTGATACGTGTCCACAGCTTAGGAACAGCTGTTCATCCATCACATGAGACCACCGCCTGTTCAAATATACATAAAGGCCCACATCCGGCCAACAGAAGGATATACAGATATCATCAAACGATTATCGTGAAACAATGTCAAAACACTGCCAAAGACCTGAGAGTACAGGGATGACTCTAGACTCTACTACAAAACCTCCAAAATAGCAGCATGTCCAACGCTTGCCTTCTACTGTTCCTCAAGCTGCGCGTCCGCAACACCACAACCACGACCACGTCTACCTCGACCACCTAAAAAGGGTGTAAACCAGCGGAGTGACACAATTGAACAATTGTCCCAGTGGGAAACGTAGCTCCCCACCGCAACTACAGAACCTTAGCAAAATAACTATAACAACAATTATAATATGAGCAGATATATCGGAAGCAGTTATATATATATAGCAAGATCATTCTTACCGGCAAGCATACCAGCTGTACTAAAACTTATAACCAGATGTCTTTCAAAAGAATATGATTATCAAGATAAGGTATATCAACATGTAACAGGATTATTAGAACATAATATAATGTCACATAAACTGATTATCAAGATAAGACAGATTGCCACATAACCTGATTATCAGTATAACAAACAAGGCCTAAACCAATGTTTCGTGTTTGATTTGATCTAGTAATTACTAAACGGCTGTATTACATTTTATTATGCCCTGAGGATTTGAACCGTACCGTTCAAATCCAACCTTCGGTTACAAAACCCAAGCCGGTGCCATACAAGGTCAATGGAAGAGTCGGACTCCACAACCTCCCACCTCATGGTCAGTACATGAGTTCAACACAAGCAGGACCGCGGTCACATGCTGAAGTAGTCTAAGCCACATGGTTAGCTCCATAGGCTACCCATTCTCTAGCCCGCCTTGGTACAGGTCACGACGCTAGTAAAACTGAGCCACGGGCCTGTTCACCGTGCTCTGAGCCATGAACACATTCATGCTCCTTACATCACATATCCTGAGCCATGGGCCTGTTCACCATGCTCTAAACACATATCTGAGTCTGCAACCGAAGTTACACTCTTACCTCCTCATTTTTAGGCTAGGAGCAACCTACACATATTCAACAATATGCGCTTCCAGGTTAACCCGTCGGAGAACCTGTTTCACCATCACCAAGTCCTGACGATGATGGATCTATGGCCAGGGCAAACTACATGATATATTTCACTGTGATTAGTTAGTATCTTTTAGATGGATTGCAGAATTCAATCAAGTTGTATAACATGCAAGATATAACAGAAAGTAAAGAACATTATATTATGATCTAATCATATCAACCTGATCCATCTTAAGGATCCAACATCACATGTTAGCACTTGGCCTCTTGCCAACCATCCAGATCCATCTCAAGGATCATCACATACCACAGGATCTCAATCCTTCATCATGGACTGTCATTGCCTTTCAAGGCCCACATCATCATCATGGGACCCACACATATCACATGCATAATCTTATAGAGCAATTATCAACGTAATGTTACTCATCACATGTGTCATATAGCCATTTCATGGCTAAAACATCACCTGCAAGGTTAGAGTACACAATAATCGTAGATTCAACATAAGGCATATGCTCACTATCATGAAAGATCATTCAAGATAATCTAATTACCAATTTTCACACTTATTTGGTAACCGAGTGTGTTAAGTACATCCTTAACAAACCATACTGATGCTTACTCTCAATCTCAGGATTCTACAAGCAATCAAGGTATATAGGAAACAGATTGAGTATACAGAACCAACACTATTATTAACAAGGTCATTACTATGCCATCAACTATAGTCATCTTTATCATGAAACAACCTTTAACAGAACTGTCACTTAGCATCATTATTATCATTATTATTATCATTAAGCAACTACTAGAGTAGTTATCATCATCTTTATTACCTTTAACAATTAAGCATAACGGGTCACATCATGCATCTATTACATGAGGGCTATCATCATATACATTACTATCATTAGCATCCTTATTATTTTCAAGGCAACATATTACATATTGATGGTATCACAAACACCACCATCATTTTATTGGATAATTCGCTAATTACTTCCATCACATGAGGGGCCGTCACCAAAGCACCTCATGCCCTCACTAAAACCTCACAAGCTTCAATTAAACCTATCTATTCAGCATGGGCATCGACCACCATTCTAAACCCTATCGGCCATCACCCATTACTAACAATATCGACCTACATGGGTAGGGTATCGCCCATCATGGCTATCGGCCATTAGGGCTATCGCCCACCAAGCTATCGGCCAACACACCATGAACGGCCTATCGGTCAAGAGAACCATGTCGCCCAAAAAAAAAGGATAACGTTCACCTTAGCCTTATCGGCCAACAAACTTAGCTCACCCTATCGCCCATCATGGGCAAGGGTATTGCCCATCAAGGTACTAACCCTATCGGCCATCAAGGTATCGGCCAGCATGACATGCATGGCCTACCGGCCAGTATGGATATCGGCCAACCTGCATGATCTATTGTTCAAGACAAGGAAACCAGCCATACATGGTCATGTCATCTGACACCAAGACAAGCTTGAGAAAGCTATACCGACCAACACCTCAAGATGTATCGCCCAACAACATCCATCGGCCAACTCAACCATATCGGCCAACCCCTCACTAGCTTGACCTATCGCCCAACACAAGAGCACTCACCCTGTCGCCCAACATGGTCACCATATCGACCAACACCAAGAACACCACTAGGTTGTCCATCATAAGAATAAAGGTGTCGCCCAACATACCCAAACCAAGGGAGGATATCATCCATCACCAAGGAAAGAGAGGATGTCGCCCAACAGGGGTCATCACCTACCTCCAACACAAGAGACTTCAAACCCTAGAAAGCAAAGATGCTCCAGGAAACCCTAAACCCTAAGGGGGATGTCGGCCACCAAGGTACACTAGAATGGTACAAAAGAATGGAGCTAAGATAAACTACTAACATGCATAAGATCAAGCAAGAGGTAAAGGAGTTAGGGTTAGAAGCTATGCAACCCGCCTTAAGCCCCAAGCTCCAAAGCACTTCAGGGTCCAAAGCTATAGTCCACCAGGCTGCTCCAGGAAGGTGTATCGGCCACCACTTCAGCTCCAAGGGAGTGTATCGGCCAACACAAGAAAGATGGAGAGGGATATCGTGCACCAAGGGTGGAGGGGAGACCAAAAGAGCAAAGGAGACTAAGGCAAGGAGAAGAGCTTTCTATATAGGAGAGAAGGGAGGAGAAACCAAGGTAAAACCATGCTATGTGTCGCCCACCCAAGGGACACATGTCCACCAACTCAAGCCACCTCTCATGCAAGCCATAAGGCACTTGTCCAAGATGTGCACCATGTGTCCACCAACCAAGCCAAGCCATCTGGGCGACACAATAAGAGCTACTAGGCGACACACCAAGCAACTGGGTGACATACCAAGGCATCTGGGTGACACACCACCTCTAGGTCAACACAAACCAACCTAGGGCGACACACACTACTCCTTGGGCGACACAAGGCTCAAGCAAGCCCAAACAAGGAACTCCAATGCCCAAACAAGCTCAACTCAGGCCCAAAGGACTCAAACAACAAGCCCAAGCCTTCCTCTCAGCCCTAGAGGAGCAAAGAGGGAAAACATCTCACAAGATGGCAAACTTGCGCACAAAACCCTAGACTTGGGTTATTTGCAAGTAGCCCCTCGAACTCTTCAACAAAGCTCAACAAAACCCTAATCACCACTTAGGGTGATTAGCAAGCATCAAACCACTAAGGTTAAGCAAAACAAACAGGGTAAACCCTAAATGCAGGTCAGGGTCCTTACAGCCATAAACCTCTACAAAAGGATTTCGTCCCCAAAATCCAAAGAGAAAAGCGAGGGATACTTCCTCCTCATCTCTTCCTCAAGCTCCCACGTGGCTTCCTCAACGCCACAGTGATGCCAAAGAACCTTCACAAGAACATGTCCTTTCTCTTCAGCTTCTTGACTCTTCTGTCAAGGATTGTCATACGACCCCCTTCATAAGTCACATCTTTGTCAAGCTCAACTTCAACTGGCTGTATCACTGTCCATGTATCCGGATGACTTTTCTTCAGCATACTGACATGGAACACTGGATGTAACCTGTGCAACTCTGGAGGCAACTCTAACTCGTAAGCCACCTTGCCAACACGTGCTAACACTGGGTAAGGCCCCATATATCTGGGAGCTAACTTACCTTTCCGTCTAAACCTCAGCACACCTTTCCACGGAGAGACTTTAAGATACACCTTGTCTCCCACCTGGAACTCCAAAGGTCGTCGGCGATTATCTGCATAAGACTTCTGCCTGTCTTGTGCTGCTTTCAACTGTTGTTGTATCACCTTGATCTTTTCTATCGTTTGATGTACTAACTCAGGGCCCAAAAGCTGATATTCACCTGATTCATACCAACACAAAGGAGATCTGCACTTCCTCCCATACAAAGCCTCATAGGGAGCCATGTCAATGCTCCGCTGATAGCTATTGTTGTAGGCAAACTCTATCAAACTGAGATGTACGTCCCAACTGCCTAGGAACTGCAAAACACAAGCACGAAGAAGATCCTCCGAAGTCTGAATAGTCCTCTCAGACTGTCCATCTGTTTGCGGGTGGAAAGCGGTACTGAACTTCAACTGCGTTCCCATCGCCCTGTGCATCTGTTCCCAAAAATGACTTGTAAACTGAGGACCACTATCAGAAACTATCATCGCTGGCACACCATGCAAACGAACTATTTCATCCACATATACTCGAGCGAGCTTTTCAGCTGTATACGTGGTCTTCACAGGTATGAAATGGGAAGACTTCGTTAATCTGTCCACTATCACCCAAATGGAATCATGATTCCTAGTTGTCCTGGGTAGACCAACTACGAAATCCATGGTTATATGATCCCATTTCCACTGTGGTATAGGCAAAGGTTGCAACGTACCTGCCGGCTTTTGATGCTCAGCCTTGACTTGCTGACACACCGCACACCTAGCCACAAACTCAACTACATCTTTCTTCAAGCCAGGCCACCAGTACAAGTCCTTCAGACTATGATACATCTTGGTGACGCCTGGATGCATAGCATACATCGACGTGTGTGCTTCCTCGAGCACCAACTTCCTCAGACTATCAGCATCTGGAACCACCATCCTATTATGATAGCAAACCACTCCATCCTCGGACTCATGGAACCCATCACGCTTTTCGCTGCCAAACTCTGATCTGATTAACTGTACTATACCATTTGTTTGTTGTGCATCCTTGATCTGCTGTCTCAACGTGGGCTTGATTTTCATCTGTGCTAAATGTCCAGCTAACGAGGAAACCTTCATCTGTACGTTCATCTGCCGCAAGGAGACTAACATGTCCCGCCTATGGCATACCAAAGAACTCATATGTGCCTTCTTGGGAGAAGAAGACTTTCTGCTAAGTGCATCCGCTACCACATTCGCGTTACCAGGATGATACGCGATAGTGCAATCATAATCATTGATCAACTCCATCCACCGACGCTGTCGCATGTTCAACTCTTGCTGTGAGAAGATGTACTTCAGATTCTTGTGATCCGTAAAGATCTGACATACTTCCCCATAAAGATAGTGTCTCTAAATCTTTAACGCATGAACCACTACTGCCAGCTCCAAATCATGGGTCGGATAGTTCTCCTCGTGTTTCTTAAGCTGTCGCGAAGCAAAAGAAACCACATGATCCTCCTGCATCAGCACACAACCCAAACCTTTCTTGGACGCATCACAGAAAACAATATAGCCTTTCCCGGGTTCTGGCAAGATCAACACTGGAGCACTGGTCAGCTTTTCCTTCAAACTTTGGAAAGCTTGCTGACATCGATCATCCCAAACAAAAGGTACATCCTTCCTGGTGAACTTCGTCATCAGCAACACAATCACACTGAAGTCCTTGATAAACCTCCGGTAGTATCCTGCTAGACCAAGGAAACTACGAACTTCTGTGGGCATCTTCGGCTGTTCCTAATCCGCAACAGATTCTACTTTCTTTGGATCTACTTTGACTCCTTCAGCAGATATCACATGACCCAAGAAAGTCACTTCATCCAACCAGAACTCACACTTACTGAACTTAGCATACAACTGGTGTTGACGAAGATGTTGTTCATGCTCTAGCATGTCCCGACTATAGATCAAGATGTCGTCTATAAAACTACAACAAATTGATCTAAGAACGGTCGAAACACTATGTTCATCAGGTCCATGAAAGCAGCAGGTGCATTGGTTAGCCCAAACGGCATAACCACAAACTCAAAATGACCATACCTCGTCCTAAAAGCTGACTTTGGTATGTCATCCGCCTTTATCCTCAACTGATGATATCCGGACCGTAGATCGATCTTCGAAAACACTGTAGCACCACGCAACTGATCGAACAGATCATCTATCCTCGGCAACGGGTACTTATTCTTGATCGTGACTTTGTTCAACTGTCAGTAGTCTATACACAACCGCATCGAACCATCCTTCTTCTTAACAAACAACACGGGAGCACCCCACGGGGACGTGCTCGGTCGGATGAAACCTTTCTCCAACAACTCTTGCAACTGCTTCTTCAACTCTGCCATCTCTGCTGGAGCCATCCTATACGGTGTCTGTGCAATCGGCTCTGTTCCTGGAACCAGATTGATTTCAAAATCGATCTCTTGGGGTGGAGGAACACCAGGAAACTCCTCAGGAAACACATCTGCAAACTCTCGGATTATCGACACCTCTTCAAGGTTAAGGCCTTTCTCCTTGGCATCCACAACGGTATCCACCACGTGAGCTAGGAACGCCTCACATCCTTGTCGTAACAACCTATCAGCCACCGTAGCTGATACTAGACATGTCGGAAGAATCTTCCTATCTCCTTGGAAGATCCAATTCTCTCCAGCAACATCAAACACCGCCTGCTTGGAACCACAGTCCAAGACAACCTTATACTTCTCTAAGGCATCCATCCCAAGGATAACATCGAAACCATGCATATCAAGTGGTATGAGATCCACCTGAATGTTGTGTCCTGAGAAAGACAAGACACAAGATGGACACTCTTCTCGAAGCAAAGAGGAACCATCAAGAGGGGTTTCTAACAACAAGCTATCCTTCTTACAACTAACAGGTAGATGACAGTTTTCAAGCATACTATAGGTGATAAAAGAGTGTGTAGCACCCGGGTCAACCAGAATAGATATAAAGCAAGAAGAAGACATATCAGAATGAAATAACTCCATCTGACCTGTCACCACTCGCAGGTTGACTACTTCCTCCGGCTGATTCATGGCATAGAATCGAGTCGTTGCTTGTTGTCCATGACCTCTGCTCCCTTGAGCAGACGATCCAGTTTGAGACGCTTGACCGCGTCCTCATCCTCTGCTACCACTGGGTTGTGGTCTCTCAGACTTCTGGAAACTCTGCCTCGGTTGCTGCGTCACTTCAACATCTCTATTCGGGGAATTGAACTTCCAATGCCCGACTTGTCCACAAAGATGACATGCTCTATTGTCAACTCGTGGCCTAGATGGCCCTGTCACTGCCACCGAAGCTGAGATGTGCGCCTTAGATGGTGAAGAAACATAACCTTTTCCCTTACTCGGAGACCACTGCGATGGTACACCAGCACTTCTCATTACTGACGGTGCTGAAAACCTGGGCTTCTTGAAGCCACCAAACCTTCGTCCTTGAAACTGAGCAGGTCTTTTAAGAGACACAAACTCTCTTTTCTCCTGTACTGTCCTCTCGATCTGTCGAACTGATTCCACAAACATAGCAAACCGCTCTCAGTTTTCCAGCGCAGACACAGGGGTTGTCAACTCAGCACTCAAACCCTTCTCGAAACGTCTGATCCGTTCATCATCTGTTGCCGCCATGTGAGGACAGAACCTCAACAGATCCATAAACTTAGCTTCATACTCGGTGATGTTCATCGTTCCTTGCCGCAACTTCTCAAACTGACTGATCTTCTCATCCAGGTACGTCTTCGGAAAGTATCTAGTGACGAACTCGCGTCGAAACACTTCCCAACAGATCACCTCACCAGGCCGCTTCTCTTCCTCGATGGTCCACCAGTGACCAGCACTACCCTTCAGAAGGTAGACATCATGCTTTACTTTGTCTGCTTCGGGGATGTCGAGGATCTGAAAAGCCTTTTCAAGACTTGTCAGCCACAGATCTGCATCCACTGGATCAGCCGTTCCAGCATAATCCGAAGCTCCGACTCGGCGAAGCCGCTCAAAGGTCTTCCTGATACCCGATGCTTCTCCATGGGGAACCTGTGCTCACGGAGGAGGCACTGGTAATCGCTCAACCATGAGATTCATCGTATCCATTAACTGCCCCATAAGCTGTTGGTAGGCAGGGTGTTCAAGTATGGCTGGGTCTGGTTGGGGGACCTCAGGCACCTGATCTTCATGTGCCCGTCCATCTGCTCCATCAACCGATGCAGCATCACTATGCTCAGGAGCATGCTCTTCGTGGTTTCCAGACATCTTGGCTTTTCTTCCGCTGAGGGTAGAAGATTTTTGTAAGATAACCTGGAAAACTCATAAGAACAGACTCGACCTAGTCCTAAATCCCTGTAGACTCAGCGAACCTAGAGCTCTGATACCAAGCTTTGTGGCAACACATCCCATTATCATGCAGATAATGAGGTGTTACGTGAAAACATGCGGAAATCACCATAACCACAGATTATCAAAAACACGGGTTAATTAAAACCGATTGCGGAAAACTGATAAACTGTGAAACTATTACTTTCCAGTCCTCATCCTGCACAAAAACATGTCATATAAATATGTACATACATATTCACAAGATCTGATACGTGTCCACAGCTTAGGAACAACTGTTCATCCATCACATGAGACCACCGCCTGTTCAAATATACATAAAGGCCCACATCCGGCCAACAACAGGATATACAGATATCATCGAACGATTATCGTGAAACAACGTCAAAACACTGCCAAGGACCTGAGAGTACAGGGATGACTCTAGACTCTACTACGAAACCTCCAAAACAACAGCATGTCCAACGCTTGCCTTCTACTGCTCCTCAAGCTGCTCGTCCGCAACACCACAACCACGACCACGTCTACCTCGACCACCTAAAAAGGGTGTAAACCAGCGGAGTGAGACAATTGAACAATTGTCCCAGCGAGAAACATAGCTCCCCACCGCAACTACAGAACCTCAGCAAAATAACTATAACAACATTTATAATATGAGCAGATATATCGGAAGCAGTTATATATATATATATAGCAAGATCATTCTTACCGGCAAGCATACCAGCTGTACTAAAACTTATAACCAGATGTCTTTCAAAAGAATATGATTATCAAGATAAGGTATATCAACATGTAACAGGATTATTAGAACAGAATATAATGTCACATAACCTGATTATCAAGATAAGACAGATTGCCACATAACCTGCAAGGTATAACAAACAAGGCCTCAACAAATGTTTCGTGTTTGATTTGATCAATAAATACTAAACGGCTGTATTACGTTTTATTATGCCCTGAGGATTTGAACCGTACCGTTCAAATCCAACCTTCGGTTACAAAACCCAAGCCGGTGCCATACAAGGTCAATGGAAGAGCCAGACTCCACGACCTCCCACCTCATGGTCAGTACATGAGTTCAACACAAGCAGGACCGCAGTCACATGCTAAAGTGGTCTAAGCCACAGGGTTAGCTCCATAGGCTACCCATTCTCTAGCCCGCCTTGGTACAGGTCACGACGCTAGTAAAACTGAGCCACGGGTCTGTTCACCGTACTCTGAGCCATGAACGCATTCATGCTCCTTACATCACATATCCTGAGCCATGGGCCTGTTCACCATGCTCTAAACACATATCTGAGTCTGCAACCGAAGTTACACTCTTACCTCCTCATTTTCAGGCTAGGAGCAACCTACACATATTCAACAATTTGCGCTTCCAGGTTAACCAGTAGGAGAACCTGTTTCACCATCACCAAGTCCTGACAATGATGGATCTATGGCCAGGGAAACTACATGATATATTTCACTGTGATTAGTTAGTATCTTTTAGATGGATTGCATAATTCAACCAAGTTGTATAACATGCAAGATATAACAGAAAGTAAAGAACATTATATTATGATCTAATCATATCAACTTGATCCATCTTAAGGATCCAACATCACATGTTACCACTTGGCCTCTTGCCGACCATCCAGATCCATCTCAAGGATCATCACATACCACAGGATCTCAATCCTTCATCATGCATTGTCATTGCCTTTCAAGGCCCACATCATCATCATGGGACCCACACATATCACATGCATAATCTTATAGAGCAATTATCAACGTAATGTTACTCATCACATGTGTCATATAGCCATTTCATGGCTAAAACATCACCTGCAAGGTTAGAGTACACAATAATCGTAGATTCAACATAAGGCATATGCTCACTATCATGAAAGATCATTCAAGATAATCTAATTACCAATTTTCACACTTATTTGGTAACCGGGTGTGTTAAGTACATCCTTAACAAACCATACTGATGCTTACTCTCAATCTCAGGATTCTACAAGCAATCAAGGTATATAGGAAACAGATTGAGTATACAGAACCAACACTATTATTAACAAGGTCATTACTATGCCATCAACTATAGTCATCTTTATCATGAAACAACCTTTAACAGAACTGTCACTTAGCATCATTATTATCATCATTATTATCATTAAGCAACTACTAGAGTAGTTATCATCATCTTTATTACCTTTAACAATTAAGCATAACGGGTCACATCATGCATCTATTACATGAGGGCTATCATCATATACATTACTATCATTAGCATCCTTATTATTTGCAAGGCAACATATTACATATTGATGGTATCACAAACACCACCATCGTTATATTGGTTAATTAGCTAATTACTTCCATCACATGAGGGGCCGTCACCAAAGCACCTCATGCCCTCACTAAAACCTCACAACCTTCACTTAAACCTATCTATTCAGCATGGGCATCGGCCACCATTCTAAACCCTATCGGCCATCACCCATTACTAACCCTATCGGCCTACATGGGTAGGGTATCGCCCATCATGGCTATAGGCCATTAGGGCTATCGCCCACCAAGCTATCGGCCAACACACCATGAACGACCTATCGGTCAAGAGAACCATGTCGCCCAAAAAAAAAGGATAACGTTCACCTTAGCCTTATCGGCCAACAAACTTAGCTCACCCTATCGCCCATCATGGGCAAGGGTATCGCCCATCAAGGTACTAACCCTATCGGCCATCAAGGTATCAACCAGCATTACATGCATGGCCTACCGGCCAGCATGGATATCGGCCAACCTGCATGATCTATTGTTCAAGACAAGGAAACCAGCCATACATGGTCATGTCATCTAACACCAAGACAAGCTTGACAAAGCTATACCGACCAACACCTAAATATGTATCGCCCAACAACATCCATCGGCCAACTCAACCATATCGGCCAACCCCTCACTAGCTTGACCTATCGCACAATAGAGGAGCACTCACCCTGTCACCCAACATGGTCACCATATCGACCAACACCAAGAACACCACTAGGTTGTCCATCATAAGAATAAAGGTGTCGCCCAACATACCCAAACCAAGGGAGGATATCGTCCATCACCAAGGCAAGAGAGGATGTCGCCCAACAGGGGTCATCACCTACCTCCAACACAAGAGACTTCAAACCCTAGAAAGCAAAGACGCTCCAGGAAACCCTAAACCCTAAGGGGGATGTCGGCCACCAAGGTACACTAGCAAGGTACAAAAGCAAGGAGCTAAGCTAAACTACTAACATGCATAAGATCAAGCAAGAGGTAAAGGAGTTAGGGTTAGAAGCTATGCAACCCGCCTTAAGCCCCATGCTCCAAAGCACTTCAGGGTCCAAAGCTATTGTCCACCAGGCTGCTCCAGGAAGGTGTATCGGCCACCACTTCAGCTCCAAGGGAGTGTATCAGCCAACACAAGCAAGATGGAGAGGGATATCGTGCACCAAGGGTGGAGGGGAGACCAAAAGAGCAAAGGAGACTAAGGCAAGGAGAAGAGCTTTCTATATAGGAGGGAAGGGAGGAGAAACCAAGGTACAACCATGCTATGTGTCGCCCACCCAAGGGACACATGTCCACCAACTCAAGCCACCTCTCATGAAAGCCATAAGGCACTTGTCCAAGATGTGCACCATGTGTCCACCAACCAAGCCAAGCCATCTGGGCGACACAACAAGAGCTACTGGGCGACACACCAAACAACTGGGCGACATAGCAAGGCATCTGGGTGACACACCACCTCTAGGTCAACACAAACCAACCTAGGGCGACACACACTACTCCTTGGGCGACACAAGGCTCAAGCAAGCCCAAACAAGGAACTCCAAGGCCCAAACAAGATCAACTCAGGCCCAAAGGACTCAAACAACAAGCCCAAGCCTTCCTCTCAGCCCTAGAGGAGCAAAGAGGGAAAACATCTCACAAGATGGCAAACTTGTACACAAAACCCTAGACTTGGGTTATTTGCAAGTAGCCCCTCGAACTCATCAACAAAGCTCAACAAAACCCTAATCACCACTTAGGGTGATTAGCAAGCATCAAACCACTAAGGTTAAGCCAAACAAACAGGGTAAACCCTAAATGCAGGTCAGGGTCCTTACATTAACTCATAACCCAGGTCAGGGATGTTACATTTGGAGTATGAGTGGTATACCTCATCTCCTCAGGGCATAAGTATGTTTGTAAAATGTAATCAGCTGTGTAGCATATTTGCTTAGGTTCTATGGTTATTTCCACAAAAATAACCGACTAGGGACTAAACAAGAATGTATACTCTTAATGTGGCATTAAACTTATAAAACGAGTTCAACTAATGAGGAAGCGAATAATTAACAGCGGAATTACTGAAAATCTCTAAAAATTAAAACTTTTTACAATGAGATCCATAAATTGTAGAACTCTTTCATAAAGAACTACAGTAAGTTATTTACAGGATGATTCATCAGTACATCTATGTATCATCTCATCTTGAGAGTCATAAATGTTGGCTGCCCTATTAAACTATACATGAGTAGTATACAAAAATCTCGAGGCATTAAACCAAAAATCTCAGATCTATATCAAACCATCTACTTCTCCTAGGACCTGAGAGTACAGAGACGACACATAGGACTCTCTATATACAGAACCTATTAGACAATGCCTCCACCAAAAGATCATTGTTGTTCTTGTTGTTGTTGTTGCTGGTGTGGCTGTTGTTGCTGCTCACCCACTGAAGGGTTTCTTCTTTCTCGACATCTACCTAAAAAGTTGAATCCCACGGGGGTGAGACAATTGAAAATAGTCCCAGTGAGAGATATAACTCTCTGCCAGAAGCATTGTTATTGCACATAATAGATTAACTCTGAGAAGTAGAAGTATAAATATTCAACAGTAGGTAAATCATTGAATAAGCTGTACAAAGTAGTATTTTATATGCAATCATTTCAATTATAACTTGATTAAGAAGAAAGACATTCATTTAATAAGGAATATTAAGATGATGTATATCATTTATCCATCTAGGACATAATTGACAATGTATATCAAAAACACTAAAGACTAGATTGTGTGTCGGTTGATGACAGAATCTCGTTAGTCATGATATAGTAATATCAAACCAAGCACATACGTACTTGTTAGAGAACATGTGTACCGGACAGACCTACCGTGAGAGTGACACATGGAACCATGATTTGGTAGTAACATTCAGCTCTCACAGTGATGGTGGTGAGTGTGATTCGTCTACCTAAAATCACTACACTCAGCACATGTCGTTGGGTACACTTTGACATCATCAAACACAATCCTGAAACATGGGTTGTTATAAAGGTGGTGATTGGGTGACTTTGACACATGGGGCTTTTGAGGGGTGAGTGAAACATATGGGATTTGTCCCTCCTAAGGGAGTTTGATGTCCATGGCCACTTTATGAGTAGGATTGAGAAAGGCATGCACATGCATGTGTGAATCAATATGTGATATTGATGTCACACACATCTCACCCCGTCTACTCTGAGATAAAGGAAAAGGATGAACATTGAAAGGATGATTGTACCATGCCTTGAGTTCATTCAGGACATTAGTGACAAAGGAATTATACATTCGATGTAACACCATTCACAGATTGTAGGATTGAAAGTTGTTCTCCAACTTTCTATTTCACTTGGGTAGCACTTATGTGTGACTAGGCACCGCTCTTTGCTTATGAAGTTATAAGTGTTATGGACTTTCACTGCCAACATGAAATGGACCTGTAGGGTCACACACAAAGGATTTAACCTAGAAGAGGGGTTTGTCCACAAACAATGTTTAGATTGATTACTAAAGGAGTTTAGTAGTTCAATTAAACATTCAATCAATTGATAGCTCAATATCATAGTATTCAAGGTGTTGGACCGATTGATTAGAGTATCAGATTGATTGAAACTACAATTGACTGATTTTGCACAGTTTGCACTCCCAACCGATCAGCTCATGTGATGAACCGATCGGCTCAAGACAGAATGAACCGACCGGAACAAGGGTTGAACTGATCGACTCAACTGGTCCAAACGAGCAAGTTGGGAAAGTCAGGTTGGTGTGAAATTTCTTTTCGTTTCACTTGTCTAATTGGATTGGAACAAGGATTGGTATTTGGATCAATTTGAAACAAAAGAGGAAAAGTCAACTGGGAACTGACCAGGGCAGTGAACTAATCATTTTAGAAGTGAACCAAACAGCTCAGGTGCCCCAACCGATCGGTTCTGGTGTGAACTGATCGCCTCAGGTCCGCAACCGATCGGTTCATGCTTGAAACGATCAGTTCAACTGGCATAGTTGGTTGTTTTTTGGAAAATCTCAAACCCTTCAACTCCTGCTTTAATCATGCATTGCCCGGGGTCAAGAACGCTATCCCATGACCCTCCTATATATATAGGGGTATTGGGGACTTCTCAAAACACAACTCAGAACACCAGTTGCTCTACAAAGTTGTCGTTCTCTCTGGTTGTGGTAACAAGGAGAGCCTGAGCAAGTGCTACCTGATAAGGGAGGCACAACAAGGGAAAGACAACTGCAGAAAAGTGACTGGTGGTAGGGGAGTGTTTCGATGACTTGTACGCTGAAAGGAGGGTGCGACTCCTTCCGGTGCCTTGTGTAAAAACACGATCGGAGTTTCAGGTGGTCCGTGTGGACTACAGAGGCGGGAGACTTCTGCCACTTGGAGGATACACTACTACAGAAATAGCATTCAGTGTCGCTTTTATGGGCGTCGGTTATTAAGAAAAACCGACGCCTATAATATAAGGTGTCGATTGTTTAGGCAAACCGATGTCTATATTTGAAGACCATCCAGACACGGGTACCGCTTTGTATTCAGCGTCGGTTGACTATAACATACCGACGCCTAAAAGCTCCCGCAAAATCAAATTTTTGAGTGAAAAGAAAAAGTGTCACATACAACGTCGGTTATTTAAACAGTCACCGACGCCCATGTGTGATGAAACTTTGCGGGAAAAGTGTCAATTTAAGCATCGGTTATCCGTTGATAACCGACGCCGAAAGTGGTTCCCGCCAAACAATTTCGTGAAAATATCGTCCAATTGAACGTCGGTTGGTTCAAACAACCGACGCTAAGGTGTTTAGGCGTCGGTTTTTTGCAACAACCGACGCTATTGGTGAACTTAATATCCCACGATCACGCGACTGTTCCCCTTTCTTCTCTGTTTCATCGCTGCTGTCGCCCGACCCTTTCTTCTCTGATGTCGCCCGACCTCCACTCCACCGCAACCACGATAGTGCCGCCGCGCCACCTTCTCCGCCGCCGCCTTCTCCTCCGGTGCCTCCACACCGCCTTCTCCTCCGGTACCTCCCTCCATGCCGCCACCAGTGCCTCCGGTGCCTCCCTCCACGCCAGTCGCCCGCCGCCCTAGCTCCTTCCTCCCTGCTCACGCCCGACGCCGCCCGCTCCGCCTGCTCGCCGGCCACCGCTCGTCCATGCTCGCCGCCGCCCACCGACGCCGCTGTCGCCTGGAGCTCGCTGGCCACTGCTGCACCTGCTGCCCTGCCTCCTGGAGCTCACCGGTCACTGCCACCACTGCTGGGAGCTCGCCTACTTGTCCGCCGCCGCTAACGAAAGGTATGTAAGCTGAAATAATTGGGTACTGCTGTAATGCATCGAAGTAAATATCCTATTGCTCTATTATACTAGTAATGCATGATTAGTTTTATTGATTTCCTTGCTACTTTCAGTGATTAATGATTGGTACTACTGGTTAGTATTACTTTAGTGATTACTTTAATTCAACAATTCGTAGTTTGTTATTTACAATTACTGATCTGCTTGCCGATTTTAATGATTAGAGATACTGATTAATAGTAAGTATTGATGAATACTTAGTTAATTACTGATTTGTTGATTAGATATGTATAGAAGTTCCTTATAAATATATTTTTTATATACACATACATGTAATTTTGTATAAAATACATGATGTAGTGTGATCTTAAATCCTAGAGTCTACCCCTTTTGTTCTATGATGGTACCTATGACTCTAAATACATCCATAAGGGTCTATTGTATCCTAAAGAAGATTTATTTCTTCCTTCTGCCCTAATTTTTATATGGATCTTAATCTTATATCCCTTACTCATAAATAAGGAAATATCCTCCCTTATGACCACCTTGATGTGTATGTCCCATATAATCCACATGTTGGACCCTAATGATTCAAATTTTTTATGTTGTAAATGAATGTATGTTTCAAGTGTTGAACCTAATGTTGGACAATGAACAATGAATTTATGTCCCATATAATCCACATTGTTCTTTATATTACTTGTACATTGGTATAAATTAGAATGAACAATCACTAAATTATATATTGTTTGTATGGAGTCCGGCTTCATTGTAGATATCTATTATTGTGTTTGTTGGCCTAGAAACTCGTCCAAGATTGACTCATTAGGAGTAAATCTTGGATAGTCCCCAGTTTGGGACTGTTCTTGAACACCTAATCTCACTTAGGATGTAAGTGTATAATGTGTATTGGGTTTTCGAGAAAATTTCGGCAGCATTTCCCCGTTTGTTCTCTAAGTACTTAGAGAACAACGGGGAAATGCTGCCGAAATTTTCTTGAAAACCCAATACACATTATACACTTACTAGTGAGATTAGGTGTTCAAGGATGGGATAGGTGGTACACATTTATTATATATAAGAATGACATCAAATGTGTTTGTTGGCCTAGAAACCCGTCCAAGATTCACTCATTAGGAGTAAATCTTGGATAGTCCCCGGTTTGGGACTGTTCTTGAACACCTAATCTCACTTAGGATGTAAGTGTATAATGTGTATTGGGTTTTCGAGAAAATTTCGGTAGCATTTCCCCGTTTGTTCTCTAAGTACATATGTACTTAGAGAACAGCGGGGAAATGCTGTCGAAATTTTCTTGAAAACCAAATACACATTATACACTTACTAGTGAGATTAGGTGGTCAAGGATGGGATAGGTGGTACACATTTATTATATATAAGAATGACATCACATTATACACTTAGGATGTAAGTGTATACCCTAATCTTTTCCTAATATATACTTGTTTCCTAATATATACTTGTTTTCTCTTTGATCATAGAATGGATAGATCATGGATGTCCATTCATAATCATTGCACCCCAGAGTTTATATCTGGTCTTGATCAGTTTATTAGATTTGCCGAGGAACATAGGAAAAAACCTACAGATAGTTTCTACTGTCCATGTAGGCATTGCGGTAACAACTTGAAAGTCAACACTGGTAAGGAAATCAAAAGTCATGTCATGTGCAACGGGATTGTACAAGGCTATACAGAATGGCACTAGCATGGAGAGATTTCAAAATTGATACCAGTAGATGTCGATAGCAGTGCTTGGGTGGAAGAAGAAGTTGCCTCCGATGACGTAAATGTGAACGAACCAGTTCCAGCAGACATCATTGATGCGATGTTGGATAGTTGTAGGGTAGAGCACACCGATCCACCTCCTATCTTTAGAAACATTGTGCATGATGCTGAGATACCGTTATACGCAGGTTGTGCTAAGTTTACGATGCTTAGCGCTGTGTTGAGATTGTATAAGTTGAAAGCTAACAATAGATGGAGTGACAAAAGCTTCACTTCATTGTTGACTTTTTTGAAAGAAATGCTTCCTGAAGGAAACGAGCTGCCAATCTCAACATACCAGGTAAAGAAAATGTTGTGCCCAATGGGAATGGAGGCCAAGAAGATACACGCATGCCCGAATGATTGTGTATTATTTCAAAAGGACTATGTAGATTTGAAAGATTGTCCAAAATGTGGTGCGTCACGGTATAAATTGACGACTTCGGGGGAGTCCAAAACTGGTTCTCCTGCCAAGGTGTTGTGGTATCTACCTATAATATCATGATTTCAACGCTTGTTTGCAAATCCGAAAGATGCGAATAATTTGAGGTGGCATGCAGATGTTAAGAAAAATAATGATGGGATCCTACGACATGCGTCTGATTCCGCACAGTGGAAGAAGATTGATCTATTGTACCCCAAATTTGGTGAAGAAGATAGGAATCTAAGACTTGGGCTTTGTACAGATGGGATGAATCCGTACGGGACATTGAGCAGCCAACATAGCACTTGGCCAGTCATGCTTGTTATATACAATCTTCCTCCCTGGATGTGTATGAAAAATAAGTATGTTATGTTGTCGTTGTTGATATCGGGCCCTAAACAACCCAGAAATGATATCGATGTTTATCTTGAACCTTTGATTGATGACTTAAAGAAACTTTGGTCTGAAGGTGTGATGACCTATGATGCTTCAGCAAGAGAGACATTTCGTTTGCACACTATGTTGTTTTGCACTATTAATGACTTTCCAACATATGGGAATTTGTCTGGATATAGTGAAAGGAGCTAAAGCGTGTCCTATATGTGAAGAAAACACTGATTCAATAAGACTAAAACATGGCGGCAAGACTGTATATCTTGGTCATCGAAGGTTTCTTTCAAAATTCCATCCGTATCGTAGGAAGCACAAAACATTCAATGGATGGAATGATGAACGGAGTGAACCTAAACCTATACCAGGGGGTGTTGTTTATGAAAGAGTAAAAGACATTGTCAATGAATTTGGTAAGAAATCACAACGTAGTATGGCCACACGGAGTGACAATTCTTCATTCAAGAAGAAGTCAATATTTTGGGATCTTCCTTATTGGAGTTCTTTGACAGTCAGGCATTGTATCGATGTTATGCACGTTGAGAAATATGTCTGTGATAGCATCATTGGTACTCTGTTAAATATACCAGGTAAGACTAAAGATGGGATAAAATCCAGACTGGACCTACGTGAAATGGGAATAAGGTCAGAATTAACAGAATTACGTGAAATGGGTAATAAAAGAACATACTTACGTCTCGCTTGTTACACGTTGTCTAGAAAGGAGAAGAAAACTTTTTGTGAATGCTTGGTAAATGTTAAGGTGCCACATGGTTACTCATCCAACATCTGTAGATTGGTATCAATGAAAGATCTGAAGTTGATAGGTCTTAAATCTCATGATTCTCACACTCTAATGCAACAAATATTGCCCGTGGCAATTCGATCTATATTGCCGAAGCATGTAAGGTTTGCAATTACCAGACTTTGTTTCTTTTTCAACAGTCTATGCAGCAAAGTTATTGACCCTGATACTCTCGATAATTTGCAAAGAGAAGTGGTTGTTACCCTATGTCAGCTTGAGATGTATTTCCCTCCTTCGTTCTTTGATATCATGGTACATCTTGTTGTCCACTTGACTAGGGAAGTGAAAATGTTGGGACCAGTTTTCTTGCATTGGATGTATCCCTTTGAACGATACATGAGTGTTTTTAAAGGTGATGTTCGAAACCGTTATCGGCCTGAAGGGAGTATTATTGAAGGTTATGTGGCGAGAGAGGTTATGGATTTTTGCAATGACTTTCTCAGTGGTAATGACACTCCTGATAATGACAAGAATATTGAGGAGGGCAAAGGAATTTTAGGATCACGGGTGAAAGTAATCAGCTGTGAGCAGTTGGAACAAGCTCACTTGTATATTTTACACAATATGGACGAAGTGAGTGTTTATATCGAGGAACATACCAATTTCATAAAGAGACAACATCCTCGAGCAAGTTCAATGTCGCTTGCTAGAGAGCATAATAAGACTTTTACTAAGTGGTTTGAAGATAAAGTCTTACATCAACTATCTCAAACATCAAATGATATTACAGAAACTATCAAATGCCTCGCCTTTAAACCAAAACCGAATGTTATGTCTTATGAAGGGTTTGACATTAATGGATTCACATATTACACAAAGCGCCAAGATGATAAGAGTGTCGTCCAAAATAGGGGGTCACTCTTCAAGCGTCGACTATGTACTTTGCAAGTGCTAAGGATAAGAGTCCACGTGAAGCTAAAATGTCATATTACGGTGTCATTGAAGACATTTGGGAGTTTGACTACATAGATTTCAAAATTCCGCTCTTTAAATGTAATTGGGTTGATAACACCAAAGGAGTTATAGTGGATGAATTGGGTTTCACTTTGGTGAACTTTGAAAAGATTGGCGAGAAGGGTGAACCATTCATATTGGCATCACAGGCGAAACAAATATTCTATATCAATGATCCTGCAAATGATAAATGGTCGGTTGTTCTTCATGGTAAAAGACAGTTCATTGAAGATCCTATAGATGAAGAAGAGTACTATGATAAGTATGATGACTCCAGTCCATTCTCAGTTGGGTTGCCAACTCCACAAAATATTGAAGCTAATGATGACTTATATGTGCGCGGAGATCACAATGAAGGATTGTTAATTGATAAAAGATCACAATTTTAGAGACATGTATGTTTATACAAATGCTAAATGTTTGCCTTTTTCTAGTTAATACAAATGCTAAATGTTTGCCTTTTTAATGACATTTTCAGATGGTTGACCATGATGAGCATGATGTCCATAATGAGCATGAAGTCCATGATGAGCATGCTATCCATGATGATCATGGTGAGGATACCAATGTAAGTTCTAAAAACATATCTTGTATTTCTATAAAATTCATTATCTTCTAGTTGTGTCATATATCTTATATTTCTATATTGGGCTAATTCAGTGTGTTTATATTTGTCAAATTTTAGGTTGATGATGCACATGTACCCATTGAAGCACAGGAGCAACTTGATGCGCAACACCAAACACTTAACAAGAAAAGGGGCATCACTCTGTTGAAGAAGTTAATAGTGCTAAGTGGCAGTGGATCCAAATTGGTTGTGGAGTTTGATAATGGAGGAAATGCAATTGGAGTGAACCGCAATAATTTTGTAAACTATCTTGGGTGTACCACTCGGAGCCATTGTGGTGTTAAGTATGATAATTGGCATAAAGTTCCTCAGGGGGAAAAAAGACTTGATATGGAAGGATTTATGCGTGAGTTATTATTATTTGCAATTCTATTTTGTAGATTACAAATTCTACTATTTGCAATTCTATTTTGGATACTAGTTAATAACATTTCTATTTTACAGAATCTGTTTGCATTGGATGAGAAGTTGCATCGTAAAAGTGTGATGCAACGCGCTGGAATGATGCTTAGGAATTATAGGAAAAATCTGAACAGAGAATACATAAAAGAGGGTGATAAGAAGAAGAAGTCAGCCCTTGAACAATGGAACTTCTTGGACAAAGAAGATTGGGACAATTTTGTTGCTTCAAGAAAATCTGAAGAATTCAAGGTATTAGGCGTCACTCCCAATTTAATTAATATACATTGTATTCACCTATTCAAGATTAACATTTAGTGCTACTAACCAACCCTCAGTGACGCACAAAAAGCAAGGTGTGCATTGAATGTGCATGACCACACTATGGGTCCAAAAGGCTATGCAAGCGTTCGCCAAAGACTACAGGCGGAGTCTGCGGCTACTCAGGAGTCTGCTCCTACTCAGGAGTCTGCCACACCCATGCCTCGCCATGATATCTGGATAGCTGGGAGGTAAAACAAGAAGGGTGAAATAAAGAAGCCCGTAACTGCTGAGGCGGCTGTGAAAATGGTAAAATACAACTCTTAGAGCAATCGTTTGAATATTGATTATTTGTGGTGTTAACTTACCAATTTCTGTTGATGGTGATTAGCGGGAGCTGCACGAGCAGAGGAAACAAGGCACGTTCATCCCTCAGGGCACAAGGGATGAATTGACAGTTGCTCTGGGTAACCCAGAGCATCCTGGACGTATTAGGGGTGCAGGCGCTGGTGTGGGCATCAAAGCATTCTTTGGGCCATCCCAGCGCAAACCCAGAGCGGGACTTTCTCAAGAAGAGGTAACCTATTATTTTTTTAGAATGTTACTGCAAAAGGAAATTCAATAATAAGAAGCTAATGTTTCTTTTATCCATGTATAGGTGAATAAGAGAGTCGAGGATTTAGTTGCTAAGAAGTTCAACGATGTAGTTGCTGAGAAGGTCAAGGAAGAATTGCTGCGGTGGCAGGCATCTCAGGCTTCCAATCAGCCTATGGCGACCCACTCTTCTCCTGATGCACAGACTGCGAGTAATCTTAGAGACCCATCGCCTAACACGTCTACTGTAAGTATTGTTTATGACATTGTAGCTAGTCTTTTCAAGATGATATGTTTTCAAGATGATATGTATATATGTATAACATTCTTTACGTAAATTTGTAGGCATTGAAGCCATGCCGCTTAAGAATGCAAGACTATGTTGTTGCAGAGGCGCAGGCTTACCCGTCCCTTCCTGGGGAAAGGTTTCACGGGACTCCAATGCCACAGGGCTACGTTCGTGTGGGCCCATTATGTGTGTTACCCGATTGGAGGGAAGCTACATTGCCATATCCCCACCCGGATATTGATACACTTGGTGAGGCAGAAGGCAGGGTCATATTGTGGCCCAAAGCAGATGTTGTCTACACTGCTGAAATTGTAAGATAAATTTACATTGATTTATACTGTTAATGTGTATATATGATGTCAACTGATCTAAAATTATATATACAGGTTAAAAAGAAGACACCAGGAGCACCTAGGCCTCCACCTCCACTTCCCGCATTACCAAGTTGGGTTCCAACTGACCTAACATACCTGTTAGGTCCTGCTTGTAGGGGAATGGCATGTTGGCTACGGGCACATAATATACATTTCCCTATAATTATTTCTTTAGATGCAGATTATGCAGGTCAATCATATGATAGCTCTTTATTTATACAAGATATTATTGAGTTGTTTATATATGATTGGTTGAATACATCAATGATAGAGACATGGATAAGGTGAGATCTTGTTTATACATCCATATACCTTGTGTAAGATCCGGTGATCTGGTTTCTTATATATTAATGCATACGTAATACATGTTTTGCAGCTACTTAGTCAAAGATCAATGCAAACAATTTGCATTTGATCATGTGGGATTTTTGATTCCATCATTGATTAGTATGGTAGCTAAAGACCCTGATAGTGTTCAACAATACTGTATAGATGCTTTTACAATTTTTGGTCAGCAAAAGAAGATGATAATAATAGCTCCATTCAATGTCAAGTAAGTTTACTTTATTTATAATTTGGACTTAAGAAAATTCCATTTTTATTGTGCATTTTGAGTTATTAATTTTTTACTTTTTTACCTCTAGCGGTAAGCATTGGGTGTTACTAGTTATTGTCCCTGGGACGTTCACTGTTTATTATCTAGATCCCACGGGAAGTACATTAAACACTAAAATTGGACACGTAATGAGAATGCCATTATTCTGGTGAGAAATATTTCATTTTTGTATCTGTTAACATCTGTTATTACATTACTATTTACTTATGCAATTTATTGTGTTATATTAACATGTAGGGGTTTAGATGCATTCAAAAAGGCTGGAGGAAAGGTCCCAAGGAAAAAGAACCAGCCAATAAATTGGGAGAACGTACAAGTAAGTTCCTGACTCCAATGTATATATTATTGATGTGAATTGTGCTTAGTTGTATTATTTTGTATGTTTCAATTTATAGTGCGCTACACAAGACAATGGTTGGGCATGCACATACTATGTGATGCGATTTATGCAGATGATTATCAAACATGCCGCATTGGACATCGATACCATACATGAGGTATTATATATAGTCTCATTAGTTAGTATGAAATATATCAATCTTATTTTTATATTATTACTTATATATATACATCATTCTCTTTGCAGGTGTTTGAAACTGACCACACTATAGGTAAACGCTTAAAAAATATACATGCTCCATATACGATGGAAGCATTAAATGAAATAAGAGAAGAATGGGCAAAAGCTATACAAGCAGTGGCAATCGTAAGATATAATTGGGATGTTGATAGCGATATTGAATGATACTTTGTAAATGAATATTTCTGAATGTTAATACATGTATTTGAATGTTTCTATATGTGTGAGTGTGAGATTTGAATTGATGTCTGAATGTATCTACTTGTGTGAAATTTTTTTTGTTAATTTTGCAGGTTTGTGGCCTGTTTGTAGGCTGATATCAATGGATGTCGTAAACCTGCAGTTCAGAAAACTGAACTGCAGGTTCTCATCCTGCTGACCAGCCACAGCAGGCCTGCAAACTGATATAAAAAAAAAGATATAGGCGTCGGTTATTTACAGAAAACCGTCAGCAAAGACATACAACATCGGTTGGTTAGTTGATCACCGAAGCCAAAAGGGTTCGCGCCACAGAAAATGGCAGTCATCTAGGACACTTTTCTGCGTCAGTTACCCATTAAACACCAACGCTGTATTCAATATAGGTGTCGGTCCTTTAGTATATAACCGACGCAGAATGTGTCCTAGATGACTGCCGTTTTCTGTGGCGTGAACCCTTTTGGAGTCGGTTTTCTATAAACAACCTATGCCTGTAAGTTAAATAGGTGTCGGTTAAAAAACCGACGCCGAAGGGTTCGACCTTTAGCGGCGCCCACATAGGCGTCGCTCAGAAACCGACACCAAAGGGGGTTAAACAACCGACGCCAAAGGCTGTTTCTGTAGTAGTGATAGCTATCAATCCCGACAGTCCTGGTGAGACCAGGAGCTGCACAGACACCTTCCAAGACCGGAGGTGTAGACCGCACAATCCGCAATGTAATGTCACCGACAAATCCTCGTGACAAGGTGTGTCTTTACAAACCATCCTTCCTAATGTATAGACATTGACGCGATTCCTTTTTCCTGGGTTTAAAGAGAAGAAACTTTTTTTGTTTCCACTACCTTCTCTGTCTCTCCTAAAACCCAACAAAGATAACATCGAGGGTTGCTGGAAGGCAGCGTTGCAGACTAATTGTGAGTGGGTCTAGGCATCACGGTTGAAGGAGAAGAGAAGGTGGAGTGCGGCTAGGGTTTTTGTGATGTCAAAAAAAAGGAAGGATGGGTGCAAAAGATATAGGAGGCAGAGAGTAGAGGAAGGGGACAACGGGGCATCGCCTATTTCAGAGGGTGAGAATGCAATAGAGGGAGAGTAACACAACATTGTGTTACACATGGTTTATGAAGTCATTAATTTGTTTAATCAAATATCACTATTAAAGGCAATGTTAATTATGATTTTAAATATCAATTCATTTGGGAAAGCAATTTCTATTCAATGGTCAAGCAAATTAAAAGGCAGAATAAATAGGAGTCAAGGGGGTTTCATTTTTCCACGCAATAGGCATTTATATATATTAGAGTTGCATATTCATTTAATTAATTAAGAGGGTAGATAAATACCAATTGACATGAAAATTCATGGGTTTTCTAATTAAAGTGTAAGGAATTTAACTTTACATTATTTTCTGACGCATTTTGTATTTGGTTGTATGCTAAGTGCCTAATAAATATATATAGTACCTTTCCTTAATATTTTTTTATATAAAATTTCTTATTTCTCATTTCTTGTCCCACCAAGACATAAAATTTCTAAATTAATATAATATATTCGTTATCTCTCATAATGGTCATTTTACATAATTAGACTCTAAATAACACATTATTTCAGATATTTGTGCAAAAATCCATTCACCAAAATGAATGTGGGTAAATATAGTTCAAGCCATCATATATTGCTCAATTTCAACATTGAGGCCAAAGTTGATGGAAAAGATAGAAAAATTTAGGGAAAAGGACAAGAAGGATATGAAGGAAATAATATCTTGAAAATGGGCTAAATTGCAAATAAACCCAATATTCAGTTATTACAACACTCCACCCCTTAAAGAGGATTTCACCTCAAAATCTCAACAAGAGGGAACGGTGAGTACGTAACATCCCAACATTAAGCAACTAGGTGGCTACTTCTAATCTATGGTACTTCACATGCTCTACCCATAGTCAGGTTTTCATGGTTCACTAAGGTTTCCAATATTCATATTACCTTTTATTAAATATAATACAATATTTTTTTTTACTTATTAGCATTCTCTTTATTATGAAATTATATCAACCTTATTATGTTGGTAATTGTGTCATATCAAAACACTATGCATAAGTCATATGTATTTCTCATGTTCTAATTAAGAATTTTAAGCACAATTAGGGTTTACTAAATCACCTCAATATTTATTAATATGGTAGAGCACAATAGTTAATTACTTGAATTGATATTCCGTTATCCACATTTTACTATCATGTAGAGTTTTCACATATTATTTGGTAAGGAATAGATAATATTATCCAACAAGTTATTAAGTCTAAATAATGTCGCACTAATTTATTACACCTATATTACACATTGTCACATCACTTTTCATACTCACATTAATGTCATCTCTAATCATTTTCTCCTATTTACACTTCATATTATAAATTATACATTTAACATCGCATTAGACGATTGGAATTGGTGTAGGCTTAATAATCATGCTTATGTATATCCAATTATTCCTTATCACATTTGAGTCATTATATGTAATTGAGTTGAATAAGGTGAAACACTTTGTTAATAAATTGATGTATATACCAAATTATGGTAAGGTGATTAATTAGATGTATATTTAGAGAACAAGGTGATATGCCTTACGTATATTGATAACTTGATTTAACTATGACTAGGTGATTATAATCCATTTATATGTATCAAGGTATATTGTATGATGGTGACACCTAATGTCACTACAGTATCATGAAGGAATTATAGATAAATATATATACATATATATATGTATATGTGTTAAAGTTGTATGATTACATCTTAGGGTATAGGTTAACATGACCATTATATGTTGTCCATTCTTAGTGTGCATTAGTTCCATTTATCATATCTCTATGGTGACATGGTTAACCTTATGTGTATTCACAATTAGTGAGTTACTCATATTATGTGCCTCATTTGTTAGGGGTTCAAGCATATGAACTATTTATTAAATGATTTATTATGTATTCATTAATATATAAAGAAACAAGTTAAATTATAATAATAATTTGTTTGGTCAATACTAATTATATAAACACACTAATCTCTTGTCTATGAAGTTAGGGTTTCTATTTCCAAAGTGACTAGATTTTGCTATGTATAGGATTTCATCCCCCTGAAAAGGGATTTTGTCATCAAAATTAGCAAATGCAAAATCTATCAAGGTACTACTGCTACCACTACTTAACCCCTTAAAAGGGTTAACATACCAAGTCAAACAAAACTTGAGGTAAAAGAGTGAGTCTAATTAAACCATGTATAAGATCCAACACCTAATCGTTTTACTAATCACTATTACTAAACTTCAAAGTCTAGCATAAGGTAGACTACCGCTAAACATGGAAATCTAAGACTCATATAAGGAACTTAAGGATTACAAGATGACTTTGTTTGGGTAACCAAATCATTATATTATGTTTTCTAAGGATACTCAATATTGAGATTATTTGCCCAAAGCTATACTATTTCGAGCATTCTGTACCAGATCAGGGCAGGCCAATGTCATATGAACTCAGGAGTCCCCACAAACCAAGCTAGTGGCGCGGAGGAAAATATTTCCAGCCCCCAAGTTCTGACCCTTTCTAGACACCATCACTTTCAACTTCGTGCCCAAGTAGCTACCTAATAGGCTAATCACCTAAAAGATGATTAAAGATGTATCTAATATGAAACTATTATGGTTCTAGATCAACCATTTATCATACGTTAATTCTAAGGTGAACTAAAGGGAAGACTATATAAGGTAAGGGTTTCTAACTTAGAAGATAAATTGAAATAGTCAAGACTCTGACTACCATTGGCTCTGATACCATGCTGTAAAGAAGTGAAATCGCCACCTTTTTGCTAATTACAATGGTAAAAAAAATCTAATTGGATAGGGTGTAGAGGTGAAAAGTTTTTTTGACTACATTCAATTTAATAAAGTGTACATAAAAATTTCTCCAGTAAGGATGTACATGTTTTATACAAAAGAGGATCTAAGTAGAGGGGATGTGAAAGGTTGGACTTTTTGACTTAATTCTGAGGACAAAATATCTTTTAAGGTGTGTAGGATGTGATGGAGTGGGTTTTGGAAATCCATAAATCTCCAATAACATATTAGAATCCATATCTTGAGTTATAATGAGAGTTCCAAGTGTTTTGGTAAAGTGGAGATGTTAAATGAGATTTATATAATGATTAATATCTCTCCTTATATGCCTTCTTTAGGAATTTAATTGGATGACCTAACAATTGAGTTTTTGCACCAAATTTGAGTAGAAGGTAGATTGAGTGGAAGGCAAACTATGGTTAAAATTTGGTGGCATTTGGAGTACCCTAGAAGGAGTTATGAAGGGTTGAAAATTGGGAAATAATGTGCATTTTTGTGTTGTTTAGCCTAAGTTGTTGATTAAATAAGTGTCACGCGCCCCTTTGATTTAGGGCGGGTCATGTGGCTAGATCTTGGCCATCCATAGATGATCTGGTGGCTGTGGCCTCTGGAGGGGGGAAAGCCACGGATGGCTTAGGTGGGCGATGGCTTTTAACCCTTAGATGAATATCGTAAGGGGGACAGACTCTCCCCTACCTCCGATCGACCAGGAGATCGTGGAGCAGTCTGCGATGCCGCGTTCCAGGCATCCCCACATCATGTTCGTGGCCTAGGAAGGAACGAGGAGTGGGCAGTTCTCTTCGCCTTGACCAGACCCACATCCAGACCCTTCAAGTTTGTCCTTTGGGCGACGGTAGAGGGAGAACGATCCCTCCTTTTCCAATGGCTCTCCACCGCAAAGAACAGGTAGTGGCCAAGAATGTAGAACAGAGATGCAAGGCAGTTCGGAGGAGGAGAAGGAGGGGAAAAGGAAGCTGGGGTCCAGGGGAATCCAACCCCACCGTCCCCATGACCTCCCGCAGTAGTTTGGTAGCAAGCCAGCTCAACCTGGCCGGAGAAGAAGATGGATCTCGGAGACGGGTATGCTGAGATCCTCATCGTGAATCAAGGCTCGAGACAAGTTCATGGAAGACTTCCGAAGCTTTTGGGAAGCTTTGGATGGGTGCAAGGATGAGAGGGATGGTTTCCCCTTCATACTCCACCGCAGATGCAGCTAGCGGTGGCGCTCCTGCCCAGCTGGAGGATCGGGGATGCCAGAGCAAAGCAGAGTAGCCGAGGAGGTCGGGAAGATGATGACGAAGCTGAAGGAGGGTCAAGACATCTCTGAGGAGCTCTGGATGATGGCAGATTGCTCGTCGGAGCGCTTCCCTCACGGCGGCGCCCTGTCGATCAGTCTCGTTTGGGACTGATCGCGTGAGAAAGAGAAGGGGGATGGCGAACCGGTCCGGATCAGGCCAGAGACCGGATGGTCTAAGGCAACAGACCGGGCCCATTTACCCTGAACCGGACAAGTTAGAGACCAAGGACCGGCCGGCTCGCAGCAAACCAGTAAAGAACCGACCGAACTCAAGCAAGGGGCTAGAGTTGTGCGCCAAGGACACGTGGCACATCATGGTTGGCCGAAAAAGGTAAATCGCTTAGTATTTTCAGTAAATGTCCAAATCTTCCAAAATTCATAATAATTAGCTCGGACGTCAGAAAAATACAAACAAAGTACCAAAATTCTCAGAAAATTGCATAGAACAAGATGGAACTATAATATCCAACTTTTGATGAATTAATATCGATGATATCATAAAAGATATGTAATGCTAGTTTGATGCATAATAAATAGTAAATGATGACCTAAAATCATGAAAATGCTCCAGTAGCTCTTAAATGTAATGTGTAATACATATGATGTTATATATGATGATATTTGAACATGAAATCATGTAGTTTGCTCCATATGGCGAATTAAGGCTTTTAACCCTAAATAAAATACAATAACTACATATATGCTCAATAAATGATGCGATTTACATAAAACCTTCATATCAGTAACTGGAAGATAACATGTAGATCTGAGATCAGTTTTATACATGAAATTCATATTATATGAAGAGAACCCTTAATACATGTGATGTAACCCTAATATGGTTAATGAAAGTGACATAATGTTAAATATGTTCACATAATAATGTGACACATGGGTATATCCAGTTGATGAACTATAATCTGGAATATCACATCAGTAATATAAATCTAAGACAAAAATACAAGTAACAATGTATATAACATAATGATCTAAGTGAAACCCTAATATGGACATAGTTAGGGTTAAGACGAGACATAATAAGAGGATAAGAACCTGATGATAGTTTATGATCTTGTCTTGATCAGGTTTAATCAAGGATATAGTTGATATCAGGAATATGTGGTGATTAGGATGTCTTTTTGGAAGGTACGCCATTACCTCTTACTTGGCTTATTATACAATATGCTTGTGTTATATGTGTAGTAAAATACTTGGCATATGATATTGGATGAAATGATTGTTCTTGTATGATATGTTGCGTGATTTTCTATGATTACTGCTATGAACACATGAAACATAATATATCTGTTCCATTATATGAAAGCACTAACTCTTTGGTAGTGTGCTTGGAAGTGACCTAACTCTTTGGTAGTGGTCACATTGTACATATGACCTAACTCTTTGGTAGTGGTCTGACCTAACTCTTTGGTAGTGGTCACCTTGTACAAATGATCTAACTCTTTGGTAGTGATCATAAAGGCCTTGATATATAATGGAAAATGTGCCTAAAATATGTGTTCTCTTTTATTGATGGACATCTTTGTGCAAGTATATGATTTTCTTATATTTCTTCTGATACTGCCAAGTATATTAGTTTTATCTTATTGCCAAGATATGATGAGAGGTATATAAAAAGACACGTAGGCGTACTCAGTACAATATTCATGAAATATTGTGCTGACGTGTACCGCATGTAATCTTTTGTTTAGGTTGTGGTTTTGCTCTTGAAGATCCAGGAGAGAGAGAGTTGTGTAGCGAGCTGATGTACAGGTGGACCTGTTGTCTTAAGATCATGTAGTCTAGTTGTAGTACATGTATATGTATAGTTTGCTGTTCAATATGTAATATCAAATGTTGTAACAATTCATGTTGTAATTATATGTTGAATGGTGAACATGTGTGTATGGTTTTATTATTGTTCATGTGCATGTGCTACTGATTGTTTCCTTTTGACTTCCTCTGATTTTCTTCTTCTTAGCCTTGTGTGGGATGTTTAAATTGGGATTCTCGCTGAGGTGAGGGTTTCAATTCGGACGTCACACATCAGATTAAGTTTTAGAAAATCTGGGGACGTCACAGGTGGTATCAGAGCATGAACAATAGCAAAGCCTGACATTTGTTCATTATACAACTCAAAACTAAAGAACCTTGAACTTAATAATCTTTTAGGGTCAGATTAGTCGTCTTTTAGAGACTAGATCTGACCTAGCCTCTAGGTTAGCACCTAGATGTCCGAGAACTAGGTCTAGACTGGTGCTTGTTGAGTAGCAAGTCCTTAGATGTCGTTCTTTCCTTGTAGTGCAGCGATATGGGACGTTGCACTATTTGGAAATGACGTGCATCAAGGGAAGAGAAACCCTAGACATATGGCGCTCGTTGTCTAGAGTAGCTACACTAGTCTACACCATGTTCTCACCCTTTTCCTTAGTTTTCATGACACTGGACTCTCTATTATGTGTGGGACACTCGTTTTCAGGATTTGGTTTTTGATTCCAGTCGGATCGAACCTCGATAGTTTTCTCTGACGTTTGTTTTATCGGAGAAAAACTATATAATATTTTATTATGTATATGTATTACAAAAATGTGTCCCCACACATGTACGAGTAGGAGGTGGTCATGCAACCTAAGTGAAAGTGAATGACATCAGTCTAGAAGAGAGATTAGTTCTAGATTAGATGTCTAGAGCCTTGTTGGAATATATGATAGATGGAATAGATGAAATAAGCTATGATGTAAGTCTTATATAGAAAACATAAGATAGTTTGTGATGATCTATGTTTGTCTTTGAGGACTTAAGTTTAGTTTTGAGGTTTTGAGATAAGTGTTGATGATGCAAGTAACTAGTCTTTTATGAGATAAGATATGTTAGGTTAAGACGAGGATGTGAGTCAGCATGAGCCTCAAGCTCTTTTACAAAGGAGGACCTCTAGTGCTAGGACCAGTTTTGGGGTTAACTCCAGAGAGAGTGAGACCCACAGGGAGAAGGTCAGAGAACCTAAACTCCACGATATGAGAAATATGAGATATGTGATATGATATGTCCTAAACTAGATTACTCCTGAGTGAATGAGTTGAGTTGCTTTATGCATGATTCTTATAGTTATGTTGAACCCTAGATGTCCTTGGGAGGACCAAACCCTAGAATCAGAGAGAGGCTGGTTTTATGTGCACATGTGTATATGGATATGAGAACCTGCCATCCGGGTGAGGGAGAGAGCCCAAGACCCTGGAGGAGGTTGCTATGTTAGTTCTGTGAAGCCTCATGCTCGGGTTGGTGGTTTCCCACATAGGAACTAGTGGTTGCATGTATAAGAGAGTTTTCAGTAAGATGTTTCATGGGTAGAGGCCTATGAAGAGAATGTCATAGCATGAGTTGGTTTGTGCTTATGTGGCTAGAGCTTGTAAAGCTATCATGAGAGCCAATGAGGTAATCCGAGAACCCTAGACTAAGAGAGGAAAGATAAAGTATATGCATGTGAGATACTCATAGGGTTGAGTTAGCTCAGAGAGACTGAGCATGAAACTACCCTCATGATATGGATTAGGAGAACCTCAGTTGGACTAGATAAAGTTTTCATATATGCTTAATAAACCACTCACATAAGTTTGTTTAGCACAACCATAATATAATAAATGTAAGGATGTGATCGAATCTCGAGATGTGATATGTAGATATGATGTGATGGAAACCTAGAGATGGTTTAATAGACATCAGTGCATAAATGGGTTAACCTTTCTTAACTCCTTTATAACATGATAATATGATATGAAAACCCTAATGCATGGCTAAAGATAGGGATGAAAAATCTAACATATGAGATATGTCATGATGTAACCTAAGTTTCTAAACCTTGAGTTCAATCTCGATGGAGTGGTTGTGCACCAAGATGGTTGTAAAACCCCCCTAATAAGTGCCTTGGATACATGGTTCTAGGTAACCTTTGTGGATATGTTACACATATAATAGTGCCTACATGTGGATGAAGGTAAGATAAGCTTTTCCCTGGAAGTATGAGTATGGTGTACTTTCGAGGACGAAAGTTCCTTTAAGATGTATATGATGTGAAAGGTTGGACTTTCTGACTTAATTCTGAGGACAGAATATCTTTTAAGGTGCGTAGGATGTGATGGAGTGGGTTTTGGAAATCCATAAATCTCCAATAACATATTAGAATCCATATCTTGAGTTATAATGAGAGTTCCAAGTGTTTTGGTAAAGTGGAGATGTTAAATGAGATTTATATAATGATTAATATCTCTCCTTATATGCCTTCTTGAGGAATTTAATTGGATGACCTAACAATTGAGTTTTTGCACCAAATTTGATTAGAAGGTAGATTGAGTGGAAGGCAAACTATGGTTAAAATTTGGTGGCATTTGGAGTACCCTAGAAGGAGTTATGAAGGGTTGAAAATTGGGAAATAATGTGCATTTTTGTGTTGTTTAGCCTAAGTTGTTGATTAAATAAGTGTCACGCGCCCCTTTGATTTAGGGCGGGTCATGTGGCTAGATCTTGGCCGTCCATAGATGATCTGGTGGCTGTGGCCTCTGGAGGGGGGAAAGCCACGGATGGCTTAGGTGGGCGATGGCTTTTAACCCTTAGATGAAGATCGTACGGGGGACAGACTCTCCCCTACCTCCGATCGACCAAGAGATCGTGGAGCAGTCTGCGATGCCGCGTTCCAGGCATCCCCACGTCATGTTCGTGGCCTAGGAAGGAACGAGGAGTGGGCAGTTCTCTTCGCCTTGACCAGACCCCTCAAGTTTGTCCTTTGGGCGACGGTAGAGGGAGAACGATCCCTCCTTTGCCAATGGCTCTCCACCGCAAAGAACAGGTAGTGGCCAAGAATGTAGAACAGAGATGCAAGGCAGTTCGGAGGAGGAGAAGGAGGGGAAAAGGAAGCTGGGGTCCAGGGGAATCCAACCCCACCGTCCCCATGACCTCCCGCAGCGGTTTGGTAGCAAGCCAGCTCAACCTGGCCGGAGAAGAAGATGGATCTCGGAGACGGGTATGCTGAGATCCTCATCGTGAATCAAGGCTCGAGACAAGTTCATGGAAGACTTCCGAAGCTTTTGGGAAGCTTTGGATGGGTGCAAGGATGAGAGGGATGGTTTTCCCCTTCGTACTCCACCGCAGATGCAGCTAGCGGCGGCGCTCCTGCCCAGCTGGAGGATCGGGGATGCCAGAGCAAAGCGGAGTAGCCGAGGAGGTCGGGAAGATGATGACGAAGATGAAGGAGGGTCAAGACATCTCTGAGGAGCTCTGGATGATGGCAGATTGCTCATCGGAGCGCTTCCCTCACGGCGGCGCCCTGCCGATCAGTCTCGTTTGGGACTGATCGCGTGAGAAAGAGAAGGGGGATGGCGAACCGGTCCGGATCAGGCCAGAGACCGGATGGTCTAAGGCAACAGACCGGGCCCATTTACCCTGAACCGGACAAGTTAGAGACCAAGGACCGGCCGGCTCGCAGCAAACCAGTAAAGAACCGACCGAACTCAAGCAAGGGGCTAGAGCTGTGCGCCAAGGACACGTGGCACATCATGGTTGGCCGAAAAGGGTAAATCGCTTAGTATTTTCAGTAAATGTCCAAATCTTCCAAAATTCATAGTAATTAGCTCGGACATCAGAAAAATACAAACAAAGTACCAAAATTCTCAGAAAATTGCATAGAACAAGATGGAACTATAATATCCAGCTTTTGATGAATTAATATCGATGATATCATAAAAGATATGTAATGCTAGTTTGATGCATAATAAATAGTAAATGATGACCTAAAATCATGAAAATGCTCCAGTAGCTCTTAAATGTAATGTGTAATACATATGATGTTATATATGATGATATTTGAACATGAAATCATGTAGTTTGCTCCATATGGTGAATTAGGGCTTTTAACCCTAAATAAAATACAATAACTACATATATGCTCAATAAATGATGAGATTTACATAAAACCTTCATATCAGTAACTGGAAGATAACATGTAGATCTGAGATCAGTTTTATACATGAAATTCATATTATATGAAGAGAACCCTTAATACATGTGATGTAACCCTAATATGGTTAATGAAAGTGACATAATGTTAAATATGTTCACATAATAATGTGACACATGGGTATATCCAGTTGATGAACTATAATCTGGAATATCACATCAGTAATATAAATCTAAGACAAAAATACAAGTAACAATGTATATAACATAATGATCTAAGTGAAACCCTAATATGGACATAGTTAGGGTTAAGACGAGACATAATAAGAGGATAAGAACCTGATGATAGTTTATGATCTTGTCTTGATCAGGTTTAATCAAGGATATAGTTGATATCAGGAATATGTGGTGATTAGGATGTCTTTTTGGAAGGTACGCCATTACCTCTTACTTGGCTTATTATACAATATGCTTGTGTTATATGTGTAGTAAAATACTTGGCATATGATATTGGATGAAATGATTATTCTTGTATGATATGTTGCGTGATTTTCTATGATTACTGCTATGAACACATGAAACATAATATATCTGTTCCATTATATGAAAGCACTAACTCTTTGGTAGTATGCTTGGAAGTGACCTAACTCTTTGGTAGTGGTCACATTGTACATATGACCTAACTCTTTGGTAGTGGTCTGACCTAACTCTTTGGTAGTGGTCACCTTGTACAGATGATCTAACTCTTTGGTAGTGATCATAAAGGCCTTGATATATAATGGAAAATGTGCCTAAAATATGTGTTCTCTTTTATTGATGGACATCTTTGTGCAAGTATATGATTTTCTTATATTTCTTCTGATACTGCCAAGTATATTAGTTTTATCTTATTGCCAAGATATGATGAGAGGTATATAAAAAGACACGTAGGCGTACTCAGTACACTATTCATGAAATATTGTGCTGACGTGTACCGCATGTAATCTTTTGTTTAGGTTGTGGTTTTGCTCTTGAAGATCCAGGAGAGAGAGAGTTGTGTAGCGAGCTGATGTACAGGTGGACCTGTTGTCTTAAGATCTTGTAGTCTAGTTGTAGTACATGTATATGTATAGTTTGTTGTTCAATATGTAATATCAAATGTTGTAACAATTCATGTTGTAATTATATGTTGAATGGTGAACATGTGTGTATGGTTTTATTATTGTTCATGTGCATGTGCTACTGATTGTTTCCTTTTGACTTCCTCTGATTTTCTTCTTCTTAGCCTTGTGTGGGATGTTTAAATTGGGATTCTCGCTGAGGTGAGGGTTTCAATTCGGACGTCACACATCGGATTAAGTTTTAGAAAATCCGGGGACGTCACAGGGAAACTAGACTATGGCAATATGTCTCCAATAAAAGTAACTTGACAAATAATTTCATGATGGAATGGTGAAGTCCTTCTCTTAGTCTTAGGTTTGTTCAATGCTCCTGTTGCGTACTCTAATCCTAAATCGGGGTGGTTGGGAGCACCCAGCAAGAGGAGCGAAAATGTATGTGTCAAATATAGAATAAGACAATTATTAACTAAAGTAGGAAATAATAAAGATTCACTATGCTAAGAGGGTCAAGAATATGAGGCAAGTAAAATAAATAAGAATTTATGCCAAGTAAAACAATACAGGGCTGAGGCACCTACTGGACCTCAACCTCTGGGTGAGGGAGAGTAACACATTCCCAAATACCCTAATATTTTTATAATTCAAGAGAGTTCTCACATTCCCCTGGGCTCATGCCCAAAACTATGGGTGGTTTGTATTCATGTACACTACATTAGTTAATTAGTCATTTTTATTATCATGCTAAAGTATTGCAATGGAATATAAAAGAATTTTAACAACATAGCAAGTGGGGTCCAAGACCCTTGAACAATTATAGTAAAATAGCAAGAATAGTTAAAAATAGGCTCATGACTCATTGGGAAGATAGGTTTGGGTAAAAATGCCCAACTTAGGGTTAGAATGCACATACCTCTTTTCACACCCAAGGGTTAGCTTGAATAATATACTTTGGTCGAAAAAACCAACATTTCATCCTATAAACACATTATGTATGTTTAGCCAAGTCAAAGTGAACATATTCATTCCTATTATATTTTTATATTATTCTTATCTAATCCCCGATCATTAATGTCATGTTCGGTTTTACGATTTTATTATTTGTTGATAAAATATGTAATACTTTATATATCTATATCAGTTCTAATTACTCATCTTTAGTCACATAAGTCTATGTAACTCGTACATATGTTGATAATAATGTATATTCTTCCAATTTAGGTTTAATGATGTCATTTTCTTCTATATAACGTAAATCCATATTATTCATAACATCATTCTTACCATTTATATAGGTGTAAATTCCACATGAATATTTGTTAGGTTCACTAATATACGCATGCTTTTATCCAACTAACATGTCATCTAGACTTATGTTTATAAAATTATATTTCTTTACACATTATTATCTTTTTAACCATTTAATTCCTAAGCAGACAATATATGTAACGACCCCACCTCCCGATAACCACCAATTAAGGGAGACCTAAAGGTTAGAGCCGCTATTCAATAACAAGTTCAATGGTTCGACAAATAATCAATAATAATTATGAAATTCTACTAACTAACTGGAATTAGGTATAAAATTAAAACTTTGCTTACCTTTGAAAACATTGGAAATCTATCTATTCAGAGCTTGAATTATTCTATCTAATCCTCCTTGCACTTTATTTCTTATATCCACAATGTGTCACTTTACTATTTGTTCTTTCAATTGTTGTTCCTTAAACGCCGACAAACAAAACATCGGTCAGTATATCGAAACATACTGGTATGTGGGAACAACCAAAATCTTGCAAATATGGCTAACAATTTCATAATCACAATCAAATTAATTCACAAGCCAATTTACAATTTTCAGTATGACATTCTCCACCGCTTTTTCCCTAACCCTGGCATACCCACCTTAGGGTTTCCTTTGCCAATGACTTAAGGACACCTTCTCAATCCTGAGCTTGGTGCCTGGGGGTCACCACTCATGGTGCCCACTAGTCATGCAATATCATAGGCCACCTTCTCATTTCAGAGTTTACTGCCTGGGGTCACCACTCAAGGTGTCCATTGGTCTACCCATCTGGGCCTGACCTTTGGCATCATCCATCATGGTGGCATGTAAGTGTTAGAATCCATACTTATATTATTAATGTGATAATCATAGTGACTTTATAGTTTGCAAGTATGAATATCCAAACTGATAATTTGCATTCAAAGTGATTAACCATCCGGAAAATCCTTGAGAAACTAAGGCAGTTATTCGTAATTAACCACATACCAGATCTGACGATTTGAACAGAAATATCCATGCAAATAAGAATCCAAGCAAGCAAGCATTTTCAACAAGATCTTGAAATAATCAAGTAATTCCCATTTTATTATTCATGTCATCAAGATCCATTAAACCTAGCTCACTTCCTAGGGTTTCTAATTCACTTTTAGGGTTTCTATTGCAATTAGGGTTTCCCCTTCATCTTTTACTATTTCAAACCATAATTTAACACAATCGATCACAAACCCTAATTATCTCAACATCTAATCCTCAGTTTCAGATTTAAGGCATAATCAACCATTGAAAAAGTCCATTAAGCCTCTTTTACATTAAATTTACTATTTTTATCCTTTTAATATATGACAAGATCATTATGTTCATTTATCGTCAATTCATAGTTCATTGTGATTGAATTCACATACAAACTCTATTCGTCATTAATCCCATCTTGATTCATTCAAAAACCCTATTTTCTAAATTAAGGTTATTTATCCACAAATTAAGAACTTTAATGCTCCAAATAGCTTATAACCATGAAAACTCAGTTCTATACATGAAATAGAATAATTAAAGCCATTAGTAGTCCTAATTACCAACATTAGGGTTTCAAGGCCCATTAAAGCCTATTTATACACATAAATTCTAAATTAAATAATTATATGCAAATTTCATCCTTTTTGTTCCTAATGTTCCTTTTTATCATGAACATGCTAGTTATCAACTTTAACCATCAATTAAACCCTACATATCACATTAATCGTATCCAAATAGGGTTTCTTAATCTACTATTACACTAAAGTTAAAAACTTCCATTACTTTTCGAATTGAAAGTATAATCAGGTTCCCATTATATTTTTATTGGATTCCCCTCCATTTTCGGAGAAAAATTCATGTATAAACTTTTGTTATCCGAGCTACTATTAAAGAGTTATGATTTTCAGAAGAAATACCTCACTTGGGCCAATGGCATGCTGACACGTCAGCCTACCCATGCAACGTGCCTCTTTGGGAAACATAACCAAATTACCATGTTGCCCTTGCATAAGTGGATGTTCCTTCACACCTCGGAGGGGCAGAACGGTCCAACACTCCCTCTACTCTTCTTCTTCCTCGAGCCACTGGTTTGCAGCCGCCCTAGCGGCCGTCTTGCAGCCTTGGCGCGGCTCTTGCTCTTAGCTCCGGGCCCAGACTTCATCGAAAAAGCATCCCCCACCTCTGCCACGCCCATGCGCACTCAAGGTGCCTCTGATCCATGGCCAAGCTGGCCAATTATCCGTGTGCAAGGTAGCATAGCACGGCTGCTCTTGCAGTCGTGCTGCTACTGCTGCACACGGTTTGAGAGGTGGGATGACTACCAATTATTTCCCTTGAGGTCGTGGGAGCAGCACAACACCAATGTAGATCCTCCATGGCCCCTAAACTCCAGGCATATGGTTATACCTCCATCGGTAGGGTTTCGGACAAATGAATAAGAAGGAGGGAGAAGAGCACTCGGGATTCTCCTGGACTTGACCCTAGGCCTTACCCCTTATATGGGGAAGTGTAGCAATGCCCTGGGGTGCTTGCCCACGAAGTAACCAATCCCCCTTCTAAAAGGAATTCAATCCCTTCATTAAGAAGCAAGTTCCCCTCTCTTTCCTAATTCTTTTGACAATCCTTCTTCTTTAATTATTAGGATTTCGAAAATTATCTCTTTTATCTTCTTTGTACTTGCCTTTTAATTTATTGGCACGAAATTATATTCTCTTTTAATAGAAAATACTTCCTTTCTATCCATATCACAAAATCCATTAATAATGTATCACATTATCCTCTTATTTTAAAATTTTAGTATTTTCACTTTCCTTCCTCTTTATTGGGACTCCTTGGATCCCAAGAAACTCTATTATTTTGAAATCCTTTTTATTGGATACTCATTATCCTTCTAGATCAATCTAAATGCATTATTCTTCATTATCTTGTTTTATTCTTATTAAAATATTTCCTTTTGAGGATTTCTCTTTATTTCTCTTTTATTTTCCTCATTGGTATTCCTTTTATCATTAGGAATCCTTGGGATACGAAATTCCACCAAGGATAACCCAATTATACCTTTTTCCACTTATTTCCAACATTTTAACATTATTTTCAATTTCTTTCTTACTAAAGAAATACTTAATTAATCTTTTCTTTTCTTATTGTTTTCTTTTTGCAACTTTGGACTCCTTGGAACCCAAGTAACCCAAGAGGAACGAAATCCCTCTTTGGGTTTGCCTTCTAGAGGTTTCCACATTTTCCTTTTCTCAAATATTCAATTATTCATTCACTAATTGAATTTTCTTGTTATTTGGGCCCAATAGCCAATAAAGCCCACAACACAAACATCAAGGCTATTGTAAACAAAATCCATTTATTCGAACCAATTTATATCATTATTTTTTCAAATATCCTTAATATGATAAATTACATTTCTCACCAAATAAACCCAAAAATTGGGGTTGTAACATCCTTCCCCTCTTATAAGAATTTTTCCCTCAAAATTCCATCAAGCAAGTAAACAAACAGGATAAGCCTTTCATATGTCGATCATTGCTCCCATGTGGCTTCACCCTTTCCATGGTGCTTCCCAAGAACCTTCATCATATCATATTCTTCCATCTGTGTTCTTTCTCACCTTGGTATATCATACCCTCATAGGTGACTCGGGACATTTCAGCCTCTCAAAAGTTGAATAGGTTTAGGGCTCAACACATGGATTGGGTACCTCACATAGTGCTCTAGATCGAACTCATGTAATACATTATACATCATGTTATCCTGAGGAGAAAGGCTAAACACAACCATCTCCACCAATCCATCTCAAATGGACCCATATATCGGGGACTCAACTTTATCAGGTGTAGCCTAGAGGGGTTAGATTTTCACATCACATATTTTCCTACAATGAACTGCATGTCAGTCTACTTTGCATCAGCTCACGACTCATGTCGTCTCTGGGCACTCTCTCTCTCATCCATTGCATGATCAAAGAGACTTCATCTGCACTCACTGTGGTTCTTTTCTGACCTTCGTGAGGCCTCCTTCACCAACATCATCTTAATTAAGTGGTGACCGACACAACCTCCTTCTTACATCCTGATAAAGTCTATGGTGGTTAACATCACATCTTAAGAACTGCCTCTTTGTATCACCATGAAAAATAACACTTGCTCTCATCAGACCCTCTAGTCTGGATCATACTAACCATTAGTTAGGGGTGATAGGCGGTATTGACACGGAGTTCTTCATGTACCTACTTCCACCTTATGGAAGTGAACCTTTAGGTCATACTCAAGAACTTTTGAACTCGTATCATGGTGTAGTTGAACCGTCTCTCTCTCTTATGTAGTTCAACAGAATCTATCTCTTGACAATACTCCTTTCTTTCTCATGTTATCTAGGAAAGGTGATCTACCATAACCCATATTGCATCTTGACCTTCTGGGTCAAAGGGAGACTTACCAAAACATCCATTGTGATGAACTCCCATTCCCTCTCAGGGACTCTTTTATCCTCTATATTGATACACTGGGTTACTGGTGTTGGTCCTTCACCTCCTGGCTTGCATGGACACATGCTACATGCAATTTTGTTTTAAGCATCCAAAGTGCTACCATCACTTACTATCTTTGTAGTACCAAGGTATATCATGACCGCCTGCATTGTTATGATTCCTCAACTTGATACCTCAGAAACCCTAAACCACTCTCAAAAGGGTTTTATTACCTTCCTATCCAAAGAAGTGTATCTGAGGTTCTATCACCATCCTTTTACTACATCAAGGACTAAACTGGCTAACCAAACAACCATTAACCTGTTCAACATATCTTCTTACATCTATGTGTTAGCCAAAACACATTCTCTTTCCAAACATAGGGTGAGTCGAATAATCACATCTTCTTCTAGCTTCCAGCTAACTAGGCAGCTATATCTCAACCAGAGCATTCATTACCACTTCTTATCCTTGGGTGTTAGGTAATGTTGAAGACATACACCTCCATGTATTCTACTTATCATCCCATCTCAAACTCTAAGTTTGTCTTCATCAAGAAACTCTGAGCTCATCCTAATGGTGATCAAACTCAACCTTGTATCACTTGCAAATTCCACATTGCTCATGCTAAAAACATCCTTATAAGATGACTACCTTATTTCTCTTAGTGTTTGTAAATCATCCATGTATTATTCCTTCCACAAATGTATGTTATCATCTCTATCCTCCTACCTTGTAGCAACATTCCAACTTACATCATCTTTATCTTTGGTGTAAGGCATGTGTAGTGTCCTATCTCTCACTCCCATAACAAGAAGAAATAAGCATTTGGCGGTCGTCCAAATATAGAGTTCTTCCCATTCCAGGAGTAGAGATGGTACATCCCACCTTGCCAGTACACCTTCAAATCTAAGTTGAAACGTGCAACTCATGTCTCCACATCACAAACATCATGATATCAAAAAAAAAATTACTTCCATGGAAAACTGGTCTCAAACCTACTGGGGTTTACACACAATCCTTGGTCATCTCCTCTGGGTCTATAGGGTGCCGGCACTTTTGGGGTCATCCCTCTTCCCTCATGCATCCAGAGAGTGCACTACTCATCTGCCCTTTGGGTCCCATGAGTTCATGAATGTGATCAATCTCCTAACCCATGGCCCTTAGACAATGATAGAAGTTACCTCCCGACCTATGGTCATGTGCAACTAGGGAATTAGGCAACTCTTTCTTCCATCGGTCTTATCCTACCTGACCCATTGATTTACTTAGGATTCTAACATAGTACATGTTCAACTTAGAACCTTACCCAATCCTTCATCATCTCTCTCTGCATTCATGACTGAATTTCATCCCTTCATAGGGGTCATGGCAACCTGCCTACCTTGGTCAGGCCCCATATCGGTTACCTCCATGGTAACACATTCACATGCACTTAGAGATGGTTATCTATGGGTCTACAAGTTCATTCTCATACCATGTACTTTTCACTTAGCTTCTCAAGATCCTATGAGACCTCCTTAGGTTACCTTAAAACCAACAAAACTGGTCCACATCTTACCAAAGGGTTCCTCTCCTAGGATGGGAGGAAACTACAACTCTTGACAACATGGTCACAAACATCCTTAGGGTTTATATTCACATGAGCCTGCTTAACCCAGCAGCTACTAGGGCACACGTAGACCACCTATTAAACCATTGCTAGGTCATACTTGTTCTCTTTCCTCAACATTAGATCAACTTAGTCATGAGGGGTCCATCAAACCTACCTTTAACTTAAGGGGTTTCCTTTTCCTCTACGCATGAGGAGTACCATTCTCGAAACTATAGAGACTCAAATCTCATCACGAGCATCAGGTACACCACTTCCCCTCATAGGTCTAGGAACCCTAGGTTCTCCTTTGGGTATCCAACTGCATGCTCAATCTCTTAACCACAAATCAAGCATGTCCAAGGTATGTCATGTACTCCCATGATCCTTTTATATGAGCAACACCTCAGAGTTGAGTCCTCCTCAAGGACAACCAACTAGGTATAAAGCCTCACAACTGATTACTTGAACCTCCTCAGGGTCTAAGGCACTCTTTATCTCATCCAGCAGGTAGTTACTTATACCATAGGTACCAGAAGCATCATCCTCTCTCCAGGGTTTGTTTCCTCTAAAGGAAACCAAGATATCATCAGCCTCCAGGGGTCAAGCATAAAAAAACCACTATCATCCAGTTAGGTCACATCATCCTCAACTCCCCACTATTCCTCATGTCTTGGAATCTATGTTTCCAATCTTTTTGTTCGGGTCCTACTTTCTCTCTCCAGAGCTAACTCCACATCTAGCCTTACAACTAGAGGTCCTCTCTCCTTGAAGTTAGCTCAAGCTCATAAGCATATCCCAACCTGGTGAAGCCTATCTTCACTCTTATGTTTACTCAAGGTTATCCATTATTCCTCATGCCTATCTCATCAGCTATCCAACATGCTCCCTTGGCCAGGGTTTCAACCTACTGCCTGTGACGTGCTCTGGGTGCAAGCTATATCCTACTTGCAACAACCCATAGGGTTTCTATAGGTCCTTCACTAACCTCATCAATGAAGGAGCTATCCTTCACTCTAACATGCCCGACCCTTTCCAGGGTTGGCTCGTCAAAGGTACTAGGTCATGTAACCTCTCATGGCTCATATGGCATCCCAATGTGTGTCCATCCAAACACCCAGTCAACCATGGAATCTAACTTACCATGTCATCTCTCTCTCTAACCTCCACTTAGGGTTAGGGTTAACATCATCCCCAGAGGATGTGCTAGGTCTCTACTTTTAATGGAGGTCTCTACCTCCAAGACTAACTCTCTCCACTCATCCTCCACCCAAGGAGGTCTATCCTCAGGTCTCTCCCGAGGGCAATGACAACTCGTGTCATATGACCTAAGCAGGTATCTATTCCTTTACGCTTACTCTATTAAGCTTATGTCCATGACATCTTATTTACATTCTTTTCATTAATTTGGTGGGGGATTCCTTAATCCTTATCAACCTTACCCATACCTCAAGAGGGTGAGGAAAAGAGAGAAAACCCTAATCCTTAAGGTCCTTAACAGAATTTGAGTTGAGAAGGGATGAACAAGATGAGAGAGTCGTAAAGGTATCTTATTTCAAATCATACACTAAGACTTTGGTGAGGCAGTCACACAGATTTGGGAGTCATCGTATTATGACTAGCGGTGTGGAGGAAAATATTGCCAACCCCCAGTCGTGATCCTTTTCTAGACACCTCTATCTTTCGGATAATCCTCTAATAACTCCCTTGGATTCTACAGAATTTGTAAAATTTAATAATTATTAAAAGTTAAATGAGGAACCTATGCTCTGATACCAATTGTAACGACCCCGCCTCGCAGTAACCCCCAATTAAGGGAGACCCGAAGGTCAGAGCCGTTATTCATTTAACATGATCAAAGGTTCGACAAATAATCAATAATAATTATGAAATTCTACTAACTAACTGGAATTAGGTATACAATTAAAACTTTGCTTCATTTGAAAACTTTGGAAATCTATCTATCCACAGCTTGAATTATTCTATCTAATCCTCCTTGCACTTTATTTCTTATTTCCACAATGTCTCACTTTACTGTTTGTTCTTTCAGTTGTTGTTCCTAAAACGCCGACAAACAAAACGTCAGTCAATATATCTAAATATACGAGTATGTGGGAACAACCAAAATCTTGCAAATATGGCTAACAATTTAATAATCACAATCAAATTAATTAACAAGCCAATTTACACTTTTCAGTATGACATTCTCCAACGCTTTTTCCCTAACCCTGGCGTACCCACCTTAGGGTTTCCTTTGCCAATGACTTAAGGCCACCTTCTCAATCCTGAGCTTGGTGCCTGGGGGTCACCACCCATGGTCCCCACTAGTCATGCAATATCATAGGCCACCTTCTCATACCCGAGCTTGGTGCCTGGGGTCACCACTCAAGGTGTCAATTGGTCTACCCATCTGGGCCTGACCTTTGGCATCATCCATCAGGGTGGCATGTAAGTGCGAAAATCCATACTTATATTATTAATGTGATAATCATAGTGACTTTATAGTTTGCAAGTATGTACATCCAAACTGATAATTTGCATTCAAGGTGATTAACCATCCGAAAAATCCTCAGGAAACTAAGGTAGTTATTCATAATTTACCACATACCTGATTTGAAGATTTGAATAGAAATATCCATGCAAATAAGAATCCAAGCAAGCAAGCATTTTCAACAAGATCCCAAAATAATCATGTAATTCCCTTTTTATTATTCATGTCATCAATATCCATTAAACCCAGCTCGCTTCCTAGGGTTTCTAATTCACTTTTAGGGTTTCTATTACAATTAGGGTTTCCCCTTCATCTTTTACTATTTCAAACCCTAATTTAACGCAATCAATCACAAACCTAATTATCTCAACATCTAATCCTCAGTTTTGGATTTAAGGCATAATCAACCATTGAAAAAGTCCATTAACCCTCTTTTACATTAATACTACTATTTTTATCCTTTTAATATATGACAAGATCATTACGCTCATTTATTGTAAATTCATAGTTCACTATGATTGAATTCACATACGAACTCTATTCGTCATTAATCCCATCTTGATTCATTCAAAAACCCTAATTTCTATATTACTGTTATTTATCCACAAATTAAGAACTTTAATGCTCGAAATAGCTTATAACCATGAAAACTCAATTCTATACATGAAATAGAATAATTAAATCCATTAGTAGTCCTAATTACCAACATCAGGGTTTCAAGGCCCATTAAAGCCTATTTATGCACATAAACTCTAAATTGAATAATTATATGCAAAGTTCATCCTTTTTGTTCCTAATGTTCCTTTTTATCATTAACATGCTAGTTATCAACTTTAACCATCAATTAAACCCTACTAATCACATTAATCATATCCAAATAGGGTTTCTTAATCACTATTACACTAAAGTTAACAACTTCCATTACTTTTCGAATTGAAAGCAGAATCAGGTTCCAACTATATTTTTAATGAATTCCCCTCGTTTTTCTGAGCAAAATTCATGTATAATCTTTTGTCATCTGAGCTACTATTAAAGAGTTATGATTTTCAGAAGCAATACCTCACTTGGGCCAATGGCATGCTGACACGTCAGCCTACCCATGCAATGCTCTTCTTTGGGAAACATAACCAAATTACCATGTTGCCCTTCTGTAAGTGGATGTTCCTTCACACCCTAGAGGGGCAGAATGGTCCAACGCACCCTCTACTCTTCTTCTTCCTAGCGGCCATCTTGCAGCCTTGGCGCGGCTCTTGCGCTTAGCTCCGGGCCCAAACTTCACCGAAAAAGCATTCCCCACCTCCACCATGCCAATGCGTACTCAAGGTGCCTCTGATCCATGGCCAAGCTGGTCGGTTATTTGCACGCAAGGCAACATAGCGTGGCTGCTCTTGCAGTCGTGCTGCTACTACTGCACATGGTTTGGGAGGAGGGACGACTACCGATTATTTCCCTTGAGGTCGTGGGAGCAGCACGGCCCCAGTGTAGCTCCTCCATGGCCCCTAAACTCTAGGGATATGGTTATACGTCCATAGTTAGGGTTTTGGACAAAAGAAGAAGAAGGAGGGAGAAGAGCACTCGGGATTCTCCTGGACTTGACCCTAGGCCTTACCCCTTATATGGGGAAGTGTAGCAACGCCCTGGGGTGCTTTCCCACGAAGTAACCAATCCCCCTTCTAAAAGGAATTCAATCCCTTCATTAAGAAGCAAGTTCCCCTCTCTTTCCTAATTCTTTTGATAATCCTTCTTCTTTAATTATTAGGATTTCAAAAATTATCTCTTTTATCTTCTTTGTACTTGCCTTTTAATTTACTGGCACGCAATTATATTCTCTTTTAATAGAAAATACTTCCTTTCTATCCATATCACAAAATCCATTAATAATTTATCATATTATCCTCTTATTTTAAAATTTTAGTATTTTCTCTTTCCATCCTCTTTATTGGGACTCCTTGGATCCCAAGAAACTCTATTATTTCTAAATCCTTTTTATTGGATACTCATTATCCTTCTAGATGCATCTAAATGCATTATTCTTCATTATCTTGTTTTATTCTTATTAAAATATTTCCTCTTGAGGATTTCTCTTTATTTCTCTTTTATTTTCCTCATTGGTATTCCTTTTATCATTAGGAATCCTTGGGATATGAAATTCCACCAAGGATAACCCAATTATACCTTTTTCCACTTATTTCCAACATCTTAACATTATTTTCAATTTCTTTCTTACTAAATAAATACTTAATTAATCTTTTCTTTTCTTATTTTTTTCTTTTTGCAATTTTGGACTCCTTGGAACCCAAGGAACCCAAGAGGCACGAAATCCCTCTTTGGATTTGCCTTCTAGAGGTTTCCACATTTTTCTTTTCTCAAATATTCTATTATTCATTCACTACTTGAATTTTCTTGTTATTTGGGCCCAATAGCCAATAAAGCCGACAACACAAACATCAAGGCTATTGTATACAAAATCCATTTATTTGAACCAATTTATATCATTATTTTTTCAAATATCCTTAATATGAGAAATTACATTTCTCGCCAAATAAACCCAAAAATTGGGGTTGTAACAATATAGTTAGATGCATTCCATAATTATATTTGTATTTATAATTACAATCTATTACATATATATGTGTTTGAGTATCTATAGTTTGTTGAAACATGATTATCATAATTCTTGGTAATCCATGTGTAGTATAAAAATGTAACTTATCATATATATAATCTTTCATTACTAATTGAGCCATGACAATCAAGATAACAATAATGAAACATGCTCATCCATACTTATGCACATAATATTTCTTGCATATTCATATGTTTATATTTCCTTTGTTAAAAATACTGATAAATATAGATTATTATGTACCCTAGATCCATATGTATTTCTAATTCCTAACTCACACATATGTATGTTGATGTGTGTGTCTAGGGAATGCATACAAGAATGAGATTGTATTATGTTTTATTATTAGCAACAATTGAAATTGTGAGATACAACTTAGAGTTTATTAGTTGATATACATATATGTAATACATACTCATACTCAAGATACTAAGTTAAGAGATCAATCTGTATGGTTAAATCCTAATCACGATTTATATGACTTACTAGTTTTTTTATACGCATCGTAACTATGATATGAATATTCATCAAAGGTGCTACATTTTATTGTATAAACACAATATTATACATATGTGCTATCTATGTGGAGTTAGGCCTTAGTGGATCGATTAATTAATATAATTATGATTCTGATTTTAGGTTACTATCTAGCATGTTATTATCCATGATCAAATTTATTAGATATTTCAAGTTAGAACTTGAGAAAATTAAGAGCTAACCTGGATGATGATCGGTGATGACTGGTCGATAGACTTGGATGACAACTGATCTGTGATTTTTGTATTGTATCAGATCCAAGGTGCAATTGAAGTCCTTCCACGTTGGCCCCTACATTGTTGACCCATAGAGAAGGTAAAGTAATAACATGACTTGGTGTTGATGGTGGCATGATGGTCCAACACACATGGTGGAGGAGTTGAAGCTTTGTGTTGCTGGTGGGGGGTCGAGATGCATTGTTGGGCGTCATAAGTTGTGTTGTAGGCTGGAGACAGACGTTGACAGCAGGAGTAGATTGGGGCATCGAGGCATCGAGATTGTTCTGGAAGTGGAGTTGTAGGCATCAAGTCTAAAGGGATGATGGCATTGCAGAAGTCGATGACATCTCTACGTCATGGTTGATGCAGAGGGGCTGCTGAGCATCGAGGTCACATGGGCAGGTGTTTGCGATGCCGACACATCGTTGGGGGTTGTTGGAAGGCAGCGTTGCAGACTGATTGAGAGTGGGTATAGGAGTCACGGTTGGAGAGAAGAGAAGGAGGAGTGTGGCTAGGGATTTTATGGTGTGAAGAAAAAATGAAGGATGGGAGCAGAAGATATAGGAGACAGAGAGTATAGGAAGTGTACGATGGGGCGTCGCCCATTTCAGATGGTGAGAATGCAACGTTGCTTTTGAGATGGAGGGAGAGTAACACAGTGTTGCATTACACTTGGTTTAGGAAGTCATTAATTTGTTTAATCAAATACTACTATTAAGGCCAATGGTAATTAATATTTTAAATGCCAATTCAATTAGGAAAGCAATTGCTATTCAATGGTCAAATAAATTAAAAGGCAGACTAAATAGGAGTCAAGGGGGTTTCCTTTTACCATGCAATAGGTATTTATATATATTCAAGTTGCATATTCATTTAATTAATTAAGAGGGTAGAGAAATAACAATTGACATGAAAATTCATGGGTTTAATTATTAACGTGTGAGGAATTTAACTTTACATTAATTTCTAATGCATTTTGCATTTGGTTGTATGCTAAGTTCCTAATAAATATATTTAGTACCTTCCATTTATAAATTTTGATATAAAATTTCTTATTTCTTATTTCTCATTTCTTTTCCCACCAAGAGATTAAATCTCTAAATTAATATAATCTATTCATTATCTCTCAATAATGGTCATATTACATAATTAGACTCGAATTAACACATTATTTGAGATATTTGTACAAAAACACATTCATTGAAATGAATGTGGGTAAATATAGTTCAAGCCATCATGTATTGCTCAATTTCAACATTGAGGCCAAAGAGGATGGAAAAGATAGTAAAATTTAGGGAAAATGAAAAGAAGGATATGAAGGAAATAAAATCTTGAAAATGGGCTAAATTACAAATAAACCCAAGATTCAATATGTTACATATATGAACTACAACTGATGCCTTTAAGCTAACCTATGACAATTTCTTGTTGGTTGGGTAATGACAAATAAGAAATTCTAAATAATGTGATGTTAGTATTATCGTTGTTTGAATAGTAAATTTTTTAGGTAAACCACATCGATTTGTTGTAAATAACTGACATAGAACGTATATATAGTCAATTATTTAAAAATAATCAAAGAGAAATGTCTATGTTTTTTTATATTGTAGGTCTGTAGACCTGTTACCTAGTTTCTAGCCTGTCTACTTCCTATAGTTCTTCAAATTTGAATGATCTGAAGAACTACATGCCTCTACAAGCATCACATCTTAACTATAGGCCAGAAAACCTGCAATAAGAAAGATATATACATATCACAATGCAATTTGATAGAATGGGCACACACATGCCAACAAAACTCAACATTTCTATCATTTTTTCACTTCAAATGCACATACATATCAATTAACTCAAAGCTCAATTGATTCATTTCTCAGCCCACTACAATTTCAGATATATATGCACAAATACTCATCATTCTCTTTTCCTCATGCACTAAACACTCAGTTCACACACATATGGACTTCACATTCAATTCACTCACACAAATACATATCAATATCATCTACCTTCTGAAATTTTAACTCCTCAATGTATAATAACATAATAAACAAAAGTCTAATATCAATTTTTTAACTAAAAAAATATCAACCCTCCCATTTATCTTTCAAGTCCACGTGTTTGATGAAACAGTCTACCCATTGTTCTCTTAGGTCATTCAATTGCTCCAATGTATAGGGTTTTATACTGTCAAAAAACTGTAAAGAGAATGAGACTTCTAATTAGATTGATTTGTTTATATTCTCAGTTGAGACTACTTCATTAATATGATCTAATACTAATAACACTACCTTCTCTATGTATTTGTTATGTTGTTCGTGCATGACAATCATCTACATGTACATGTCATGTAATATGCGCATGCCCAATCATTGTATTGTATAGGGGCCTACAGATTTACAATTATCTAAATAAATGTAGTTAAGCAGATTTGGTAATATTAAAGCAATTGGAATGATAAGGCTTACATCAACACTCTTCGAAGTTGCTGATTTATATTTCTTATCTACTTTCCCTCTGCCTCTATAGAATGCTTACACCCCTATAAGTTGAAGTAACATATATGTTATATTACTAAACTGTCATATGATGCAAACATTAATATGTTGAGCACCAAATAACTATACTTATATGTGAATCGCCAATTTTATTGGGGGTCCTTTATTTGGTGTCAGTTTTATTCCTGAAGGATCAAAGACATACATTTTACAAGTCCCAGTAATAATCACTAACAACTGTCAACGCTTATTTTTGAGTGAATAGAAGGCAAATAAAATTAAAATTAAATTCCACAAAAAAAATTATTCATAAACTAGACATATAAACAACATGACCAAAACTTACACGACCTTGAAGGGAGCTATGTCACGCTCTTGGGAGTACAAAAAAACTTTGTTGCAATATCACATAATCTTTGACGTCACTCATGTCTCTAAGTACATCACTAATCAATGATGGAATTAGAAATGCTGAATTTGCTATTCCTTTTTTAAAAAAAAAACTGGCCATTCATTCATCCCGTGGCAGGGGGGTTTTGAACCTAAGACCTCTCGGTCATACATCAATACTTTTACCATCTGGGTGCTATCTCTTTGGCAACTGTGCAATTCAAGTGGCTGAATAATATTATATATAATACTCAGTTAATATATAGAAAACAATTTTAAAAATATGTATTCTTCACATATGACAAGGTATTCAAACTCAATGTATCCAAAGTTCTATCACCAATGTGTACATCCATTCATACTGAAATAGCTCAGAAACATCTATCCACATTATATAGAGTTGTGATCTATACCTACAGTCATATCCAAAATGATGATAACTATGGTATGTGATTGATCTATATTGTCTAACCATCTTATCAAATTTGATGCACTATATATTATCTTCTTTTTGAAGGCTATTTCATAAGGTATTTCAAGCACATTTTCTCATTTAGATACTACTTGCACATGGTTTATCATCCTTAACCTGTGACACATGCTTGCATGAAATACTACTTGTTTTTACTAATTTATATTGATCTATCATAATTTATTGGACTTATGTTCTTTATTTAGAATTTTAGGTAATTTGGAATGTCTTGATTTAACTTGGTGCTACCGACTACTTTGTTGGTGGTACTAACAATTGAAGAAAAAGAACATACATGAGACACAGACGCTCAATGGTAATGATCTCATGTTTGGTACTACCAACTTGTTGGAAAGTAGCACAACTAATGCATATTGGTGCCACCAACATGTTGTCAATGGGACTGACGAATATATGTCGATTTTTTCTAAGAAGGAGAAAAGAAACTCGATGCTATTGTTGCTATTGTGGGTTGTAGTGACACTTACATAGAGTCGCAACCCAACATAGGACTCAGTGCCACCAACTTTCTGTCAGTGGTACTGATGTTTTGTGATCAGATGAGATTAAAGATGGTGCTTAATCCAACCGCCATTACTTAACGACGCCCTAAGTTTATGTTATGACTAGGGGGAATTGTGGCCAAACCTAATTATCATGTTCTAGTTCATTTCATGATAGAGGAGAGCCAAGAGAAGATAAAGGAGAGGTGAAAGCTAAGTTATAGATGATTTGAGCACCTTCAATGGACATGTTTGTAGCTAAAGGATAACAAATTATCACGTCGGTCAGAGATACTCAACCAGATCATCTTCTCTAGGGGTTTCCATTAATTCTTTAATGCTTTCCTTTTCTTGTCCTTTTCCCTCTATGTGTATGGGATTTGAAACAATGTGGGGATAATCTCCTAATTCTTTAGGACCTGGGAGTAGCTCGGTTATGCACTATATTTGACATTATTAGTTGCTATATATGTTTCTTCCTAGTTTCAAAATATAATACTATGATTTCATACTATATTAATTGTTCCTGATCAATATTGCTAAGTTTTCATATCCTAAATCACTTTGAGAAAGGGATTTAGTATTAGAAAAGTTATAGTATTACAAAATTTATATTGTGCCTCGAGTGAGGGCTTATGATTGTGAAGAGAACAACCCAAAGGATTAGGTAAACAACCAAACCAATAGTTAAATCACTACAAAGTGGGTCTATATGGGTTTATATTAGATTGGATAGTGAACTACACTGTGAGAGTGGGTAATATTTGCTAAAGGTCCCTTAGTCTAGGGTTAGAAAATAAATATCAATAAATAATGTTAGTTGTAGTGTGAACTATTGTAAAACCATCTTCCTTAGGAATCCATTCCACTTGTGACCGCAACCTCATTATTTTAGTTTTAATTCTTAGAATTGTTTGATTAATTAATCCATCATCTTTTCTCTAGGTATCTCTAATCGAGTCATAGTTATTAGTAGTCTCTACATACGTTTCCTTGAGTTTGATATTCGAACCTCGTAGTTTTATATTACGTGATACATGCACTTGCATTACATATGTGTAGTAAACACGCATAAAGTTTTTGACGTCATTGTTGGGGAAATCCAAACAAATACTATCATTGATATGAGAGAACACTCTAGGCCACAATTGTTTTTTCTTTTCATAATTTTTAATTTAAAAAAATCAAATCATCACTAAATTATTAGTATCCAATTTTTCCATTTTCCCATTATTTTCACATACTAGTGCATGGTTCAAACTAGGACCATCGACTACAGAGAGTCAACTTCATAGAGTATTATCATAGAAGAAATCCTTTACAGTGCATGGGAGTAATTTGATTTCGTCAGAGGACTTCTCCAAACTCCACTACCACAGGAGACACAACCAGAACAAGCAAAAAATGGAGATGGTAATTTGGAAGATGAGGAGCTAACCATCTGGGAAGATATTAAGGATTAATCAACTACAACATGGTTGGGACCCATTGTGAAGCCAACAGTAAATGTGGGCATCTATAAAATTGATCAAAGGTTGGAGACACTTATAAAATCACAGGCATGTCATGGACAAAGTATGGAGGATACCATTTCTCATAATAATAATTTAATGAAAATATATGATACGTTGAAGATTGACAGGGAGTCTATGATTGTAATTTATCTGAATTTATTTTCATACTCACTGGAAGACAAAGCAATGGCTCGATTCTTAAGTATACCCTCAAAATCCATATCCACCAGGGAAGGAATGATAGATACCTTCATTGAATGATATTTCCCTCCACATAAACATAAGACCTAGTTGGCCAGATCTACAATTTCATGTAACATGTAGAGGAGTCTTACACAGAGGTGTGGGTGAGATTCCAAAATATGTTGACAAAAGTCCATGATCATGGGATTGACGCTTTCGACAAGCAAAGACTTTCTACTATGGTCCGCATAAAGGGGAAATAACCAAACTCGATAAAGGATGAGCACGATTTTTCCTCAATAATAAGGCATCCAGGTGTCATGAAATCTTAAAGAATATGGCTAAGAATCAGTCATGGTGAGAGGAATGAGAAGCTCTAGAAACACATACAAGTATCAGAGAGTCCAAAGTGATCACACCATTTAGTGAGAAGTTGGACAAACTTACCAAGAAAATGGATTAGAAATCATGAAGCTCATCTAGAGGAAAAGAAGAACAATGCATGTATATGAGACAACAAAACTACAGGGGTAGTAATTAATATTCATGGAGGAAGGATCCTAAATTCTCATGGAAGAACCCCAATAAGTTTGAGCAGGACCCATCTCAAGCACAACATGCCAAGACACAGCAAGGCAGTGCACAACAACAATATCAGCAAGACATGAGTCCCAGCATGATAGACTGCATAGAGGACATGTTAGGAAAGTTAGTCAGTCTCAACAAGATAATCATATGCTAGGCACAAAGGAACCTGTAACATCAAGGAGCACACTGCAACATAAAAAACTAGATTTCTCATATGGAAGAAGAAGTACCATCTATTAATAAGCTAGGACAATAGGGATTCCCCACAAATACTGATATTCTATCTACTAACTAGTAGGTGAAGGCAACATTACTCAACTATGGTAAGATATTGTTGAATGATTAGAAAACAATCCCAAAAAATGATGACAAGGTGAATGACACGGGTGCACCGTCATCTAGTGATCCCCTTGAGATAGACCAAACCATAAGAGAAGGAACCAACTGAGGAAGTTTAAGAGAAAGAGGAAACTAGGAAGGAGTCATAAGTTCCACCTCACTAGAGTAAATTGGTGACTCCAATGCAATTCCCAAATAGATTGAAGGTAAAGATGGTTGACCAAAAATTTAAGAAGTTTTTAGAGACTTTTAGAAAACTTCACATCAACATACCTCTTGTCGATGAAATAGTACATATATCATCTTATGGAAATTTTTTGAAGGATATAATCAACAAGAAGAGGAGGGTTGATGATTCATATGTTGCGGTATTGATGGAGGAAGTCAGTGCTCCTATATAGAGGAGATTGTCGTAGAAGAGGCAAGATTTGTGCTTCTTTACTATGCCATGTCATATCGGCAAGAACAAGTTTGGTGAACCTATTTGTGACCCTGGGGAAAGCATATATATCATGCATTTGACAACATTCAAGAAATTGGGGTTGCATGAAACTAGGAAGAGCAACATGACCATGCAATTTGTTGACAATTCAGTGTGAGACCAATTGGTATATGTAAAGATGTTTTGTTGAAGGTTGGCAAATTCATTTCTTGTAGTAGATTTTGTAGTAATGGAAATGTAGGATGACCATGGCAATGAGATATCTTTAGGAAGGACATTTCAAGCTATAGTAGACACGATCCTAGAAATGGGAATAGTATGACTGACGTTGGTATTCAGGTTGACCACTTTGAAATAAAGATGCCAGATTGTCAACTGAAGGATGATGGGAAGGCACATTGCCACATGTTGCAGCAATTGCAGAGTGAGGTGTCCTTGTTTTTGGGCAAGCAATTCCTAGATATGTCCCGGGTTATGACAAAGGTACAAAAGGTACTTTTGGCAGTGGATATTATGTAGATATGAAGGAGGTTTATTTGATAAATGTAATGAAATATCCTAATGATTCAGAGGAGGGGGCATACCCTATGACAATTGAAGAAGCAACATCATGTTCTCTCACCCAAGTATATCCACAAGTACCACTAGAGGTGTGTATCATGAACTTGGTGGATGATTACACTCATTCTCATTCTCTTGAAGAGTGTGTTCTTTTTCTGAAAGTGTTACCATGCTTATACTCGAGGCACTAAAAGGATTTGGGACCACCTCTACCACCATTGATTCCATCTCTATAGTGTCCCCCAGAGCTTGAATTGAAGCTACTCCCACAACATCTGAAGTATATCTTCTTGGGAATGTACAAGAAGATCCCTATCATAATTTGATCATCATTGACCATGCACGAGGACGAACAATTTCTTGAAGTGCTAAAGAACCACCAAGCAATATTTGGGTGGTCCATTGCAGACATTAAGGGGATATCTCGTAGCATTTTCCAACACAAGATCAGAATTGAAGAAGGAGCCAAATCAATAGTACAACCTCAATGACATCTCAATCCAAGCATGACATGGGTATTAAAGCAAGAGGTAGTGAAGCTTCTATCAACATGTATAATTTATGCTATAACTAATTTTAATTGGGTTAGTCCAACCCACTTTGTTTCTAAGAAAGGGGATAACGATCACAACTAATTCAACAAGTGAGTTGATTTTAACTAGACTATTGATTGATTGGTGTGCATGTATTGATTATCTCCAATTGAATGCCACCACAATAAAAGATTATTTTCCATTTCCATTAATCGGTCAAGTCCTTGAGCGACTCATTGGTCACTCTCACTTTTGTTTTCTAGATCAGTGTTCTAGATATAATCAGATTTCTAATCATCCGTAAGACCAAGAGAAGTCTACATTCACTTGTCCCTAAGGCATGTTTGCATACTGTCTGATAGATTTTGGTCATTGTAATGCACTGGCTACATTTTAGAGGTGTATGCTCGCTATTTTTCAAGACATGGTGGAACATTGCATCGAGGTTTTTATGGACAATTTTTGGTGTATGGAGAATCGATTGAAGATGATGAATGCATATTCATCATGATTTTAAGTCGCCATCTTGGGCCCTTTTCGAGGCAATACTTTCACTTTAATCTCTTAAATCTTACAAACTGCTACTTTCTCAATTGATTCATTATCAAGTGTATTCACTAATTTTATATGATTTCCATGTTGATCATGTACAACCAACATAAACGATCATGTGCAATCAATTTTGACCAAACAGTTTTGGTCCTTTTGATTTGCATCCACACGGTTTCGCCAATACGATCCTTCTCACGGACCAGCAAACGGTCTTCAAACCACGAGGAGCAAATGGTCTGAAGACCGTTTGGCCAGCAGACCGTTTGCAACTTCAAGACCGTTCGCAACATCGAGATCGTTCGGTGACTGAAGACCATTTGAATGCAATCAGGCAAGACTGTTTAGAAGTGAAGACCGTTTGGACAGACCATTTGGCCAAAAAGACTGTTTGGACAGCACGACCGTTTGGCCAGCAAGACCGGTTAGACGTAGATGTGAATACCGGTTGGACACCAGAGTGAAGACCGTTTGGGGCTACGACTGCAAGACCGGTTGCACACTAGAGTGAAGATCATTTTGTCACTGATCCCAAAACCATTTGGGATGAAGATCATATGGACTTAGTAGACTAATAGACCCACTAAGACCATTTGGAAGAATGTTGGATAACAAACCATGATGATTGAAGACAGATAGAAACCGATATGCTGAAGACCGTTTGGAACCGGTGATCTCAAGACCGTTTGCTTCTCTAAAGCACGGGACTTCTAAGAGCTAATCGGTTTCCCAAGACCATTATGGCATCCATGCTAGCACCGTTTGGAGGAAAATAATGCCAGACCATTTGGTCATCAAAATGGTCTCCAAACAGTTAAGAACAAACTGTGACGAGGACTCACACAAAAAATGTGAGGACCAGACCCGTGCGTTTAAATAGGACCACAAGGGTCCTCATTTCGGCATCGGATGTCGGATGCCACCAAGCTGCCCAAGCACAGGATTTGATCCAGATATGTCATCCATGACAACATCACTTCACCTACTGCTCCTACTATGATCAAGGAGGCCAAGGAGAGTAGGAAGGAGGAGTGAGAAAGACTACTCAGTCTATCTTGGCATCCTTCGTTCCTCGTTTATATCTACTCCGATACAACGTAGAAGACCACATCATCTTCACCGAGCTGTGACTACCTTCTGCATCATGTTAATGGAAAAATCTTCCCTTTCTCTTATTCTTCTTGGTTCTCGCATCATGAGTGAGTAGTTCCTTTTCGTTGGGGTGCGGGGACTAGCCCCGCTGCCCATGCAAGCATGTTCTCTTGTTAAGCATTCCATTGCAATGCATACAACTTTTCATTTCACTATTAATCTTTAACGTTTGTAGTTTGATTACCTTCTTGCTTTCATCTTGTTTTTCCCTATGTTGTGAGAACTTCTATATGTATGCTAGAATGTCGATTAATGAGGTTGACTCCTAAACTAAAAATAGAATGGGATTCCTTGAGGTCGTAAGTGTATGATCCATGAGGGGATGAGCCATCTAGCCTATGGTGATGCTTCTGTGTGCCTAACGCCTGTATAGGGGGTCCACAACCTTAGTTGGATTTATGTATCTTCTTTATTAATTGTCGATGTTTGCTTGTAGATTAATCGTCTGCCTTCTTATTGATTAGCGTGGTTGACTCCTTGAAGAGAACTTCTAATAGGATTCCTTGAGGTCATAAGTGTATGACCCGTGAGGGGACGATCCATCTAGCCTACGGTGACGCTCCTGTGTGCCTAACACATGTATAGGGGGCCCACAACCTTAGTTGGATTTCTATATCTTTAGAGCTGTAAGTGTGTGATCTGGATGGTGACGAGACATATAATGCCTAAGGTGATGCTTACGCGAACCTAAGGCCCGTATGGGGGGTTTTGTAGTTTCCATCTTTGTATAGTTATATCTTGCATGGATGTTTGTTATTGAGTGTGTTTGCATGTGTAGTGGTGGCAAAACCCGATACCATCCCAGGGATTTGATATCATTCATCTAAAATGAACTTTAATATCACTCTTTACTTTCTTGCAATTAGTTTAATCAACCTCAAATTAACCAATCATTCTAAATATTAGTCTTACTAGAACTAGACTCGACTAACAAAGATTCTTAAAAATGTTGTCCTTTGGGATTCAATCCTCAACTATACTGCGATAAGACCCGTCCTCTTGCGGGTGGTATTATAGCACAAAGTTTTGGTAAAAGCTCGAGGATTTCAACCCTGAGTGAATTTTTTAGTGCTATAATATACCACATCAAATTCTGGTTCCGTTGGCGGGGTCAACGGAATCAGTTAGTCAAATCTAGTTATTTTGAGGCTAATTTAGGTTTTTTCTTATTCTTTTGATAAAATCAATCATCTACTTGAATTTCACTCTACATGTGTATGGAATTCCTTGTGGTCATGAGTTAGATTAAGTGTTTCTAAGGATATGCTAGGATTTCATGCCATCTTGACTTACTATGTGAGAATTATTATCCTTGGAAAATTTGGATACATAGGGGATATCTTTTACAGATATTATAAGAAATCAACGATTTTCTTGGGGTTTTTATCTGATGTGCAAGGAACAATCAGTCTGTTAGTAAGGATTTTGGGGCACATGTTAGAGGATGGGATAGGTTACACCCAGATCTGAGATGAAATAGTCATCACCTACCTGTGTTTCTTACGGGTGAGCTGGTACTCGGGAGACTTGGTCCCCTATGCATGCATCTAAAGTAAGGGAAAAAAGATCTAGACCTGGAGAAAACCACTAGCCCCGCTAGGCTCGGATCCTTCTAACAGCCCCTCTATCATAGGACGTGGATGATAGATGAGGGAGCTTAGTTGTGTTCTACACCCTCCCTTCTCCATTGCCTTTTACAGCAGAGACAAGCCCACCACCAGAGTTGACACTGGATGTATTCACATGACCAGTAGGTTGTTGTTTCTTCAGTCACATGACCTGCGATCCCACTAGACCAGAGGAGGAAGATGTAGTTGTAGATCATCCTCAAAAAAATGATTCTGCAACCTTCAGTACCTGCATCAATTCCACGAAGGCCCCTTAAAGGTGCCCGTGACCTTGGGCAAGTAGCTAAGGGTGCGGCGAGGAAAATCTTAGACCCACTTCCACCAGTACCATCATGTTTCACCGCCGCTGCCACCATCCCAGTCATCCATGAGATCTAGTCCCCTGAAGCTTGACTGCACATCGCCTAGTGGCACCACGCTCGCTGCTTCCTTGCCGCGCAGCAGGTGAGAAAAGCTCTATTTTGCATAGAAAATAGAGCACCTCACAATGAGGTGGGGGATTCGGTCGCCTCTCAGCCATATTTGAGTAGCAAAGGGGCCAATGGACTTCTTTATCTGCCCACCATCTTCGAGTTCGATTCAAGAAGATTGCAAGGTTCCTCGCCGTGGATCATTGCCAATGGCGGCACTAGAGACTGTGAAGCTGACATGGAGGATCGAGTGTGATACCACCTGAGAGCACAATTCAGACCCACCTCAAACCTGGAGTTGCACATAAGATTTTCAAAACATCACCAGGTGGTCTAGAATCCATTCCCCCTCCTCTCCCTTCCTTGCGGTGGCGCCATGACCGCCAACTAGATTGAAGGGGCCTCACAAGTCAACTACAGGCTTCCATTCAGAATGATTCCACCACCATGAAGAAGATTCGGTAGCCATCGCCCTAGTCTGGAGTTGAGCACTCGTTCAAAAACCCGCAGGATCGTTCCCTTGCAGCGGTGCCTAGGGGAGTTCTAGGGAAGGACGCAGTGGGGTGTCAGGTCGAGGAAGTAAGGAATCAGTAAAAGTCCTCCCTTTTACGTTGATGTTTGTGAGTTGAAGAGGAGCCTTCATCAATGATTTGCCAGAGGTCCACCCCACTTCCATGTTCTCTATCTCGCACGTGAGGACTTAAGGACAAAGCGGATGAGGGTCAACCAAATCATGCCAGACCCAGTCCAGAAAAATGAACCGTACCGGCCTGCCCAAGTAAGGATCTGCGCTCACCCTTATAGAGATGTTGTAAAGCCCGGGCCCACTACCTAAGGTGGGGTCGTAACATTTGGTATATGGCAGTGGGCCCGGGCGTTACAGACGTGGCAGACCCAAATTTGTCTGAGGTAAGAAAATACCAAATAAATACTAGATCTTCTATAATTTGTAGTAAATGGATCCCTTGGCCAGTGAATTCCCCCAAAAATACCTCTAGACTCAGAAAATGATCCCCTATATTACTGAACCCTTAATTCTGGATTTTGAAGCACAACTACTGATGGTATTCAATTTAAGGGTGAAATGCATCTTTTAGGGTTCATTTAATTTGTATAATTAGAAAACAATGGATATAAAATACAAGAACAATACTCTTGAACCCTAATACCACTTGGAAACCAAATGTGAACTCTGATATTAGAATTATGTCAAAATAATAGGTCTTTTCTAATTTATGCATTTTAGATGCTTTTAACCTTATATTAATTATAGATAAAAGATAAGGCATAAAAAAAATATAAAATTTGTACCAGACCTTAATAATGAAATATAGATCAGACTAAAAATACTAGACACCACCCTAACATAATATTGACCTAGGTTTGACCAAAACCCTATTTTGGACCTAAAATATCAGTAATAATGGTGAACTTTGTATTGATGATTATTATTTGTTATTAATCAGGTGCTGACCAGATTGTCTAGATGATCAAAGATATCTATGAATCTCTGAACTCTGGTACATAGGATTTATTAAGTATCAGACTAGTTTTCTGGTTGCCTATGATATGTAATATCTTGAATGCTCGTATTTGGATAGGATTGCTTGGTTGAATTAGTATGAGTTATACTTTGCCAAATCTAATAGAACATAAATGAGTATGATGGGTTGTAGCTACTAGAGCACATAGCCTAGTGTGGATGTATGTTTCCTAACATGGATGTATGATTCCTTGGCCCACGTTGGATGTATGATGATACTATATTGCCCACACTAGATGTAAGTCAATTGCAAGTATGTGTAGTACAACCACATCAAAGTGAATGCAATAAAAGGAATGTTTACCTAATTATCACTTTAAACAATGTTTTTTTCTTTTAATCTTTCTTTCTCAAGTTATTTCAATTATGCAAACATATTAGTATGTATCTTTCTACCCACGTGCACAACACCTTGTGTGTTGATTCGCTGTTTCACGTATGTTTTAGGTTCAGAGATAGCATGGGAGGAAAAAGATGGGAATGAGCAGTGGTACAGGTTGTACCTATTGTCTAAGATCCTGTTAGCATGCATGTTCAGACTTGTAAAATTCTCATTCAATATGCAATTGTAATTCATGTTTAATATAAATGTGTTAAATGTTGAGAATGTTATGGTTGTATGTTCATGTATGCGTATTTCGCTTACGCATTGCTCTCTGATATGATTGGATGATGTTTTTAGATTCTGACGTCTCATTCCCAATAGGGTATGGAGAAGCCAAAATCTGGGGACGTCACAGTTAGTATCAGGGCATGAACAGTAGCTACACCTGATAATTGCTCACCATGAAACAAAAAAAAAATCTCACTTTTCACTTTAAAAACTAGAAACTTAGTAAGTTGTGCTATAGGAATAAGGTTTGACCCAGCCTCTAGGTTAGAACCCAGATGTTTGAGAACTAGGTTTAGACAAGTGTGTGAGACCCTTTCCATATAGAGCTCATATGTATGGGGTAGCTACACTAGTCTACATCTTGTTCTCACCATTTCACTAGGTGGCATAGCACTAGACTATCTTCTGTGTGTGGGACACTCGATTTTGCTGATTTGGTTTTGTTTTCCAATCGGGTCGAGCCTCGATAGTTTTCTCTGACGTCCGTCTTCTCAAAGAAAAACTATATAATATTTTATTATATATATGTAAATATGAAAATGTGTCCCTCACACTGGAGAGTAGTTAGTGTTCATGCAACCTAAGTGAAAGGGGGTGACATCAGTCTAGAAGAGAGACTATATCTAGAATAGATGTCTAGAGCCTTATCAAGATGTGTGATACATAGAGTAGATGATAAAATGATAGTTCACATAAGCATTGATGATCTTATCTATGTTCTACCTTTAGTGATATAAGTTGCTTGTATATGATATGAATCCAACTTTAAAGATTCTAAGATGTGACTTGATGATGAAAGTACATTCCCTTTTCTTACTTAAGATGAAATAAGTTAAGATAATGTTGAATATGCATGAGCCTCAAGCTCTTTTACAAAGGGGGACTTCCAGTGTTAGGACAAGATACGTGGTGAACTCCAGAGAGAGTGACACCCACAAGGAGAGGGTCATAGGACCTACCCTACAATATATGGAAAATATGCTATATGTGAAATAATGTGTCCTAAGCTGGGTTACTCCCGAGTAGATGAGTTGAGTTCTTTTGTATGATTCAATCATATATGTGAAAGTTGGGTAAAAAGAATGATGGGTAGAAACTCATGATGAGAAAGTCAATCTTTTGGTTGATTTAGGTCCTAGATTAAGTTACAGATGTTGTGAAATCTCATCATTAGCCACAAGTGAGGTGATATATGAACTCTGGTTCTAAGAGTAAAAAGAATTGTGCATAAGATACTCATAAATGTTTCTCCTTCCACTTCTCCTTCTTTATTTATGATACTAGAGACCTCACTTGAGCTATATAGATGATTTATTTATGAAGAGTCACTCATGTAAGCGTGGCCTAATATTGTCTATATTTCCTCCCTATATCATACGTGTGATATCCAATTTTGAAAGTATGATAAAATTGGTTTAGTATATTCTCTTTCTCTCTATATCATGCATGAATGATATAAGTTTGAAATCATGAGCCAAAAAAAAGATATATTTGGCTCATAGATTAATAATCACAGAATATAGTACCTAGGATCAATTCTTCTAAATCTAACCTTCTTCTTGAGGATAACTCACTGAATAGGGTGAAACCCTAATATTTAAGTATGATGAGCAATCCTTACTTCAATGATGAAATCCTAGTATGATGTTTATCATAAACCACATTAATGATGTAAACCTGATAATTCTAGTAACTAAAAATGTGAGATCTTGACATCACCTTACATAGGTGAGTAGGGTGAAAGATGTAACCTTTAGTAATACCTCCTTGACTTCTTATGAGAAAACGAACCCTTATCCTTAAGGGACTGTGGGGATATAAATCCTCAAATACTAGAATGCCATGTGGTGATGAAGACACTATGTGATTCTACAAATCCTTAAAAAAATGATGCTTAAGGTGGCATGGGTACACCCTACATGACTAAACATCCTAAGATGACAACTTTAGGTGAATGTAAGATAATGATATCTTAACACTTAAAAGTGTTAACCTAGAGGCATTCACACCTCCTTGATTTCATTGTGAGCATTATATTAGTTGAATTTTGGGGAAAAAATTCCTTATAAGGTGGGATGAATGTGATGACATCGATTTTAGGGTTTTGATATCCAGTGTAATATTTGAGAACCACGAGTGTCCTATAGGTGGCTGACCTTAGTTGAGGAATTATTAATTTGCTTTCGAATCACTTTCAAATTAAATAGTAGGATTAAAGATGTGATTGGTGAGTATGATACTGAAATGAGTTCAACTAATAAATATATATATGTGTATGGAATTCCTTGTAGTCATGAGTTAGATTAAGTGTCTCTAAGGTTATGCTAGGATTTCATGCCATCTTGACTTACTATGTGAGAATTATTATCCTTGGAAAATTTGGATACATAGGGGATATCTTTTACGGATATTATAAGAAATCAACGATTTTCTTGGGGTTTTATCTGATGTGCAAGGAACAACCGGTCGGTTAGTAAGGATTTTGGGGCACAAGTTAGCGGATGGGATAGGTTACACCTAGATTTGAGATGAAATAGTCATCACCTACCTCCATTTATTACGGATGAGCTGGTACTCGGGAGACTTGGTCCCCTATGCATGCATCTGAAGTAAGGGGAAAAAGATCTAGACCTGGAGCAAACCACTAGCCCCGCCAGGCTCGGATCCTTCCAACAGCCCCTCTATCATAGGATGTGGATGATAGATGAGGGACTTTAGCTGTGTTCTACACCCTCCCTTCTCCATTGCTTTTTACAGCAGAGACAAGCCCACCACCACAGTTGACATTGGATGTATTCACATGACCAGTAGGTTGTTGTTTCTTCAGTCACATGACCTTCGATCCCTCTAGACCAGAGGAGGAAGATGCAGTTGTAGATCATTCTCAAAAAAATGAATCTGCAACCTTGAATGCCTGCATCAATTCCACGAAGGTCCCTTGAAGGTGCTCGTGACCTTGGGCAAGTAGCTAAGGGTGCGGAGAGGAAAATCGTAGACCCACTTCCACCAATACCACCATGTTTCACCGCCGCTGCCACCATCCCAATCATCCACGAGATCTAGCCCCCTGAAGCTTGACTGTACATCGCCTAAGGGCACCACGCTTGCTGCTTCCTTGCCGCGTAGCAGGTGAGAAAAGCTCTATTTTGCATAGAAAACAGAGCACCTCACAATGAGGTGGGGGATCCGGTCGCCTCTCAGCCATATCTGAGTAGCAAAGGGGCCAATGGACTTCTTTATCTGCCCACCATCTTTGAGTTCGATTCTAGAAGATCACAAGGTTCCTCACCATGGATCATTCCCAATGGCGACACTAGAGATCTGCAGCTGACATGGAAGATCGAGCGTGATACCACCTGAGAGCACGATTCAGACCCACCTCAAACCTAGATTTGCACATAGGATTTTCAAAACATCGCCAGGTGGTCTAGAATCCTTTCCCCCTCCTCTCCCTTCCTTGCGGTGGCGCCATGAACGCCAACCAGATTGAAGGGGCCTCACAGGTTGACTACAAGCTTCCATTCAGAATGATTCCACCACCATGAAGGAGATTCGGTAGCCATCGCCCTAGTCTGGAGTTGAGCACTCGTTCAAAAGCCCGCCAGATCTTTCCCTTGCAGCGACGCCTAGGGGAGTCCTAGGGAAGGATGCAGTGGGGCGTCAGGTCGAGGAAGTAAGGCATCAGTAAGGAGCCCTCCTTTTTGTGTTGATGTTTTTGAGTTGAGGAGGAGCCTTCATCAATGATTTTCCGAAAGTCAACCCCACTGCCATAATCTTTATCTCTCATGCGAGGACTTAACGACGAAGCGATTGAGGGTCAACCAAACCATGCCTGAACCGGTCCAGAAAAATGAACCATACCGGCCTGCCCAAGTATGGAGTTGCACTCACCCTTGGAGAGACGTGCCAGACCCAAATTGGTCTGAGGTAAGAAAATACCAAATAAATCCTAGATCTTCTATAATTCGTAGTAAATGGATCCCTTGGCCAGTACATTCCCCCAAAAATACCTCTAAACTCATAAAATGATCCCCTATATTACTGAACCCTTAATTCTGGATTTTGAAGCACAACTACTGATGATAATCAATTTAGGGTGAAATGCTTTTTTTGGGGTTCATTTAATTTGTATAATTAGAAAATGATGGGTATAAAATAAAAGAACAATACTCTTGAACCCTAATACCACTTGGAAACAAAATGTGAACTCTGATATGAGAATTATGTCAAAATAATAGGTCTTTTCTAATTTATGCATTTTAGATGCTTTTAACCTTATAGTAATTATAGATAATAGAAAAGGCATCAGAAAAATATAAAATTTGTACCAGACCTTAATAATGAAATATAGATCAGACTAAAAATACTAGACACCACCCTAACATAATATTGACCTAGGTTTGACCAAAACCCTATTTTGGACCTAAAATATAAGTAATAATGGTGAACTTTGTATTGATGATGATTATTTGTTATTAATCAGGTGTTGACCAGATTGTCTAGATGATCAAAGATATCTATGAATCTCTGAACTCAGGTACATGGGATTTATTAAGTATACGACTAGTTTTCGGGTTGCCTATGATATGTAATATCTTGAATGCTCGTATTTGGATAGGATTGCTTGGTTGAACTAGTATCAGTTATACTTTGCCAAATCTAATAGAACATAAATGAGTATGATGGGTTGTAGATACTAGAGCACATAGCCTGGTGTGGATGTATGTTGCCTAACATGGATGTATGATTCCTTGGCCCATGTTAGATGTATGATGATACTATATTTCCCACACTAGATGTAAGTCAAGTGCAAGTATGTGTAGTACAACCGCATCAAAGTGAATGCAATAAAAGGAATGTTTACCTAATTATCACTTTAAACAATGTTTTCTTTTAATCTTTCTTTCTCAAGTTAATTCATTTATGCAAACATATTAGTATGTATCTTTCTATCCACGTGCACAACACCTTGTGTGTTGATTTGCTGTTTCACGTATGTTTTAGGTTCAGAGATAGCATGGGAGGAAAAAGATGGGAGTGAGCAGTTGTACAGGTTGTACCTATTGTCTAAGATCCTGTTAGCATGCATGTTCAGACTTGTAAAATTATCGTTCAATATGCAATTGTAATTCATGTTTAATATAAATGTGTTAAATGTTGAGAATGTTATGGTTGTATGTTCATGTATGCGTATTTCGCTTACGCATTGCTCTCTGATATGATTGGATGATGTTTTCAGATTCTGACGTCTCATTCCCAATAGGGTATGGAGAAGCCAAAATCCGGGGACGTCATAGTTGGTATCAGAGCATGAACAGTAGCTACACCTGATAATTGCTCACCATGAAACAAAAAAAAATCTCACTTTTCACTTTAAAAACTAGAAACTTAGTAAGTTGTGCTATAGGAATAAGGTTTGACCCAGCCTCTAGGCTAGAACCCAGATGTTTGAGAACTAGGTTTAGACAAGTGTGTGAGACCCTTTCCATATAGAGCTCATATGTATGGGGTAGCTACACTAGTCTACATATTGTTCTCACCATTTCACTAGGTGGCATAGCACTAGACTATCTTCTGTGTGTGGGACACTCGATTTTGCTGATTTGGTTTTGTTTTCCAATCAGGTCGAGCCTCGATAGTTTTCTCTGACGTCCGTCTTCTCAAAGAAAAACTATATAATATTTTATTATATATATGTAAATATGAAAATGTGTCCCTCACACTGGAGAGTAGTTAGTGTTCATGCAACCTAAGTGAAAGGGGGTGACATCAGTCTAGAAGAAAGACTATATCTAGAATAGATGTCTAGAGCCTTATCAAGATGTGTGATACATAGAGTAGATGATAAAATGATAGTTGACATAAGCATTGATGATCTTATCTAAGTTCTACCTTTAGTGATATAAGTTGGTTGTATATGATATGAATCCAACTTTAAAGATTCTAAGATGTGACTTGATGATGAAAGTACATTCCCTTTTCTTACTTAAGATGAAATAAGTTAAGATAATGTTGAATATGCATGAGCCTCAAGCTCTTTTACAAAGGGGGACTTTCAGTGTTAGGACAAGATACGTGGTGAACTCCAGAGAGAGTGACACCCACAAGGAGAGGGTCATAGGACCTACCCTACAATATATGGAAAATATGCTATATGTGAAATAATGTGTCCTAAGCTGGGTTACTCCCGAGTGGATGAGTTGAGTTCTTTTGTATGATTCAATCATATATGTGAAAGTTGGGTAGAAACTCATGATGAGAAAGTCAATCTTTTGGTTGATTTAGGTCCTAGATTAAGTTACATATGTTGTGAAATCTCATCATTAGCCACAAGTGAGGTGATATATGAACTCTGGTTCTTAGAGTAAAAACAATTGTGCATAAGATACTCATAAATGTTTCTCCTTCCACTTCTCCTTCTTTATTTATGATACTAGAGACCGAACTTGAGCTATATAGATGATTTATTTATGAAGAGTCACTCATGTAAGCGTGGCCTAATATTGTCTATATTTCCTCTCTATATCATACGTGTGATATCCAATTTTGAAAGTATGATAAAATTGGTTTAGTATATTCTCTTTCTCTCTATATCATGCATGAATGATATAAGTTTGAAATCATGAGCCAAAAAAAAGATATATTTGGCTCATAGATTAATAATCACAGAATATAGTACCTAGGATCAATTCTTCTAAATCTAACCTTCTTCTTGAGGATAACTCACTGAATAGGGTGAAACCCTAATATTTAAGTATGATAAGCAATCCTTACTTCAATGATGAAATCCTAGTATGATGTTTATCATAAACCACATTAATGATGTAAACCTGATAATTCTAGTAACTAAAAATGTGAGATCTTGACATCACCTTACATAGGTGAGTAGGGTGAAAGATGTAACCTTTAGTAATACCTCCTTGACTTCTTATGAGAAAACAAACCCTTATCCTTAAGGGACTGTGGGGATATAAATCCTCAAATACTAGAATACCATGTGGTGATGAAGACACTATGTGATTCTACAAATCCTCAAAAAAATGATGCTTAAGGTGGCATGGGTACATCCTACATGCCTAAACATCCTAAGATGACAACTTTAGGTGAATGTAAGATAATGATATCTTAACACTTAAAAGTGTTAGCCTAGAGGCATTCAAACCTCCTTGATTTCATCGTGAGCATTATATTAGTTGAATTTTGGGGGAAAAAATTCCTTATAAGGTGGGATGAATGTGATGACCTCGATTTTAGGGTTTTGATATCCAGTGTAATATTTGAGAACCACGAGTGTCCTATAGGTGGCTGACCTTAGTTGAGGAATTATTAATTTGATTTCGAATCACTTTCAAATTAAATAGTAGGATTAAAGATGTGATTGGTGAGTATGATACTGAAATGAGTTCAACTAATAAATATATATGTGTATGGAATTCCTTGTAGTCATGAGTTAGATTAAGTGTCTCTAAGGTTATGCTAGGATTTCATGCCATCTTGACTTACTATGTGAGAATTATTATCCTTGGAAAATTTGGATACATAGGGGATATCTTTTACGGATATTATAAGAAATCAACGATTTTCTTGGGGTTTTTATCTGATGTGCAAGGAACAACCGGTCGGTTAGTAAGGATTTTGGGGTACAAGTTAGCGGATGGGATAGGTTACACCCAGATATGAGCTGAAATAGTCATCACCTACCTCCATTTCTTACGGATGAGCTGGTACTCGGGAGACTTGGTCCCCTATGCATGCATCTGAAGTAAGGGGAAAAAGATCTAGACCTGGATCAAACCACTAGCCCCGCCAGGCTCGGATCCTTCCAACAGCCCCTCTATCATAGGATGTGGATGATAGATGAGGGACTTTAGTTGTGTTCTACGCCCTTCCTTCTCCATTGCTTTTTACAGCAGAGACAAGCCCACCACCACAGTTGACACTGGATGTATTCACATGACCAGTAGGTTGTTGTTTCTTCAGTCACATGACCTTCGATCCCACTAGACCAGAGGAGGATGATGCAGTTGTAGATCATTCTCAAAAAAATGAATCTGCAACCTTGAATGCCTGCATCAATTCCACGAAGGTCCCTTGAAGGTGCTCGTGACCTTGGGCAAGTAGCTAAGGGTGCGGAGAGGAAAATCGTAGACCCACTTTCACCAATACCACCATGTTTCACCGCCGCTGCCACCATCCCAGTCATGCACGAGATCTAGCCCCCTGAAGCTTGGCTGCACATCGCCTAGGGGCACCACGCTCGCTGCTTCCTTGCCGCATAGCAGGTGAGAAAAGCTCTATTTTGCATAGAAAACAGAGCACCTCACAATGAGGTGGGGGATCCGGTCGCCTCTCAGCCATATCTGAGTAGCAAAGGGGCCAATGGACTTCTTTATCTGCCCACCATCTTTGAGTTCGATTCTAGAAGATCGCAAGGTTCCTCACCATGGATCATTGCCAATGGTGACACTAGAGATCGTGCAACTGACATGGAAGATCGAGCGTGATACCACCTGAGAGCACGATTCAGACCCACCTCAAACCTAGATTTGCACATAGGATTTTCAAAACATCGCCAGGTGGTCTAGAATCCATTCCCCCTCCTCTCCCTTCCTTGCGGTGGCGCCATGAACGCCAACCAGATTGAAGGGGCCTCACAGGTTGACTACAAGCTTCCATTCAGAATGATTCCACCACCATGAAGGAGATTCGGTAGCCATCGCCCTAGTCTGCAGTTGAGCACTCGTTCAAAAGCCCGCCAGATCTTTCCCTTGCAGCGACGCCTAGGGGATTCCTAGGGAAGGATGCAGCGGGGCGTCAGGTCGAGGAAGTAAGTCATCAGTAAGGAGCCCTCCTTTTTGTGTTGATGTTTTTGAGTTGAGGAGGAGCCTTCATCAATGATTTTCCGAAAGTCAACCCCGCTGCCATGTTCTTTATCTTGCATGCGAGGACTTAACGACGAAGCGGTTGAGGGTCAACCAAATCATGCCAGAACCGGTCCAAAAAAATGAACCATACCGGCCTGCCCAAGTATGGAGTTGCACTCACCCTTGGAGAGACGTGCCAGACCCAAATTGGTCTGAGGTAAGAAAATACCAAATAAATCCTAGATCTTCTATAATTCGTAGTTAATGGATCCCTTGGCCAGTACATTCCCCCAAAAATACCTCTATGACTCATAACATGATCCCCTATATTACTGAACCCTTAATTCTGGATTTTGAAGCACAACTACTGATGATATTCAATTTAGGGTGAAATGCTTTTTTTGGGGTTCATTTAATTTGTATAATTAGAAAATGATGGGTATAAAATACAAGAACAATACTCTTGAACCCTAATACCACTTGGAAACAAAATGTGAACTCTTATATGAGAATTATGTCAAAATAATAGGTCTTTTCTAATTTATGCATTTTAGATGCTTTTAACCTTATATTAATTATAGATAATAGAAAAGGCATCAGAAAAATATAAAATTTGTACCAGACCTTAATAATGAAATATAGATCAGACTAAAAATACTAGACACCACCCTAACATAATATTGACCTAGGTTTGACCAAAACCCTATTTTGGACCTAAAATATAAGTAATAATGGTGAACTTTGTATTGATGATGATTATTTGTTATTAATCAGGTGTTGACCAGATTGTCTAGATGATCAAAGATATCTATGAATCTCTGAACTCAGGCACATGGGATTTATTAAGTATAAGACTAGTTTTCGGGTTGCCTATGATATGTAATATCTTGAATGCTCGTATTTGGATAGGATTGCTTGGTTGAACTAGTATCAGTTATACTTTGCCAAATCTAATAGAACATAAATGAGTATGATGGGTTGTAGATACTAGAGCACATAGCCTGGTGTGGATGTATGTTGCCTAACATGGATGTATGATTCCTTGGCCCATGTTAGATGTATGATGATACTATATTTCCCATACTAGATGTAAGTCAAGTGCAAGTATGTGTAGTACAACCGCATCAAAGTGAATGCAATAAAAGGAATGTTTACCTAATTATCACTTTAAACAATGTTTTATTTTAATCTTTCTTTCTCAAGTTAATTCATTTATGCAAACATATTAGTATGTATCTTTCTACCCACGTGCACAACACCTTGTGTGTTGATTCGCTGTTTCATGTATGTTTTAGTTTCAGAGATAGCATGGGAGGAAAAAGATGGGAGTGAGCAGTTGTACAGGTTGTACCTATTATCTAAGATCCTGTTAGCATGCATGTTCAGACTTGTAAAATTATCGTTCAATATGCAATTGTAATTCATGTTTAATATAAATGTGTTAAATGTTGAGAATGTTATGGTTGTATGTTCATGTATGCGTATTTCGCTTACGCATTGCTCTCTGATATGATTGGATGATGTTTTCAGATTCTGACGTCTCATTCCCAATAGGGTATGGAGAAGCCAAAATCTGGGGACGTCAGAATCCTAGTCACGGTTGATTACATCTTAAGATGGGTCAAGGCTACACCGACCGTCACTAGCAATTCCAAACAAGTCATCAAGATGTTCAAAGATATTATTTTCCCCCATTTCATAGTCCCACAAACTGTGATATCCGACGGAGGTTCTCATTTTCTTGAAAGAAGTTTTGAAGCATTGCTGAGGAAATATGGTGTAACTCACAAGGTAGACTCACCCTACCATCCACAAACATGTAGACATGTAGAGGTTTCTAACCGTCAACTCAAGGCTATTTTGAAAAAGATAGTAGGCCACAATCGAAAAGATTGGTCAGTAAAAATCAATGACGCATTGTGGGCCTACCGAACTACTTTTAAGAATCCTCTTGGAACTACACCATTTAAGTTAATCTATGGAAAGTCATGCCACCTGCCTGTAGAACTGGAAAACAAAGCATGATGGGCTATAAAACAACTAAATTTTGACATGAAGAAAGCAGGCCAAGCCTGGATTCTACAACTCTAGGAGCTGGATGAACACATGAAACTTTGGCACGATGGTCATCTAAAAAGAAAAGACATACAAGTAGGAGACCAAGTTCTTCTATTCAACTCAAGACTGAAATTCTTCCCAGGGAAACTCTGTTCTTGCTGGTCTGGTCCTTACATTGTCAAAAGCATGTACCCACATGGTGTTTCCTCTTTATGGAGTGAAAAGTTTGACGTATTTGTGGCAAATGGTCAACGGTTGAAGAGATATTTCACCTCAACTGACATAGGCACTGAAGCAATGATGGAACTTTCCAATCCAACAGATTCACTGTAAAGCTGAAGGATTCAGTCAAGCCATCGACATAAAACAAAGGTGCTTGTCGGGAGGCAACCCGATCAATAAATTAGTTTTATTTTTAATTTTAAATTAGAAATTTTCCTTAAGTTTGTTCTTTAAATATTAGATAATTTTGCTTTAAATGAAAATCGCATCGTGAGATGATATCTTGAATTCTGATTAGTCTTTATTTGTGAGATTTTCAGATGGATGACACAAGATGATTGGTACACAACCACATATGGTGGTCCAACCGACATGAATTTTCCCCTCCATTTCAGATTTATAGTTTGCTTAGGATGAGCAAATTTCTAAATTTAGGATGGAGGGTGGGTGTTACGAACATTACTTTACACCTTCACCCATCTATTTCAGGCTTAAGATTTCATCGTTGCATTTTTTATCAAAAATTTCTAAAAATTTTAAAAGTGTTTCAAAGAATTTGAACAGATACTTGATGAAGTTTTGACTATCTCTTTTCATTAAAACCATTACCTAACCTTCTATGCATTTTGAATCATTATACCCTCCTTATTCGAAGCGGATCCTTAAAAGGACCACTTTTTGAGACAAGCCTTTTGATGTAATCATCATGTGAAGCTTACGATTCCTAATATCATGACACTTATGCAAAAATGACAAGTTTCTATCAAACTGATAGGGATCAAACACGTCATGCTTCCTAACTAACTAGTGGAACAATAACATGGAATCTCCACCAGATCCTCATCAAGTTATTATTTGAGCAGAATACGATAAAGAGAATGACCCGGTGCACTAAATTATAAATCAAGTTGCATTCTGATCTGAACTCTTTTCTACAACTTCTTCTATCATCTTCGTACCCCTCCTTCCATCAAAAAGAAATAAAAATAACCAAAATAGTGCCAAACCCTAAGTTCAGGGTCGCACACTACTTCCCTCTATATCTGCTTATTTGATACCCCTCACAAATTTATAGGGGCGTACCACCAAGAAAATATGCCAAAGTGCACACAAATAAATGCAATCTTGAGTCGAATAGAGGAGAGATTGGGACAAAAAAATGCAATAAATGAAATTGCAATTTATATAATAAAAATCTTGAGTCGAATAAAGGAGAGATTTATTTCTTCCTTCCATACCAATCTTCACTCCCTTTTCTACCTAATGGCACAATGAATGCCTCAACTATCCAGAAAAACACCAGTGTCAAATCAGGTGCACACTTGTTGTTCTGCGGGAATCTCTGGACTCTTACAAAACTCTTTGACATGCTTATTGTTGGAAAAAGTGAGGAGGAAGTGATGTTGGAAAGAAAAATCAGGAACAAAGATATGGTAAGATGCGTTCAGTGGTCTCAGGAAGTTGAGATGCTTAGTCATACTGGGAAGAAATGAAACAATCGTGATGTGAATAGGAGGCAATCACATGATCTGAAAGTATTCATTTGGCGAGTGTTTCAAATTTTGTGTTACTCAAGGACGAGCAACATTTAAGTTTGGGATGTTTTGATGAATGCATATTCATCATGATTTTATGTCTCCATCTTGGGCCCTTTTCGATGCAATACTTTCACTTTCATCTCTTAAATCTTACAAACTGCTACTTTCTCAATTGATTGACTCTCAAGCTTATTCACCAATTTTATATGATTTCCATGCACATCATGTACAACCTGCACAAATGATCCTGTGCAATCGATTTTGACCAAATGGTTTTGGTCATTTCGGTTTGCATCCACACGGTTTCACCTATAAGACCCTCCTCACAGATCAACAAATGGCCCTCAAACTGTGAGGAGCAAACAGTCTGAAGACCGTTTGGCCAACAAGACAGTTTAGCTAGCAGACCATTTGCAACTGCAAGACCGTTTGCAACATCGAGACCATTTAGTGGCCAAAGACTGTTTGGACGCAATCACGCAAGACCATTTACAAGAGAAGACCATTTGGAAATGAAGACCGTTTGGACAACAAGACCATTTGGCCAGCAAGATCGTTTGGCCAGTAAATTGTTTGGCCAACAAGACCAGTTGGACGCAGATGTGAAGACCGGTTGGACGCTAGAGTGAAGACCATTTGGAGCTACAACTGCAAGACCGGTTGGATGCTAGAGTGAAGATCGTTTGGTCGCTGATCCCAAAACCATTTGGGATGAAGATCGTATGGACTTAGCAGATCAATAGACCCACCAAGACCATTTGGAAGAACATTGGATAACAAACTGTGAAGACTGAAGACAGATAGAAATTGATCTGTTGAAGACCGTTTGGAATCGTTGATCTCAAGATCGTTTGCTTCTCTAAAGCACGAGACCGGTAAGAGCTAATCAGTTTCCCAAGACCGTTTGGGCATCAAAGCCAAGACCGTTTGGAGGAAAATAATGCAAGACCATTTGGTCATCTAAACAGTCTCCAAACCGTGAAGACCAAACCATGAGGACTCACACCAAAAATGTGAGGACCAGACCCAAGCCTATAAATAGGACCACAAGGGTCCTTATTTGGGCATCGGATCTGGGACGCCGCCAGGCTGCCCGAACATAGGATTCGATCCAGATCTTTCATCCACACCAACATCGCTTCACCTACTTCTCCTACTATGATTAAGGAGGCCAAGGAGAGAAGGAAGGAGGAGTGAGAAAGACTATCTGGTCTTTCTTGGCATCCCTTGTTCCTCGTCCAGATCTGCTCCAACACGACGTAGAAGACCACATCTTCTTCACTGAGCTACGACTACTTTCTGCATCATGTTCATGGAGAAATCTTCCCTCTCTATTATTATTCTTGGTTGTCGCATAATGAGAGACTAGTTCCTTTTTGCTGGGGTGTGAGGACTAGCCCCTCTGCCTATGCAAGCATGTTCTCTTGTTAAGCATTCCATGCCAATGTATATAACTTTTCATTTCATTGCTAATCGGTAATGTTTGTAGTTTGATTACCTGTTTGCTTTCATCTTGTTTTTCTCTATGTTATGAGAACTTCTATATGTAGGGTAGAATGTCGATTAACGAGGTTGACTCCTAAAATACAAATAGAATGGGATTCCTTGAGGTCATAAGTGTATGATCTGTGAGGGGACGAGCCATATAGCCTACTGTGACACTTTTGTGTGCCTAACGCCTGTATAGGGGGTCCACAACCTTAGTTGGATTTTTGTATCTTCTTAGTTAATTGTCGATGTTTGTTTATAGAATAATCACCTTCTTTCTTATCGATTAGCGTGGTTGACTCCTTGACGAGAACTTCTAATAGGATTCCTTGAGGTCGTAAGTGTATGATCCGTGAGGGGATGAGCCATCTAGCCTACGGTGATGCTTCTATGTGCCTAGCGCCCGTATAGGGGGCCCACAACCTTAGTTGGATTTCTGTATCTTCGGAGTCATAAGTTTGTGATCTAGATGGTGATGAGACATCTGATGCCTAAGGTGATGCTTACGCGAACCTAACGTCCATATGGGGGGTTTCGCAACAGCTCTATTTGGATAGTTATATCTTGCCTGGATGTTTATGATTGAGTGTGTTTGCATGTGTAGTGGTGGTGAAACCCGGTACCGTCGCAACGATTTGATATCATTAATATAAAATCAACTTTAATTCCCCTCTTTACTTTCATGCAATTAGTTTAATCAACCTCAAATCAACCAATCGTTCTAAATATTAGTCTTACTAGAACTAGACTTGACTAATAAAGATTCTTAAAAATGTTGTCCTTTGGGATTCGATCCTCAACTATACTGCAAAAAGACCAGTCTGCTTGTGGGTGGTATTATTTCACAAGGTTTTGGTAAAAGCTTAGGGATTTCAACCCCGAGTGAATTTGTTAGTGCTATAATATACCACGTCAAAAGACTACTTTGACAGTTTTGATAAAGTTTTACAAAGGTGAGAGGACTCTCACTTGGTGTTGAACTGTGAGAAAGGCCACATAATGGTGAGTGAAGGGGTAGTTTTGGGATACTAGGTGTAATGTCCCATGATTTGAGGCCTCAAACAAAATGATCTTAAAGGAATGATTGGACTACCCATATCACCAAGTTGCACCTCCTTTTCAGGTAGCCCATCACTAAAGAACTCCATAGTTAAGTATGCTCAGCTTGGAGTAGTAGTAGGATGGGTGAACAATCAGAAGTTGACCCAACATGTGTGTGAGTGAGGACAAAGCACACAATTAAGGCTAGTGGTGGTCTATGGGGCCAATCATCATTCCTGAAACTCTACTAGAGCCTTTGGCAGTGGGCCCAGGTGTTACAAATGGTATCAGAGCCATAACCCCTCCAATAGGTGGGACCCACATAGGAATGTGGCATGCCAGTCTTGAGCCGTGCGGTCCAAGCATGCTGGAAAATGCTATCCATGGTGACATAGCCACCCTTTCTCTGGTAATACATGATCAAGAGCTGGGTATCCATGGTTCATTGCGGGTCTACACTGAAATGAGGATATATTATGAGGCCAAATAGTTGAGCCTTGATGAGGACGTCAAGAGTCTAAGTGGGGGAGATTGTAACATCCCAGGATTTGATGCCTCAGACAAAATGATCTTACAAGGAATGACTGGACTTCCCATAGCACCAAGGTGCACCTCCTTTTTTGGGAGCCCATCACTAAAGAACTCCATAGTTAAGTGTGCTCATCTTGGAGTAGTACTAGGATGGGTGACCAATTGAGAAGTTGACAGTGGCTTGTGCGTGAGTGAGGAAAAAGTGCACAGTTAAGGCTAGTGGTAGTCTATGGGGCCAGTCTACTAGAGACTTCGGCAGTGGGACTGGGTGTTACCCAAGGTGTCCAATAAAGGAACGGAGGTCAATCCGATGAAAATTAAAGTGATATCTAAGCTTCTTCTACCACCATCGGTGAAGGGATTTAGGAGTTTCCTAGGAAACATTCATTTTTATCAATGTTTTATAAAATATTTTTTGAAGGTTGCCAAACTTCTTTCTGAATTGCTAAAGAAAGATAGTGGATTTTAATTTTAATGAGAATTATTTGAAGGATTTTTGTGTGTTGAAGGAGACCACATATGCAGTACAAACTCCAGATTGGAGCCAACCATTTTAGTTAATGTGCAACACATCCTACTATAAGGAAAGGTCTTCTTTAGGAGAACACCAAGATAAAACCTCCTATGTTATTTATTATGCGTCAAACCCCCTTAATGATGCCCAACTTATTGCAATTGAAAAAGAGATTTTGGCTGTGGTGTTTTCAATTAAAAATTTTATCGAATATATGATTGGGGCTAAGGAGACAGTTGGGACCTACCACGCAGTGATAAAAAATCTATTGTATAAAAAAGATTCCAAACCTAGATTGCTAAGATTGATTTTGTTTTTTGAAATCGGTATATATATTGCCAAAAAGGAGCCTGTCTAAAAGTAGGAACTACAAAATGCAACCGTATACAAGGGATATTATGTACAAAAACCCCAGTATATCTTAGCTTGCTCAAACAGGCCTAAGGCTAACCCCTTTTTACAAATAAGAACACAGGATAAGAAACTGGCTATTATGCTAATAACCCTCTCCTCATCCCTAGCTTGTCTTCCATGATTTCTGTTGTTCCTCTCCTCCCAATCAAAGTAGCAGGTACTAGTAAAGCAAAAACCTCCTACTGCTATTTCACTCCTGGTGTTCATTTTATCTTTAATCTTAGTAAGCGTATCATTAATGTTGTCTCCCACCATCTGCCCCCACTCGCACTTGACGCAGATCATCAACCACATTCTCCTAAAGAAGCTGCATTGGCTAAATAAATGGTTGTGGATTTCAACTTCTCTCTTACACATGCCGCACCTAACATCAACATGCGGTCCCCACCTTCTAAGCCTGTCCACGGTGGGTAGTTTGGAAACAATAGCTATTTAGGTAATTGTACTCCATTTGGAAATATGAAAGGAATTCCAAAGTAGATTATGCCAAGGCACATCCTCACCGATATCCATGTTGATCCATGGTTTAGCCATGGGAACAACCAAGCTGACAAAACCAAGTGAATCAACTTTATACCAGTGCGGCGTCAACGTCCACTGCTTGCACATGTTTCTCCATATCCATGAAGAACTGTTATCAAACCCATCTTGTATCCTTCCATACCTTTTAGCCATCCATAAAGACCAAACATTATCCTTCTGCATCAAAAATATGTTAACCCTCTTGCATTGATTTTGGTATACCATCGTTTTCAGTTCTATAATATTTAGCCCCCCCTTACGGAAAGGTTTGGCAATATATTTCCACACAACTCCATGTCCTTTACCACCCCAAACAAAGCCGGCAAACACCTGCATGCATCTTTCAGCAATTAGCAATGGGATATCGTAGAGATCACTCCAAAATCTGATCATAGCTTGAAGAACAGATCTCACCAGGACCGATTTCCTCGCCAAGGAAATCCTACAGGTAGACCAACAATCAATTTTGGTTCTGAGAAAATCAATGCACTGGGAAAAGTCAGCAGCTGAACCATTCCCCCTGCCACTGGAGCACCCAAGTACTGAGTAGGTAGCCTACCTACCTTAATCTGAGTTGCATTCCTCATCCTTCCTCTTCTCGAATCGCAAGACCTAGAAAATTACATCCTCAACTTAATAGTGCTGATGTATAGTCCAGTTAGGCGCCCAAACTTAATCATCACGCCCTTTAGTTCATTCACTCTTTTAGCATGACCCGTAGAAAAGAGCAAAACATCGTCAGTGAAAATGAGGTGGGAGTTCACTCTGGTATTCTTAACTTTAAACGGTCTAACCCACCTTTCATCAACAACATCATTCATAAGTTTAGTTAAACCCTCCATAACTATGGTGAACAGCATCGAGGACAAAGGATCCCCCTACCTTAAACCATTTGTAGTAGTAAAGAGCCCCACATGGACACCATTAAGGAGGATAGAGAAGGAAGTGGTGAACACACATTGAGAGATTATATTAACCCACCTCTCACAAAACCTAATGCCATCATGATAGCCCAAAGAGCATTCCATCTAACATGGTCGTACGCCTTCTTCAAATCAACCTTCAAACAAGCTTTGGCACATCTTCTTTTATTATTAAAACTGGTGAGGAACTCAGCAGCAAGCAGGGTGCTATCAGATATACGCCTTCCTTTGATGAAGGCGCTTTTTTCATTGGAAATGATATTAGGGAGAAAACCTTTAAGACGACCGACAATGACTTTAGATAAGACTTTATAAAGTACATTGCAACAGGCTATAGGCCTATAATAAAAAATTCTCTCAAACTCCTTCTTCTTGGGAATCAGTTTGATGAAAGCATGGTTGACAGCACGCACCATACTATGCCCGTTCATGATCCATCTCACTGCTTTAACTATGTCACCCTTTACCATCTGCCACATATATTGAAAAAAGCTTGCATTCATCCCATCGGGTCCTGGCACTTTGCTAGGCTTAAAGGAGAACAACGCTTCCTTCACTTCCTCTTCACTGACCTGGGCACAAAGAATCACATTAGTTGTTTCATCCACCCTTCTTTCCGGTAGAATCTCCTCAATGCTTAGAGTATTTTTCTCTTCATTATTGTACAACTCTTTGAAGTAGTTGATAGAATTTAAGGCTATGTCCTCTCTACTATTCACAACTTGGTCATGTTCATTGATCATCTCATGAATAACTTCTCTCATCTCTTTCTTCTTAACTTCTCCATGATAAACTTTGGTATTGCAGTCTCTATCATTCATCCATTCCATCATGCTCCTCTGCCAATAGTATACTTCCTCAACTTTCTTCAAATTCAACAATCTCTCTTCAACTTTTCTTTCTTCTGTTATAAGCTCTTCATTTAAAGGATCATTCAAAATACTCTTCGTGGTATGTTGATATTCCTGTTCAGCCTTATTGAGAAGGTTCTTGAGGTTGTCTTTCTAATTACTCCATTTCTTGAGAGCTTTCTTCATATTCTGTATTTTCTTCAAAGTTATGAACATATTATTACCTTCAAATTCGGTTCCCTAGCTAGCTTCCACTACTTCCTTAAAACCGGGCCACTCACACCACCAGTTTAGGAAGCGGAAAGGTCATTTAATTTTTGGTTTGTCCACCAAGTCAATCTTCATCCAAGTATGGTCACTAAGAGGATTAGATCCCACCTTGATGAACGACGTAGGCCATATACTCAACCAGGCATCATTAACCAATCCCTTGTCAATAGCACTAGCTATTCATCTATTCTTTTCCTTCTTGTTAGACCAAGTGATCCTACCTCCGAATCTGTTCATCTCAGACAACCCACTTTCATCAACCATATTATTGAACAAAGCTAGGATCCTTTCAGGGACCCTATTACCTCCCACTTTCTCATCGGACCTCCTTATGTTGTTGAAGTCTCCTATGACCAGCCACAGAATCTCCTGTTGGGCAGTCTTTGTGATATTCTTCCACATTCTAGTTCTATGATCCTCCAATCATTTACCATACACAACAGAAAGAATGAAATGAGTGCCAGCCCGGTTGCAGCAAGAGACCGACAGAACCTGGTCATAAGCACTAATAGGCTCAACATCCCAGACATCACTGTGCCATCCAATAGCTATGCGTCCCCCATCCCTTTGATCCAAGTTGGTAGAGGCATTCCACCCTGTCGGGAACAGAGTATCCACTCTCTCCCTCACCACTCTTCTAATTCTTGTTTCCAAGCAAACAACCAAAGACACATCGATCTCTGCTATGGCCTTCCTCAGCTCTCCCTGGCTATTCGCAAAGACGCACCTCGCACATTCCAGGCGAGGATGGTCACTGATTTGCTTTGTTTGCCCCCCTCCTCCTTCAAGATGGGAGCTCTTCTTTCCTTTCTTGATAGAGCTTCTTGTCTGTTTAGGACTTCTGCTTCTCTGAGCTTCATTGCCCAGTGGCATTTCTTCAGACATTTAGTCAAGCATAGAGAAAGCACCACTGGATCTACTATCTCTACTAGCAGAAGGATATCCACCTGGGTCTTCTTTATCCTGGATCTCCCCTTCTTCTACTACAACAACCACCTGTGCACCAACAACATCAGCGCCAGCCTCAAAGGTCCTATCGATCACAGTAGGCTCCTCAATCATCGCACCATCTGGGGCCTCTGTAACACCTTCCCTGACGGCCACCAGGTCTGTCGCCTGGCCCCTTCTAGAACCCACCAGAGGTCTAGACTTCCCACCTCTCCTATCTCTACCCTGAGGTACCTCAGGCACAATAGGGGGGACAAGGGAGATGACTTTGCTTCTCTCTCTCGGGCTATCGCCCGTTTCATGGCTGACAACATTGTCGGAGCTGCAACGATCTGGTAGAGCTTCATACTTGAATCTGACCTCCCATTCATTGTCGTTGGGTAGCTCCACCATAACCTCTGGTGGCGGCTCTGTCTCGACAGAGATGTCAACACAAAATCGAGCACACCCTCGGATGGACCCATTAGACCGTCTATCAATGGCCTTTGGAGTACCTATGGCATAAGCTGATTGCTCTCGAGGTCCAGTGCTTTCCAACGTCAGGTAACAGCACCCAAACTAGCGCAGTCTTAAACGTGGCCCTTCTAGTATCAGCTTGGGGTGTCCACTTGCGATCAAGAACCAATTGGTCATCAAAAAACCAAGGTCCCCTCAGCATAGCACCATTACGATCAGCATCACTCGCAAACCTCATGAGGAAGAGTCCACCATCATGCGTGAACACCTCCAGCTCCCCCTTCGGTCGCCAATGTATGATCATCCATCGTTTGAGTTGTTGAGGGTTGCATCTCTTCCCGAGGATCTGGACTATGGAGGAGAAAAGATGATAGTCCTCCATCTCAACCCAAGGATCATTAAACTTAGTCCACATCCACTTATCCCCTTCCTTGTGGAAACGGGTCTTCGGGTCTACCGCCACTGCTCCTCTCAGTGAGGGTGGAGGTTCGGCCACAAACTTAACCCAATCTCGCCCGATGGTAACATCAACATCAGCATTGAACCAATCATCCTTAGGTTTACTACCACTAGCAATGGCAGTAGGAGTGGAAGCGGCTAAGGGAGGGGAACTCCCATTCACCATGGGAGGGGTGCTAACCTATCTCAGGAGCCGATATTATGTTTATTGATAAGATGGATTTTAGTATTGTAGGAATTTGATATAGAAATGAAGGATAAAGGTGGGACAAAAATGTGGTAGCCAATAATTTGTCTAGGTTGGGGAGAGCAGATGAGAAGTACTCAACACTACCCATTGTGGAGGAGTTTTGCTGATGAACAATTGTTCACCATGCTAAACAAACCCCTTGGTTTGCAAACATTGTAAACTACTTGGCATGTGGTGAGTTACCAAAAGATTGGGGGTATCGGGATAAAAAGAATTTTATTTCTCTTTGAGATTTTATGTGTGGGATGATCGATTTTACTCAAACAATGTATGAAAGGCATTTTGAGGAAGTGTGTGGCTAAACGTGAGTTTGAGAGCATATTGGTGCATTGCCATCCTTATTATTGGGGGACACGATGCTAGCCCAATGACAGTGGCCAAGGTTTTAGAAAGTGGTTTTTATTGGACATCACTATTTAAAGATGCTTATAATTTTGTGCAAAATTGTGATGCATGTCAGCGAGTAGGCAATATATATAGGAGACATGTAATGCCCCTAATTTTTTTTAGGAAGTCTATGTTTTTAATTTATGGGGTATTAATTTTATTCAAGCCTTTGTGTCTTTCAATTCAAATGTATATATTCTGCTTGCAGTGGACTATGTGTTTAAGTGGGTGGAAGCAATTTCAACACACACCAATGATGCACATGCAATTTGTAGGTTTGTGAAAGACTACATTTTCTACAGGTTTGGGGTGTCGAGAGTGATGATAAGTGATGGAGGATCTAACTTCATGAATAACAAATTCATATCTTTATTGAGCTAGTATTGAGTGTGGCATAGGGTAGGAACCCCATACCATCCTTAGACACAAGGTTAGGTTCAGGTGTCTAATAGGGAGATCAATAAAATTTTAGAAAAAATAGTTTCATCAAATTGGACCAATTGAAGCATGAAACTGAATGTTGCTCAGTACTCATATAGGAAAACTATAAAACACCTATAAGAACAACCCCATTTAGGCTAGTTTATGGGAGATCTTATCATTTACCTGTGGAGTTCGAACACAAACCCAAGTGGGCTTAAGGAATTTGAGTTATAATCTTGATGTTGCAAGGAAGAAACACATGTTGGAGCCCAATGAATTGGTTGAGTTTAGGCTAGGTGCCTATGAAAACTCTAGGATATATAAGGGCAAAACTAAGAAAGTCCATGACCACCATATAATTCATGAAGTGTTTACTCCAGGATAAAGGGTGCTTCTATTCAATTCTGAATGAAATGACATCCTAAGATCTAGATGGTGTGGCAAATATGTGGTGGTTTGGTTAAGGACTTCCCTCTTGGAGTAGTGAAAATTGGTGATGGGGCTGAGTCATTTCTCATAAATGGGTAGTGATTATGAAATTATTGTAGAGAAGAATAATTCATGAAGAAGAAGAGTTGAAGCTCCTAGATTTTAATTGAATTTTGGATACTCTAATCGTTGAGCCTAGGAAGTAAAACAAGTGTGCTTGTTGGGAGGCTACCCAATTCTATTTTTGTTCTATCATTTATATTCTTTCAAGGAGTTTTCAATTTTCAAAGTTTGCATTCAATTTATTTGAAGTTTGTATATATAAAAAAGGTACTGAGATCAACTTTGTTTGGTGTACCGACAGTAGAAAAATTGTTACCACTGACACACATGTCGTTGGCAATGAGGCTGATATGCAATCCAACAATAAAATTTGTGAGCTAGTCAGTACCACCGACTAGATACCACCAACAACCCATTCAATGGCACTGAGTTGGAAACAAAAATCATAGGGATGAGAGACAATAGGTCAGTACCATCGACACCCAAGACGATGGAACCAATTCTTTGCAAAGCCAAAACTAGAATCACTATACAGGGGTTGGTACTATCGGATAAAATTTGGTCGAACTGACACTCAAGGAATCTCCAAGTTTGACATATCAAGGTGTCGATTGAAATTACGGTGTAAATGACTGACTCAATACGACTGACCCAAAAATTTGGTGGAACTGACTTTTATCGTAGAAGCGACTGAGAATCAATTTAGTGCCACTGGAATACCCATCATTGGCACCATCATACCTGTCGGTGGCACTGACGCCTAGAAACACATAATCCATGGATGCTCAAATCAATGACAAAGATCAACTTTATCTTACGATTAGTTTCACTAATATCCGACTCATACCAAAAGTCAGTACAATCGAAAATACATTGGTACTATTGATGGGGGGATATTTTCACATCAAGACATCGATAACCATGACCCATTGATACCAACACCCCACATTGAGGCACATAGATTGTGGGATGACTCAGTAACATTGACAGTTCTCATCAGTGGGCACCGACATGGGGTGTATGGCCAAATCTCAATCTATAAAAGGGGAGGTATGTAGGGAAATACAACATCAGATAGATAGCATAAACAAAAATTTTACTCACATATTTCCCATTAACTAGGGGATCACATTAATAAATATGCAATGGAAAGGATGGTGTCATGAAGATATACCTGGTCCAAGAGCAAGTCCAACGACAATACTCATTAATGTAGATGTGCACTCTATCTTGGAAGGTGTATGTGAAACTCTTGGTTGCAGTGGGACTCGTTTGAGTGCTCCTCTGTGGACAACAGTCTCAAACATTGTTGTATATATCAACTCCTCTCTTCATAGGTTTTTGGCTGGCATCCTCCTCCTTAGTGATGGGGAAAGTCCACCTAACCTCTAGAGAAGTCCACATGGACCAACTAGAACTCATGTCATCCTGTTAGAATGGATATGAAGGAGTTATCCCTCCCGTTGGTGTACTAGCCACCAACCTGGTCTCCGATGACAGTGATCCTTAGTTGCTCCTATCCCATGCTATCATTCCTAGTCTGGTAGGACTTGCTTGGGCTCTCTTGGCTACCACAACTAGATATGGCAACAATTATCAGAGAAACTAATTCTCAATTGTCTGTGTTGTGTTTTGGAAAGCTCCCAATACCCCTATATTTTTAGGTGGGGTTAGGGTCAGGGTTCCCAATCTATGCGAGAATAGAAGGAACCAAAAGATCTCAAATTTTAGCAACAATTCTAGAAACTTCACGACATGTGACAGCCAAAATGGTCAAATTGTAACCGAGACTGACATCCGAAAGAGAGACAGTCATTCCACCATGTTTCCCAATCACACATGAATGCCAATTCGAATACAATTAATGCTCAACATGGCGTCAACACTAGTCCTTGATGCAAACAAATTTGTCCACAACCAGGTAATCTGTCTCTCACAATTAGGTCATCTCATGACCACGAGATGGTTGACTCACAAATGAGAAATGGTCTTCTCGACCACGAGACGGTCATCTCGGATAAGAGAAACAATTGTCTCACTTCCATTTTCAGGCATAACTCAACCAATTCAGTTCTAACCAACTTGATACTCCAAATGGTTGTCTCCATACTAGAACTGATTGTTTGGTAATCTAGTCAGCTGATTTGTAGCATGAATCGAGTACCTAAAAACTTTAGTAATGAATTCAATCATCATTCATGTTTAAACTCTTCTTCTAGATGAGTTCGTAGGTGTGTGACTCTATTGGTCCCATATTACATTGGAAATGAATGTCCATAACAACTTATTACATTACAAGCAAAGAGCGGTGCCTAGTCACACATTATTGCTACCCAAGTAAACAGAAAGTTGGATAACACCTTAAACCAACAATCTATGTATGATGTTACAATGTTTGTATAGTTCCTTTATCACTGATATCTAGATTGAACTTGAGGCATGGATATGTCATCCTTTTCAGCATTCAATATATGTTTCTTGCTAGAGAAGACTGTATGAGATATGTGTAAGCTCAATATCATATATTCACTCACATGTACATGGGCATGTATTTCTCAATCTCACTAACTCAATTGGCCTTGGATGTCATACTCTCATAGGAGGCACAAATCCCATCTTTAGCACTCATAGTCAAACTCCATGTGTCACAGTCACCCAATCATCTCCTTTATAACAATGCATGTTTTAGGATTGCATTTGATGATGTCAAAGCATACCTACAGTGATTTTAGTTCTAAGAACCACAAAAAACACCATTACTATAAGATGTGATTCTAACTTACCTAGTTAAAGTTTTCATATTTCACTCTTATAGTAAGTGTGTGTGATACACTATTCTCTAACATGAATCTATGTAGTTGGTTTGATATCGCCATATCATGAATAATGAAATTATGTCATCAACCAACTCATACTCTAATCGTATGTGTTATTACTATCTATGTACCTTCCACAATAACAATTGAACATGGACATAACAAGAATGCATATATTCTTAACATATGTATGATCTCATTGTTCAGGTCGTCAACCTAAAGACATACATCATTGAGCAATATCATTCTCTAGACATGTAGCATGTTATTTCATTACCTCAAAAATGAATCAACATCTTCATCATCATTATCATCAACTAAGTCTAAATCCCAACTATGTTGGGTTCAGCTACAGGGATCCTTCTTTTCCATTCAGCTCTATCATGGGTCATATTTTGATGGAGTAAGTTCTTCACATGTTAATTAAGGACTTCCTCTTCTTCTATAAATTTTGCTTTCCTTAATAGTATTTCTTTGTATAGGAGCATCAATTGGTCTGTTGTAGAATCTCAAAAATGTATAAACCAAATAAATTGGAAGTTTTCCATTATAAATAATCAAATAATTTGCAAGTTGTAGAATTACAATCATCATATGATTGTCTCTCTGGGCATACATACCAACATATTCCCACTCGCACTTAGAGCCAATCACCCTCAAATCTTATTCTGAGTGACCTAACAAAACCATCATGCTTCTGCTACGAAAGTGCCTTTGTTAAGGGATCAACGATGTTGCTCTCAGTTGGTACTTTTCAAAAAATTTCATCCCCTCTCTAGACGATCTCTCATATGAGATAAAATGGACTACTTGACCCATACAACTCCTTTTGTTGCATTCAATGCAACAATATACTTGGCTTTTGTTGTAGAATTGACAACTATTTCATCCTTGGAACTCTTCCAACTTATGGTTTTGTTGTTTAGGAAAAACACAAATCCTGATTGCGATTGATAATCATCATTTTATATCTGGAAGCTTGCATCAGTGTAACCTTTTACCATCAACTCTTCTTCCCTATCATAGACAAAAATTGATCCTTAGTCCTTCTCAAGTACTTGAGGATGTTCTTCATGGTTATCTTGTGAGCGTCACCCGGATCTAACTAACATCTACTCATCATGCTTAGCGAATACAAGATGTAATAATGGGTACACAACATTACATACATGATTGATCCAACTACTGAGGCATATGAAATCAAGTTCATGTGTTCCCTTTCTTCACAAGAACTGGGACATTGATCTTTAGAGATGGAATCTCCATGTAGCATGGGCATGTTTCCTCTATTTGAGTTCTCAATGTTGAACCACTTGAACACTTTGTCAATGTATGTGCTTTGACTTAGTCCAAGAAGCCTTCTTGATCTATCTCTATAGAACTTTATCCCCAAGATGTTGGATGCTTCTTCTAAGTCTTTCCTAGAATGTATTTCCAAGACATGTCTTTACCCTTTGTAAAGTAGGGATGTCCCCATCAATAGTATGTCATCCACATACAATTTGAGGAATACTAACATGGTCCAACTAACCTTTTTGTATACACAAGGTTCATCTTCATTTTGAACAAAGCCAAACTTATTGACGATTTCATCAAAATGAAGATTGTAGCTCCTAGATGCTTTCTTCAATCCATAGATGGATCTTTGTAACATACAAACTTTATTTGCATCCTTTGGATTGATGAAACCCTCAGGTTGTTTCATATACACATCCTCAAAAATATTCTCATTAAGGAATTCAGTTTTAACATCCATCTATCAAATCTCATAGTCATGATAAGCTACAATAACTAGTATGATCCTGATGGACTTAACTAAGGCAACTTGAGAAAAGATTTCATCATAATCAACACCTTGAACTTTTCTAAAACCCTTAACAACCAATCTACCCTTATCATTTTCTACTTTATCATCTATGTCTGTCTTCTTTTTGAAGACCCACATGCACCCTATGGGTTTTACCCCTTCAGGTGGTTCCACCAAGATCCATACCTTGTTGTCACACATGGATTCCATCCCAGATCTCATGCCCTCAAGCCATTTCTCCTATTATGGTCCCTCAATAGCTTCTAGATAGGTTTTTGGATCATTATCTATGATCAAATCACCACCATCCCTAGTCACAAGATATACAAATCTCTTAGGTTTAAGGCATGTCCTACTAGATGTATGAGGTTCCTTTGTTACTTGAGAAATTTGAGATGCCACAATATTATGTGATTCTCTTTGTTCCTCTTGTATATATATCAGTTCAATGCTCGCTTGTTGGTCTCCAACCTCTTCAAGTTCCACTTTCATTGCACTGATTCATTTGGAAATAAATGCCTTTTCTTGCTTTACATTCTCTCTAGAAACAAGAACTTTATTTTCATATTTAGAATGAAAGTAATATCCTTTGGTCTCCATAAGGTATCCATAAAACAACATTTATCAAACTTGGGGCCAAGCTTTTTAGAAAACATTTTTCAAACATAAGTTTCACATTCTAAAATCTTAATAAAAGACACAACGGGACACTTCCCATACCATATCTCATATGGTGTCTTTTGAACCGATTTAGATGGTAATCGATTTAGTGTAGACATGGTCATTTTAAAAGCATACCCCCAGAAGAAAGTTGGATGATAAGAAAAACTCATCATAGATTGCACTACATATAACAATGGTGTGATTCCTTCTTTTTTATACACCATTATGATATGTTTTCAAGGTAGAGTCCATTCTGATACAATACCACAGGCTCTCAGAAGGTCCTCCAACTCTTGGCTTAAGTATTCTCCACCTTGATTAGAATGAAGTGCCTTGATACTTTTACCAAGCTTGTTCTGTATTTCATTCATAAACTCTCTAAACTTTTCAAGAGTTTCTAACTTATGTTTCATCAAGTAAACATAGCCATACCTACTGAATTCATCATTTAAGGTAATGAAATACTGATACCCACTTCTAGCATTTGTTCCAAAAGGGAAACATACATCAGTATGTATGAGTCCTAATGGATCACTAGCCCTCTCATTGTTTCCAATAAAGGGGTTCTTGGTCATCTTTCCCAACAAAAAAGACTCAAAAGTCTCTATTGATTCAAAATCAAAAGAGTCAAGATAACCATCTTTATGGAGTTTAGATATGTGATTCTCATTTATGCACCCTAAAAGACAATGCCAATGGAACGTTTTGTTTGAGTTTTTGATTTTCTGTCTTTTGGTATTTACATTATATACACTTGTCTCTAGATCTATCAAGTATAGACCATAAGACATTGGGGAACTGCCATAAAAGATCACATCTTTAGTAATAGAACATCTTCCATTATTTATAAGAAATTGGAATCGTTCTTGTCCAAACAAGATACATATATGATGTTCCTATTAATGGCAGGTATGTAATAGCAGTTTCCTAACTCTATAGGTTCCAACTGCACTGGATGCAACTCTTACACCATTTGCAACTCACAGCTATACCTCACCTTTCTCTAAAGGTCTACTTCTTTCTAGATCCTTCACATTTGATCAAATGTGTGACCCACATCTGGTATTCATTACCCATGATGAGGAAGTAGTAAAGATATCCTTAATAATGTATATACGGAAAGTAGAGATCTCAATCTCTTGCTTCATCTTCCTTGGTTTCCTTATCCTTCTCCTTATTTTGAGTGCAGAATACTTGGTCTTCAACTTAGTCACATGACGCTTCTCAGCTTTGCATTTATCCTTGGACTCAACTCCGCTAATCTTCCTCATAAGTTTGTCCATCTTCATTTTTTCTCCTACACTTATCAGAATGTCAAGCAACTTTAATAGTAGTCTAGCCATGTTATCAAGTGTTAACACTCAATAAACTGGATATTTGATTTAGGAAATGATTGCAAAATCATATACATGGATAACTCTTGACCTAAAGGAAATCCCAGTTTATCTAGATGCTTCATATGTCCAATCATATTAAGCATATGAGGCTCTAGTAGTTCTCCCTTTGTAATTTTGCACTCAAATAACTCTTTGAGACATTATATCTTTCATGCTTATCATGTTGTTTATGGAACTCATAGTTCATACAAGACAACAGAAGCTTCTTGATGTTCACAACATCATTGGAATGCTTCAAAGAAGCATTCATGTCAGTCTTTGGTAAATTTGGAGTGGATATTGGTGTTGGTATTTCAGGAACATGCAAAAACACTGCTCAAGATCCTGAACTAGTTATGGAAATGAATCTAGTTAAATTTGTTGGATTGTGATGATTGAGAATTTTTTTTTTGATTCTACAAGAGAAAATTTGTTTTTCTGAACCATTTTGATTTGATTTGATTTGAAAATTCGATATTAATTAGGTCTTTAATTATCTATCACTTCCACTATTTTATTCTAGTTGATATCCCTCAATATCAATTTAGAACATTGCATACAATCTTCTAGTGGGCCAAGATCCAAAACAATTTAGTCATTACCCAACCAATGATGGCACTCATGGCGAATTAATAAGGTAGGAAACATTCTCCAATTGCATCTTATACAATTCTTGGATAGATGATATGTGCAACTCCTTGCCATAATCATCTACACGCTTCTAGGCTTAGACTCTCTAAGAATCACCAGTTAAACCTGACCCAATAGCCAACACAATAATAATTCACCCTTGTGGGTAGGCCCACATTATTACCATCATTCTTCCATGCAATAAACGACATGCCACCCTTGGGGTGCCCACGCTTGGTTGAACAAGATTTTTCATGTGTGATGCTAATGGAAAGCATGTTAGACTCAATATTTAATTGAGGGAGTTTGTAAAATACATATACATTAACCAATCACCATATATATATATATGTATATATATATAGTACATATCATATACATGCTATAACCCACATCAAAAACATGAAATTAAAAAGCAATGGTTATGGCCAGCCTAATGTAATTCCTTAGAGCCACAAGGAATTACCACAATCTAGTTCTACATCATTTGCAGAAACATATTATTGACGACGATCTGTGCTAGCCAATCTAGGTTGACTGGTTCAACCTTTAAACTAGTCATCTTACCTCTTGGTCAGTTGGATGGTTACCTCCGTCCTATCTCCTGGTAACTCCAAACTTCCTATTGGTCATCCGATAACCAATCGTTTGGTTCATCCAAACACTTATCTTGTTTGGTCCTTCGAGCTCCTGGTCAGCTCGCCAGTCGATTGTATCTGCCACACCAACCAGTCAGCTCGGGCCCTCCATCCAGTCGGCTCAGCTCCTCTGTGTGATCAGTTAGCTTCTTTCATCTTTGTCAAAACAAGAAAGTAAATTGTCCTACTTTTACATAATTATTGAGAAATCTCGACTTACATTCAAGGGGAGGAAAGTTACAAGAAAATAATACTTTTATATTGGGAAAATATGAGAGAGCCTCAGTTCACAGACTGAGATAAATAAGATAAACCAACCACACAACCATGCATAGATAACAGGGGTTATTGTCCATAACAACGCTAATAATCCACCATCAAAACTCACTTTTAGGGAAACATGTGTGAATGCATATATATCACATCATATATATATATATATATTTGTTTGAGTTCTTATGTGATGATTAGTCGGACATGCATATCAACCAATTTAAATATTCACATTGCATGCAACAAATTCACTCAATAAAACTAAAAAATCCAATCATATCAATTATCCCAAAACATAATTAATTGACATGGCTCTGATACCACTTTAGGAAAAAACGACATCAGACATGAAGCGAAAATAAAAAAAACTTACTAACGTAATTCCTATTAACCAGTGGATCACACTAATAACTATGCAATGGAAAGGATGGCTATGAAGATATACCTGGTCCTAAAAAAAGTGCAGTGACAAACCTCATTGATGTAGATGCACACTCTCTCTTTGACAATGTTTGTGCAGCTCCTGGCTGCACTGAGACTCGTTTGACTTCTTCTCCATGGACAACTAACCCAAACGTTGTTGTTTGCAACAACTCCTCTTGTCAAGGACTGCTTCCTGACGTCATCCTCCTTAATGATGGGAAAAGGCAACCTCACCTCTAGAGAAGTCCAAATGGACCAGCTAGAAATGTTGACGTCCTACTAGAATAGGCATGAAGGAATTGTCCCTCTTGTTGGTGTACTAGTCACCAACCTGCTCTCTCACAACAATGGTCCTCAGTTGTTTCTCTCCCTTGCAACCCCTCCCTTATCAGGTAGGACTTCTTTAGGCTCTCTTGGTCACCACAACCCGAGAGGATAACAACTGTCAGAGCAATGGATTCTCAATTGCCTGTGTTGTATTTTGGAAAGCCTCCCATACCCTTCTATTTATAGGCGGGGTTAGGGTTCCCAGTCTATGTGGGAGTGGAAGAGACTAGAAGATCTCAAATTTTCACAACAATTTTGGAAAGTTCACATCCCACTGTATCCAAAATGGTCATCTCGTAATCAAGACAGTTGTCTCTCATGCAAGACGGTCATTTCTCCATGTTTCCCATTTGCACATAAACTGCAAATTTGAATACAATTAATGCACAACATGATGTCAATAGTAATCCTTGATGCAATTAAAATTTCTCCACAGACCAATTGTCTTGCTCTCACTAGCCTACGACTACAAGATGGTCATCTTGCTAAAGAAAAATGGTCATCTCGACCATGAGACGGTCATATTGCATAAGAGAAATGGTCCTCTCACTTCCCAGTTTAGGCATTACTCATCCAATTCAATTCTAATCAACCTGACACTCTGAATGGTTGTGTCAACACTTGAACTAATTGTTTGACAGTCTAGTCATCTGATTTGTTGTGTGAATTAAGTACCTAAACACTTTAGTAATCAATTCAATCATCATTCAAGATTAAACACCTCTTCTAGATGAGTTCCTATGTGTGTGACCCTATAGGTCCCACACTACATTGGCAATGAATGTCCATAACAACTTATGACATCACAAGAAATGAGCAGTGCCTAGTCACACGTCATTGCTACCCAAGTCAATGGAAAGTTGGAGAACAACTTCAACCTACAATTTGTGTATGGTGTTACAATGTTTGTATAGTTCCATTATCATTGATATGCATATTAAACTCTCGACATGGATCTATCATCCTCTTCACCAGTATGTTTCTTGCTATAGCAGACTGTATGAGACATGAGTAAGCTCAATATCATATATTGCGTCACATGTACATGGCCATGTATTTATCAGTCTCATTAACTCAGGTGGCCTTGGATAGCATACTACCTTTGGAGGGACAAATCCCATCTCTATCACTCACAATCATTCCTAATGTGTCACAATCACCCAATCATCACATTTATTGCAACCCAAGTTTTAGGATTGTATTTGATGATGTCAAAGCATACCGAACAAAATGTGATGAGTGCATTGATTTCAGGTCTAAGAATCACAAACACCATCATCACTATAAGACATGATTCTGACTTACCTAATTAAGGTTTCCATGTATCACTCTTATGGTGGGTCTGTCTAATGCACTATTCTCTAACATGTATCTTTGTGCTTGGTTTGATATCGCCATATCATGAAAAATGAGATTTTATCACCGACCACTCACACTATGATCTTATATGTTATTGCTAGCTATTTACCTTCCACAATAACAACCTATCAGGGACATAACAAGAACTATTAACATCCATATGTATTCATTGTTCAGGTCCTCAATATGAAGACCTACGTCATTGAGTAATATCTTTCTCTAGACATATATTATGTTATTTCATTATCTCAAAACAAAAAATAGAATAAATTGGATGTTTGGGTTTATTAATAATTAGATCATTTATAAGTTATGCCATTACAATAATCATATGATTGGATCTCTGGGCATACATACCAACATGGTATGGGGTGTTATTCAAACACACCCACATCACCCCATTGCATTCATTGAAGCAACAAGCAGTCTATGATGGTTAGAGTATTACATAAGATATTTTCTTAGTCCTTATTCTCTCATTGGATCTATGGTGACCAGGTGGCCATCTTTATTGGTAGGAGGAGCCAATCAGATGGTGCTAAAGTTGGGACACATGGCCATTGTCAATGGGGATAAGAAGAAACTGTACACTATACTGATGAAGAAAAACATCATATCCACACAATAAGGTGATCGAGCCTTCCTCAACGAAGTGCGCTTCACTAAGAGTCGTCGTCAAGTCTGCATTGGACATGTTCTTTGGTGATTGGCCCACCTACCAGGAGGTTGTCTGTGAGTTCCTGGGATCCCTCAAGGTCTATTGCATCCTCGAGAAAGGGGATGGTTGGGATGAATGATGGGTGTGGTTATGCCTCTACAACACCATCCACCACTTCACACTGGAAGACTTTAACATGATCTATGGGTGATCGATGGGGACATGCATTTCAACACTGAAAATTTCGACTTCAACTAGGCTTGGAGGCTTCTGACGACCCTTCAGATAAGACTTAAATGTGGGTCCAAAAATGGAGACATGTCAAGGTCATCAGACTTTAATAATTTACAATACCTGAATGTTTAAGACTCTTGCAACTAGAACAAGGTCAAAGTAGTTCGGGGTCGAACACATGGACTAGAAGAATAGCACTTCAGAATTGATGTTTCACTAGTCTAAGCACGTCAAAAAGGAAAAGGATAAGGTTTGTTGTAGTAAAAGATTTAAAAAGAATTATATGAAAACCTATCTCCAAAGAGAGTTACGAGAAAGATTAAAGCCTTGGGTATTTTTGGTTTTAGCAGTTTTTATGATGGTTTTTGTATACAAGAAACCAATGAGATAAAATAATTTTCAGGGCATAGCATGAAGGAAGAAAACCTAATCATAACAAGTGGCGGAAGCCTACATCCAGTGCCTTCTTCTCTCAAATACGATTCCAACAAACCATGCTCTAAGTTCCTTCTCTCAAAGGCACCAGGCGTGGGCTCACATAGAAGGATAAATAGGGCACAACTTTTGTTACGACCCCACCTTCTGATAACCCCCAATTAAGGGAGACTGAGAGGTTGAAGCCGCACCCATAAATCCCGGATCAAAGGTTCGACATATAACCAATAACAATTATTAAATTCTAACAGACTATACTGAAAATAGTAATAATTTTTTTTTTCTTAATCATACCTTTGAAAAGATTGGAAGTACTAGACTTCTAACCACAGATGAACTACTCTAACTAGTTCCTCCTTGTTCTTTAATTCTTGATTTCACAATGTGTCACTTTACTGTTTGTGCTTTGGGATTTGTACCTAAAACGCCGACAAACAAAACAACGGTCAGTCGAAACTGGTATGTGGGTGAAACAATAATCAAGCACTTATACTAACAATGTAATCAAGCAATTAGTCTTTTAAACAATCAAGATTACATTTTAAGCCATACAACTCAATCCCTACATATTCCCAACTCTGTGCAGTTCCTGCAGTGAACTTTCATTGTACCTCTGTAAAGGTAGAGTCGCATGGCACTACTCCAGGTAGCCCAATACCTAACTCAACGTGACTTGATGGTCCTACCACAAGGGTAGCCATGTACTAAGTCATCCACAGACCTGATGACCTCTCCAATAGGCAGCCATGTACTAGGTCTTCTTCTGACCTGATGGTCCTACCCATTAGATAGCCATGTACTAGGTCAACTATCATGCTACAGAGGGAACCAGGATCTGAGCTTGTTGGCATATATCCTTTGTGATAGTCATAGACACATTATAGTTTGCATGAACTAAATTCATCCAACATTTTAGTTGCATATCATCGATGAAAACTTTGGAAAACCTCAGAAAACTATCTCGAGATATTCATAAGCGTAACCACATACCTGATTTGATGAGTCATGCAGATTATTCATCATATACTTCATGTACATTCAATCAAGCCAATCAACATATCCAAGCAAGTAATTCAATCATCACGTTATTCCTGAAAAGAATACGTACTCTATTTATTACACACTTCATCAAGAATCTACTTTACTGACTTGGATTCTCTTTCTATGATTTCTAATCCGCATTAAGGCTTCATTAATATTCATTAGGGTTTCTTAGATCTCTTTCTCAAATTTTATCCCTTTTTGGTTATCAAACCCTAAAAATATTCTTTTCCATTTATATAAGCCCTAATTGCTCAAACTATTCAATTAATAGTCTTTTATACTCAGATTGACTTAGGATCATCATATCTCTACTTGTTTATGGATTAAAACATTTAAAAGTCATATTTACCTAAATTAGGGTTTTCAAACTCATTAATGCATATTCATGCACGAAACCCTAAATTAAGCCAATTATATAAAAAGATTATCTTTTTAGATCTTATTTTCACTTTTATGAACAATAGGATTAAATTATCCATTGATCAACATAAAAACCATCTATTATCAAATCTAAGGATTTTTCATTAATTTAATCATTAGAAATGATAACTTTATGCACTTTTCATATTTCAAGCATATTTAACCTAATTACGTGCAAAGATCATCATCTTCGATCTTAAAGTACCTTTTTGCATTTAACAGGTTAACATCAACTCTAATGATCCATTAAACCCCATTAAACACCTTAATCATATCGGATTAGGGTTTCTTAACTTTTAATTCACTAGAGATGATGATTTACACTACATTTAGAACTATGATCAAATTCAGGCTATGAAACTATTTTTATTGAATTCCGTGTGTTCTCCTGATCAAAATTCATATATAACTTATCTAAATCCAAGCTACCAATTAGGCGTTATGATTTTTACAAGAAAATTACCTCTCGGCCAATCAGAAGGCGCCACGTCATCCTTAACCATGCAACGTTTGCTGGTTTGGAAACATAATTGAATTACTCTTTTACCCTCGCGTAAGTCGTTGGTTTTTTAATACCCGGAGGGGTAAAACGGTCCAAAGTGACCCTTGTCATCTTCCTCCTTGTGCAGCCGAGTTGCGCTGCCCTAGCCGACCCTGTGCGGCTTCTCCTTCGCACCTGGGCCCTCGACGGCCCTCGGGGACAAGACCTCTCCCTTCACCATGCTTCCTCATAGGCGGGGCCACCCTGGGTTCGGCCACAACAACCGGAAGTGGGCTCTGCAACCCCGCGGCTTACTGCCTAGCTGCAGCCGTGCTGCAGGTGAGCCGCAGGCGCTCGGGTGAAGCTCGACGCTCCACGACGGTCACGGATCACCTACTGACCATCAGGGTTCATCCATCTTTCTCCAATATGGTTCCACGTCCCTCTGTTGGTCTAGAGAACCCACCACCCGTGGTTTAGGGTTAGCACGGGAGGAGGAAGAAGAAGAAGAAGGGTTGTATTGCGTGGGATCTCTCTGGGTCTCGACCAGGGTTTTACCCCCTTCTTATAGGGTGAGTGTATCCACGTTCACAGGCGTTGATCCAAGAGAAACCGAGTTTTCTCTCATAAGGAATCCTATTACTTCCATGTGAAGTAATTCTCTCTTTCCTAATTATTTCCTTGTTTATCCTCATGCTTTGTTTATTAGGAATTTCAAGAATTATCATTTTTAGTATCCTTGCTCTTGGCTTTTAATTCATTGGCCATGTATTTCTATTTTCTTTTAATAGAAAATACTCCCTTCTTATTAATATTACATATTTCCTTAATAATGCAACACATTATCCTCTTATTCTACCTTCTTAGTATTTTCTCTTTCTTTCCTCTGTATTGGGACTCCTTGGATCCCAATATACTCCATTATTTCGAAATCCTTTTCCAAGTATATTTATTATCCTTCTAGATGCATCTTTATGCCTTATTTCACATTATCTTGTTTATTTCTCATTTAAATATTCCTTTTTGAGGATTTCTTTTTATTTCTCTTTTATTTTCCTCATTGGCATTCCTTTTAATATTAACAACCACATGGATATGAAATTTCCCCAAGAAATCTCATATATACCTCTTTTCATTCATTTTCCACATTATATCATTATTTCCCAGTTTCTTTCTTAATTAATCTTTTCTTTTTGAAACCTTGGACTCCTTGGTACCCAAGGAACCTAAGAGGCATGAAATCCTCTTTGGATTTGCCTTCTAGAGGTTTCCACATATTTCTTTTCTTAAAATTCAATTATCCATTTACTAATTGAATTTCCTTTGTTACTTTCCTTTTTATTGGACCCAATAGCCAATAAAGCCCACAAATCAAACAACAAGGCTATTTTAAACGAAAACCAATTATTCTCAACCAAATATATGATTATTTGTTCAAACATCTTTAATATGAGAAATTATATTCTCACCACTTGAACCCAAAAATTGGGGTTATAACATCCTTCCCCTCTTATAGGAAATTTTGTCCTCAAAATTCAATCAAATAAAACAAACAAACAATTCAGGATAAGACTTTTCCATGTCCATCATTGGCCCCTATGTGGCTTTACCGTACTCATGGTGCATCCAAAGAACCTTTATCATCACGTATTCTTTTCTCTGAGTTCTTTCATCCTGGCATCTATAAACTACACAGGTGACTCAGGCCATGTCAGCCTCCCTTGGGGCTCACTCGGTTCATTGCTCAGCACATAGTCAGGGTACCTCACATAGTGCTCTAAATTGGACACATGGAAAACATCACACATTACTTTATCCTGAGGGGTAAGGTCAAACCTAACCTTCTCCACCCATCCATCTCTAATGGACCCATGTATCGGGGACTCAGCTCTCTTTAATATAACTTAGAGGGGTCGGATTTTCATGTCACATTTTCTCCCACAGTAACTTGTATGTCAGTCTACTTTGCATCAGCTCACGACTCTCATCGTCTCTAGGCTCCTTTCAGCCCTTGCACAATCAAAGTGACTTTATCTACATGCACTGGGGTCCCTTTTTCTAACCATCATGTGGTCCTTTTCTAGCCATCATGTGACCCTTTTCACCAACATCACCTTACTGAAGTGGTGACCGACACAACCTCCCTTACAGAGCTTAATATAAAACCCGATACTGGCTATGGTGGTCATTGTCATATCTTTCATAGGACAAGAACTGTCTCTAGATATCACCCTGAACGAGCACACATGCCCTCATCAGACCCTTTAGTTTGGATCATACTAACCATAGTTAGGGGTGATAAACTATACTATCATTGAGTCTTTCATGTACCTACTTCCACTTTATGGAAGCGAACCTTCACCTCAGTTGGGCTTTCTAAACATGCTTAACCTAGTTTTCTCATATGAGGCATACATTTAATAATATCATCCATCTCCTACTTGAACATGCAATTTGAATCTATGATGACATTAAAGACATACACTTCCATGCATTTCACTTATCATATTACCTCCAACTCTATGTCTATCTCCATAAGAACACTCTCTGATTCCATCATCATGGTGATCAAACTCAACCTGGTATAACTTGTAAGTTCCACATAGCTCCTGATAAAAACATCCTCATTACATCCCACCTTGCCTGTACACCTTTAAATCTAAGTTGCAACGTGCCACATATGTCTCTTCATCTTAAACAGCAAGATATCAAACTAGTCTTGAACCTACTGAGGTTTATATCCTTATTCATCTCCTCTAGGTCTATAGGGTACCGACTCTTTTGGGGTCATCCCTCTTCCCTCATGCATCAAGAGAGTGCCCTACTCATCTGCCCTCTGGGTCCCATGAGTTTATGAAGGTGATCAATCTCCTAACCCATGGCCTTCAGACGATGATAGTTGTTACCTCCCGACCCTATGGTCATGTGCAACTGGGGAATTAGGAAACTCCTACTTTCCTCGGTCTTATCCCTACCTGACCCTAGGATAGACTCAAGATTCTCCATCATAGTACATGTTCACTTAGAACCTTACCCAAGTCTTCATCATCTCTCTTTCTGCATTCATGGGCTGACTTTCATCCTTTCATCAGGATCATGGCAACCTCCCTACCTTGGTCAAGTCCTATACCGTTTACCTCCATGGTAACACATCTACATGCACTTAGAGATGGATATCTATGGGCCCACGGGTTCATTCTCATACCATGTACTTTTCACTTAGCTTCTCAAGATCCTAAGAGACCTCATTAGGTTACCTTAAACTAACCAAAACTGATATACACCCTACCAAAGGTGTCTCTCTCCCAGGATGGAAGGAAATCTATTTCTTGACAGCAAGGTCACAAAAACTCTTAGGTCTAGGGTTTACGTACACATGAGCCCACTTAACCCTAGCAATCCATTAAGGCACGAGCAGATCACTTACTGTACCATGCTAGGTCATACTTGTTCTTCTTTCCTCAATGTCAGATCAAGATCAAACTTTCCCTTTATCATCAACTTAGTTGTGAGGGGTTAATCAAACACCTTTAACTTCAGGGGCTCCTCCTTTCCTCTATTCATGAGAATTACCATGCTTGTTTCTATAGGAACTCAAATCTCATCATTAGCATCAGGTATACCACTTCCCCTCTTAGGCCTAGGAACCCTAAGTTCACTTTTAGGTGCCAAATTGCATACTCTATCTCTTAACTACCAACCAAGCACGCAAAAGGCATGACATGCACTTCTTATCATCCTTCAACTAGAGCAACACTTAGGGTTGGGTCCCTCTAAAGGCAACCAAGATATCATCAACTTTCATAGATCGATCATGAAGCAACCATTATCATCCATTGTTCAGGGTTTTAAGCTTCCAACTTTCTTGTTGGGTTTCCTAATCTCTCTAGAGCTAACCCCACATCCAATCTCACCCTTAGAGGTCCTTTCTTCATGAAGGATCAACCTCAAAGGCATGCTCTACATGGGTGAAGCCTAGGTTCGAACTTATGGTTGCTCAAGATCATCCATAACTCTTTGTGCTCCATCGTAATTCCTTATCCAGGGTTTCATCCTATTGTCAGTATTATGACATACCCTAGGTGTCAGCTATACCCTACTTGCACAATCCCATAGGGTTTCTATGGTCCTTCACTAACATCATCACCTAAGGAGCTATCCTTTACCCTAACATGCACGACCCTTTCCAGGGTTGGGTTGCCAAAGGTGCTAGGTCACCCATGGATCGTATGGCATCCCAAAGGCATGTCCTTTCAAACACCCGGTCCAACTCATCTCTCTCTAACCTTCACTTAGGGTTAGGGTTAGCATTATCCTCAGAGGATGTGCTAGGTCTCTACTTGTAATGGCGATCTCTATCTCCAAAACTAACTTATCCTCCTGACAAGAAGGTCTAGCCTCAGGTCTCTTCTGAGGACATGACATCTTATGTCATACGACCTAAGCATGTATCTATCCTTTAATTTGCGCTTACTCTATTAAGCTTATGTCCATGACATCTTATTTACATGCATTTCCTTTAATGTGGTGGAGGATCCCTTAAACCTTATTAACCTTACCCATACCTCAAGAGGGTGAGGAGAAGAAAGGAAACCCTAATCCTTTATGTCCTTATCAGAATTTTTGTGATGAGAAGGGATGAATAAGATGAGAAGTCCTAAAGGTATCTTATTATGATTCATACCCTAAGACTTTGGCCAGGCGGTCACACGGGTCCGGGAGTCCTCGTATTCCGACTAGCGGTGCGGAGGAAAATCTTGCCAGCCCCCGGTCGTGATCCCTTTCTAGACACCTCCGTCTTTCGGATACTCCTCTAATAACTCTCTTGGGTTCTATGGAGTTTGTAAAATTTAATAATTATCAATGGTTAAATGAGGAACCTAAGCTCTGATACCAAATGTTACGACCCCACCTTCCGATAATCCCCAATTAAGGGAGACCGAGAGGTTGAAGCCGCACCCATAAATCCCGGATCAAAGGTTCGACATATAACCAATAACAATTATTAAATTCTAATAGACTATACTAAAAATAGTAATAAATTTTTTTTTCTTGATCATACCTTTGAAAAGATTGGAAGTACTAGACTTCTAACCACAGATGAACTACTCTAACTAGTTCCTCCTTGTTCTTTAATTCTTGATTTCACAATGTGTCACTTTACTGTTTGTGCTTTGGGATTTGAACCTAAAACGCCGAAAAACAAAACAACAGTCAGTCGAAACAGGTATGTGGGTGAAACAATAATCAAGCACTTATACTAACAATGTAATCAAGCAATTAGTCTTTTAAACAATCAAGATTACATTTTAAGCCATACAACTCAATCCCTACATATTCCCAACTCTGTGCAGTTCCTGCAGTGAACTTTCATTGTACCTCTGTAAAGGTAGAGTCACATGGCACTACTCCAGGTAGCCCAATCCCTAACTCAATGTGACTTGATGGTCCTACCACAAGGGTAGCCATGTACTAAGTCATCCACAGACCTGATGACCTCTCCAATAGGCAGCCATGTACTAGGTCTTCTTCTGACCTGATGGTCCTACCCATTAGATAGCCATGTACTAGGTCAACTATCATGCCCTTGAAAAGATATGGGTCATGGGACCCCACTTGCCTTGCTTTTCCTTATTGATGTGATTGAGATCTTGATGTATACATGTTTCCCTTAAACTATTCATTTGAATATCCAATATGAAATCTTGATGTATGAACATCTTTTATGGTTATCTCTTGGAATTGTTTGGGTCACTGGGCCCCACTTGAATAAATGCTATTTGCCTTGTCTGCCATTGTGAATTGTAAGCATGATAATGATAGTTTGACTAGTTAACTAATATAGTGTACATAAGTACAAGTCACCCACAGGGCACTGGGGTTTTAGTCCCCCTGCCATAGGCACTGGGGTTTTAGTCCCCCTGCCACTTTATATATATTTTTGAGGTTTGGGATGTTATTTCCGCTCTCCTCCTGGTTGAGGTTGGTAGGCGCCTCACCCTATGTTAGTTTAGCTTAGTCATAATGAATCATGCTTGTTCTATATTTGACTTATATGCTTGGCAGAAATCCTATTTGCTTTATATGCCTCATACTCTTGAACAATCTTAGTATAGAAAATCTTTATGTTTCCATTCCTTATACGCTTCTTGTAAATTATCATGTGGTGACACATACCTTAATTTACCTTTCTCTTTCTGGGTGCTTCCCAACCACCCAGATCTAGGACAAGGGCTAGATCAAGCACAAGGAAACCCAGGGCAGGAGTGAAGTTGTTGTCATGGCAAGGTTGATGCTACTAAGACCGTGCTAAAAAATATATGTTATGAACTCTAGAAATAAGAGCTTTGTAATAGCCTAGATTCTTATCTGCTTCTTCTATTGGAACAATCTATGTAATAGTTTAGTTTTCTCATCTTGCTTTCTTCCGCTGCTACTATTGACATTTGGTTGTGTTTGGTCCATGCTTATTTAAATGGATTTATTATGCATACATCCTTCCATAACAAAGTTTTTAATAATTTGAGGGATGTATTGTATTTTTCATTAAATTTAAGTAAGGGGGTGATCTCGCCTCTTTACAACATGGTATCAGAGCCTGTAGGGTAGCTACTAGGGCGTGATGTTGATAGTGATGGTGTCTGGAAAGTGTCAGAGCTTGGGGGCTGGCAATATTTTCCTCCGCCCCACGAGCTTGGTCACGAGGACTCTTGAGCTCATATGACTCAGCCTGGCCTGATCTGATACTGAACGCCAGAAATAGCATGCCTATAGGCAATAGTAGCCTTATCTTTTTCTGTCTTATGCTTCTAGAAATCTTACCCTAAAAAACTTGTCTTTCAGGAAGGGTAGCTTGTTCGGTGAAATATAAAACTATGATGACACCAACCCTGAGACTCCTGAGACACATCTAACTCCTGAGCAGGAGTTGGCAATGTTGAGGCAGCTACTCTCCACTACCTTGGTGGGGCAGATTACTGCAGCTACTGCCCATGCCAACAAACCAAAGGAGCCAACCCTGAATGACTTCATCAAGATGCAGCCTCCCTACTTCAAGGGGGAAACTGAGAACAACATGGTGGACAAGGCGGATGATTGGGTGGTAGCCCTGGAATGCACATTTGATGGCATGGCGTGTCCCCCACATCTTAAAGTCCACTTCGCCTCTTATGTCATGGATGGCTCGACACGGGTCTGGTGGAATGGGATAACCCGCATACGAGACACAACAGCTATGACCTGGGATGAAATCCTCCAGATATTTTGGGCAAAGTATATCTGCACAGCCTACCTGAAGAAGAAGGAGGCTGAGTTCTACAGTCTGCGGCAAGGGAATATGTCAGTCTCTGAGTATGTACAACGTTTCTTGGTGCTGGAACGTTATGTTGTGGGTCTAACTGATGACCGAACGGCGACCGTCTTCCTGGAAGGGTTCAACTACATCATAGGGCGACACCTGGTGCCCCAGCTCCCTCTCACCTTCCAACAAATGTTAGACAAAGCTCTGGCCGTGGAGGCGTACCCTGGCTTCCACGTTTCTGGTTCGAACAACAAAAACAAGCGAAAAAACCCTGGTGGTCCACAGGGGCGTGGCAGGTGCAACACTTGCTCCCGATTTCATCCTCGTGGGAGATATCCAGCTGGCAATGCACTGCCCCGTAGACATGATCAGCCTGCCCCTATCTGTCATGAGTGTGGCCAAGTCAGCCATATCAGGCCGAACTGTCCTAGGTTCAACCGAGGACAGGCCCCCGCCCAGCAGCAACAACAATGACAAAATGCTCCCCCGAGGAACAACAACAACAACAATCACAACAACAATCACCAGAACAACAACAACAACCGCAACCCTAATCAACAAGGTCGACGTCTGCCTGTGGAGAGGCGCAATGGAAGGGTCTTTGCTCTTGATGCTGAAGAGGCTGATGATGGGAATAATGTGATTGAAGGTACTCTACACCTTAATATGTACCCTGTCAAAGCACTTTTTGATTCTGGCTTGTCAAATACCTTTATATCTGCTCAGTTTGCTGCTATGCTAGAGATAGAGTCCGAATTCATGGACCATGTACTAGATGTCAAAACCCCTAGTGGTAGAATATGCTCATCTTACCTCAAACTTCCTACCATGGACCTGTGCATCATGGGGAAGATGTTTCCTTCTGACTTCATCTTGCTCGATATGTCTGTTTTTGACATTATCCTGGGTATGGATTGGCTAAAGAAGTACAAAGCACTCCTTTTCTGTGAGGATTCGAGCATTAGCTTGTTGCACCCAATTGAAGGTAGGATGTGTGTCAAGGGCAGGAAATGAGAAGAACAGCTATTCGTCATCTCAGCCATCAAAGCCGAAAAGCTTATCTCGCAAGGGTGTAGGGCATTTCTCGCCTCTATAGTTCTTGATGCTACACCTCCTACACTCGACCATATAGAAGTGGTGAAGGACTTCCCTGATGTTTTTCTAGAATAACTACCCGGGTTGCCTCCTACTCGCGAAGTGGAATTCTCCATTGAACTTGTACCTGGGACTTCACCTATCTCGAAGCCGCCTTACCGCTTAGCACCTGCTGAACTTGCTGAGTTAAAGAAGCAGCTTCAAGAACTTCTGGATATGGGGTTCATTCGCCCTAGCATTTCTCCTTGGGGATCCCCTATCTTTTTTGTGAAGAAGAAGGATGGATCTATGTGAATGTGCATGGATTATCGCATGTTGAACCAGGCTACGGTGAAGAATCGCTATCCTTTGCCTCGAATTGATGATCTCTTCGACCAACTCAAGTCTGCCACCGTCTTCTCAAAGATGGACTTGCGGAGTGGGTACTATCAAATGCGGGTGAAGGATGAAGACATCCCGAAGATAGCTTTCAGAACCAGATATGGGCATTATGAATTCTTGGTCATGCCATTTGGTCTGACTAATGCCCCAGCTGCTTTCATGGACCTGATGAATCAATTTTTTCGCCCCTACCTTGATCGGTTCGTCGTGGTTTTTATTGATGATGTCTTGATATATTCTGAGACAGAAGAGCAACATCGCGAGCACTTGAGGCTGGTGCTCGATACACTGTGAGAAAATCAACTTTATGCTAAGTTCTCCAAGTGTGAGTTCTGGATTAAGGAAGTTATGTTCTGGGTCGCGTCATTTCTGGAGGACACATTGATGTTGACCCTGCGAAGGTGGAATCTGTGACCAAGTGGAAGGCTCCAAAGAATCTGTCTGAAATCCATAGTTTCCTCAGTCTGGCAGGTTACTACAGGAAGTTTATCAAAAACTTCTCAGAGCTCTCTCTTCCTATGACAAAGTTGACACGAAAGGACGTCAAGTTTGTTTGGTCTCCGGAGTGTGAGGATAGTTTCCAAAAGCTGAAGCAATGCCTGACATCTGCTCTTGTGCTTGCTCTACCTATTGAAGGCAAACCCTACGTCATTTACACTGATGCCTCCAAGCAAGGACTGGGATGCGTTATGATGTAAGAAGGAAAGGTGATTGCCTACGCCTCCTGACACTTGAAGTCGAATGAAGAGAACTAGCCTACGCACGATTTAGAGCTTGCAGCCACTGTTCATGCTCTAAAGATCTGGCGACATTACATCTATGGGGTTCAGTTTGAGGTCTTCTCTGATCATAAAAGCTTAAAGTACCTCCTAACACAAAAACACTTGAACCTGAGACAGCGTAGATGGATGGAGTATCTCAAGGACTATGACTTTACCATCACTTATCATCTCGGTAAAGCCAATGTAGTTGTTGATGCCTTGAGTCGGAAGAAGTCTGGGACATGTGCTGCTATAACTTGTTCCATTTGGAAGAACATGGAGTATTTTTCTGGATGGCGGCCGCAACCGACAAAGGTCCCAGATGATGAAGTTGACGATAAGCTATGGGTTCACATGGCTAGCCTGTCGATCACTCCTAGCTGGATTTCTGATATTATCACTGCCCAGTTGGAGAGTCCTGAGCTAGAAGGAATGAAAGCCTTAACCTTAAAACCGCAATCCAATTTCTCTGTTGGAGTTGATGGTGCACTCTGTTTTTGACAAAGATTGTGGGTTCCTGATGTTGGCGAGCTACGGCATAAGATTCTCTGTGAAGCTCATGGGTCCAAGTACACAATTCACCCTGGCACGACCAAGATGTACAAGGACTTGCAGCGTAGTTTCTGGTGGAAGACCATGAAGACAGATATAGCTCTATTTGTGTCAAAGTGTCTGACCTGTCAACAAGTTAAGATAGAACATCAACAACCTGGTGGTCTCCTCCATCCGCTTGAAATTCTGGAATGGAAATGGGAGAAGATCACGATGGACTTTGTCACTGGTTTCCCCAAGACCAGGAAAGGCTATGATGTTGTGTGGGTTGTCATTGATCGCCTCACAAAGTCTGCTCACTTTCTGCCTTTCAAGTCCAACTACAAAGTGGAGGATATGGCACAGATATATCTAGAGTGGATAGTTCGTCTGCGTGGGGTACCGGAAGTGATAGTTTCTGACCGTGATCCAAAGTTCACCTCTCACCTATGGAGTCAGATGCAAGAAGAAATGGGGACTGACCTACAGTTCAGCACTGCTTATCATCCCCAGACTGATGGCCAATCTGAAAGAATGGTGCAAATATTAGAAGACCTGCTTCGAGCTTGTGTGATGGACTGGGCAGGTGCATGGGATAGATATCTACCTCTGGCTGAGTTTGCATACAATAACAGCTATCAAGCCAGCATAGGAATGCCTCCATATGAAGCTTTGTATGGAAGACCCTGTCGTTCCCCGTTGCATTGGGATGATGTGGGTGAGTGTTCCTTAGTGAAGACTGACAATATGCAGTTGATGATAGAGAAGGTTCAGCTGATTAAGAAGCGTATGAAAGCTGCTCAAGACCGACAGAAGATGTATGCTGACAAGCATAGGTCTGATGTGAGTTTCCTAGTTGGCGACCATGTGTTTTTGAAGGTCAAGCCAATATGCTCTATTGCCCGATCCAAAGTCAAAGGCAAGCTTAGTCCACGTTATGTGGGACCTTTTGAGATCTTGGCGAAGATTGGGGACTGTGCATATCGCCTGGCTCTTCCTCCTGCTTATGATAAGATATACAATGTCTTTCATGTGTCTGTGCTGAGAAAGTATGTGAAGGACCCTTCTCATGTGCTCACAATAGAACCCTTGGAGATTCATGAAAACCTAACCTATGAGGAATTACCTGTAAAAATCCTAGACACTCGGGTGAAACAGTTGAAGAATTGAGAGATTGAGTTAGTGAAGGTGTTGTGGAAGTATCATGGGTTAGAAGAAACCACTTGGGAGCTAAGAGAAGAAATGCTCCGATCTCACCCTTCTCTTTTTGTATGAGATTTTGGGGACAAAATCCTTTCTAACGGGTGGAGTGCTGTAACATCCTAAGTTCAATAAAATTATCAGTTTCCACCTCACTTTTTATGTTAATTTCTATCTCTTCCTTTTTGTGTCCTTAATATTGAATATTTGAGAAATTGATGATTGAAGTACATTTTATGCCAATTTTAGGGTTAGATGCACAAAATACCACAAATCGATATTAGGATGGGGTAGCTATGCAATTTACCATTAAACCACGAATTTGTTATCTAATGGATAATGTTGGAGCTCAATAACTAATTATAATGGATAAGAAGTGATTTAATTAGCAATAGTAGTTAAAGGTGTATTAAAATCAATTTTCATACCTCACTCTTATTATGGGCTAATAAATTTTACAAATACATGATATTAGTGGGTGATGAACTCTTGGACTCCAAATTTCGAATTTGGGAACCAAGGGTTGCTTATAAAAGCAACACATAATTGGTTACTCTAGCATGATATTAAAATATGCTTTAATAATCAAAATAATTATTTGGATGCCAAAGGTTGGGTAAAACGCAAATCTAATTATATAGCATGAATCTAGACGTCATTAGCAACCTGGGGTTAAAATTTGGGGTCATTTGGAGTTCATTTGACCTTTCAAATGTATTTAACAAGTTTTGAAATAAAATGTGACATTATTGCATTGATACATCAATGTAATTGGCGCATTTATGCCCAAGGGCTGTGTCACGTGCCCCAGGACCATCTTGGACCAAATATCCAACATCCCTGATGAGAGGCAGATCGCATCCAAGGGTTGGCGCCTCATCTTCCACCTCTGGACAACTGAAACGGAAATAGGAGGAGCCGTCTCAACTCCATTCTCCCTCGTTTCTCCGCCATTTCTAGAATTTTTTTTGCCCACGTGATCGCGGTGAGCTCCCGAATTGTTTGAGCTCTCACTCGACCAGTGAGACATAGTGTAGCCAGAATAGCAGGAGTCGCCAGCCGTGGCCTCTCACGGCCACATCCAACACGGCTCCACAGGCTCGCGTACCTATAAATGACCACCTACACACCTTCGTCGGACCCTTAGAAACTCACCCAAACCACCGATTTTGTCCAAGGGAGCATGTGTGGCCGACGACGTGGGATTTTTGCTGCTGAGCTTGTGGCGCTTCTCCCCAGTGATAGGCGGATCGTGCGCCAAATTTTTTTGGCTAGGTAAGTTTGTACTTCAATTACCTTCGTTTCGAGTACCTGAGCGCATGATTTGGTTAAGTATCGCAAAATCGCCCAAATGAGCAAGTTTGCACCCCGCCGCAAGGCTAGGCGCGGACTGGGGTTGAAGATGATGGCCAAATGACCATTTTGCCCTCACGTGCCCCTCCTCTCTGGTTCTTTAGTCGAGGGCAGATCCGTCAACTTCAAATTAGATTTTTACTTATTTAGCAATTAACTAGTCAATCTTGTTTAATTCATAGTAAATCACTCGGTTGTCAGAAAATTATAAACAAATACTCGTTGGAAAGATAAAAAGCTGTAGAATCCAAATTTTTAAGTTTTGTACCCTGATTTCCTTAATAAACCTGATAATTAATTCAAACACTAATTTAAATGTATAAAGTGATGTAAAATGATAATAATAGTGTTTTAACTCTGTTTTTGACAATAAAATATGTTTTCTCGAGTCGAAAATTATTAGGGATTGTTTGGCCTTGTTTCCAGAACCAAAATCCAAAGGCTTCACCCATGGTTTATAAATATGGATATTTTACACTTAAAGTGCCCTTAATTAACCTAATGCATGTATTAATCTTTGAACCTAGGTTAAAGTGTGTTTGGATCTGACATCTTAATGGTTAAGGGATAATCTAGAAAGCAAGATCAGGTATGTGCATTCTAACACCTCAGTTGGGCTTTCTAAACATGCTTAACCTAGTTTTCTCATATGAGGCATACTTTTAATAATATCATCCATCTCCTACTTGAACATGCAATTTGAATCTATGATGTATAGACTTGCTTGCTATTCTTCCCTTGAAAAGATATGGGTCATGGGACCCCACTTGCCTTGCTTTTCCTTGTTGATGTGATTGAGATCTTGATGTATACATGTTTCCCTTAAACTATTCATTTGAATATCCAATATGAAATCATGATGTATGAACATCTTTTATGGTTATCTCTTGGAATTGTTTGGGTCACTGGGCCCCACTTGAATAAATGTTATTTGCCTTCTCTGCCATTGTGAATTGTAAGAATGATAATGATAGTTTGACTCTTTAACTAATATAGTGTACATAAGTACAAGTCACCCACAGGGCACTGGGGTTTTAGTCCCCCTGCCATAGGCACTGGGGTTTCAGTCCCCCTACCACTTTATATATATTTTTGAGGTTTGGGATGTTATTTCCCCTCTCCTCCTGGTTGAGGTTGGTAGGCGCCTCACCCTATGTTAGTTTAGCTTAGTCATAATGAATCATGCTTGTTCTATATTTGACTTATATGCTTGGCAGAAATCCTATTTGCTTTATATGCCTCATACTCTTGAACAATCTTAGTATAGAAAATCTTTATGTTTCCATTCCTTATACGCTTCTTGTACATTATCATGTGGTGACACATACCTTGTTTTACCTTTCTCTTGTTGGGTGCTTCCCAACCACCCAGATCCAGGACAAGGGCTAGATTAAGCACAAGGAAACCCAGGGCAGGAGTGAAGTTGTTGTCATGGCAAGGTTGATGTTGCTAAGACCTTACTCAAAAATATGTGTTATGAACTCTAGAAATAAGAGCTTTGTAATAGCCTAGATTCTTATGTGCTTCTTCTATTGGAACAATCTATGTAATAGTTTAGTTTTCTCATCTTGCTTTCTTCCGCTGCTACTATTGACATTTGGTTGTATTTGGTCCATACTTATTTAAATGGATTTATTATGCATACATCCTTCCATCACAATGTTTTTAATAATTTGAGGGATGTATTGTATTTTCTGTTAAATTTAAGTAAGGGGGTGATCTTGCCTCTTTACAGGAAGAGTCGACATCGACCTTGTTATTCGATGCATCCTCAGCACCGTCATGTGATGTATCCATGGTTGGCAAGGTTACGAGGACCATGGCTAGGGATTGGCTCTCTACATACAACTATGGTTGGCTCTCATGTCTCACTACAGCAGAGGGTCATTGGGGTCCCTTTATATCTATAAACTATGTGGAACCCTGATGGTTAATACGAGATAGAGAAAGCGTGGACATTGTTTACAATTGATATCCCTTGTTACTCAAACGGCAACATGTACCCCTCCATCTTTGTATAGAACTCTCTAATAGTTATCCTCTTGATTTGACGATCACCACAAAAAGTTAATATTTTCCTAATTAGATTTGGCAACTAAAAGCCGTTAAGGGAAGTCTTAAAGTGGTATTCTCTACTAAAGTATTTAAATTTGAAATCCAAATTCCAAAGGAATATGGTGTTTCCTTCATACGCAAGTTATTCATTAATAAAACCAAATTAATTGATATTTCCTCTTTCTTTTTCTTTATTGGGGCTCCTTGGACCCCAAGAAACTCTAATATTTCAAAATCTTTTTTTAGTGGATACTTATTATCCTTCTAGATGTATCTACATCCATTATTCCGCATTATCTCTCTTAATTCTTTTCAAGAATTTCTCTTTTTCTTTTCTTCCCTTTTCCTCTTTTCATATTTTTTTTATTAGAAATCATATGTAAATGAATTTTACCCAATTGTGGCCATTAATGCCACTTTCTAGATATTTCCAAGTATTTCTCATAAATACTTTGCTTAATATCCATTATCATGTATCTTTTTTTTCATTATTTGGGCTTTTCTTCTTTTCTTCTCTTTTAAATTCATTATTGGATTAATATATTAATAGGAACAATGAAATTCCTATCAAAAGGAAGATTTGCAAAGTAATCCATTCTTTGAAGCTAAGCATACAACCTTTTCAGTTAAGTCCAAATTCACAAAATAAATATATTTAAATTATGAAAACATATGAAAAATTGTGGTTGTAACATCCTTCACTTCTTATAGGAATTTTTACCTCAAAATTCCGCCAGGCACACAAACAAACATGATAAGCCTTTCCCATGTCCATCATGGCTCTTATGTAGCTTCACCCTCTCCACTGTGCTTCCCAAGAACCTTCATCATCTTGTATTCTTCCATCTGAGTTCTCTCTCACCTTGGTATATCGTACCCTCATAGGTGACTCAGGTCATTTCATCCTCTCATAAAGATGAATAGGTTCATGGCTTAGGTACCTCACACAGTGCTCTAGGTCAGACTCGTGGAACACATCACACATCACAATATCCTGAGGGGTAAGGCTATAAATAGGCATCTCCACCAATCCATCTCAATGGATCCATGTATCGGGGACACATCTGTCTCAGCTATAACTCAGAGGGCTTGGATTTTCACATCACATACTCTCCCATAGTGAACTACATGTCAGTCTGCTTTGCATCAGCTCATGACTCATGTCGCCCCTGGGCTCTCCTTCAGCCATTACACGATCAAAGTGACTTCATCTGCACACACTGTGGTCCTTTTCTGACCATCGCGAGGTCCATTCACCAACATCATATTAATGAAGTGTTGACCGACACAACCTCCCTTACAGAGCTTCTTTACATCCCAATAAAGTCTATGGTGGTTAACATCACAACTCTCATAGGACAAGAGTATCTTTATATATATATCACCTTAAACGAGCACACATGCTCTCATCAGACCTTCTAGTCTAGATTATATTAACTATTAGTTAGGGGTGATAAATTGTACTAGCATCGAGTTCTTCATGTACCTACTTCCACCACATGGAAGTGAATCTTTAGGTTATACTCAAGAACTTGTGAACTCGCATCATGGTGTAGTTGAACCATCTTTTTCTCATATGTAGTTTAACCGGATCTGTCCCTTGACAATATTCTTTCTTTCTCATGTTATCTAGGTAAGGCGATCTACCATAACCCATATTGCATTTCGACCTTCCTTGTTTTAAGGGAGATTTACCACAACATCCATAATGATGAACTCTCATTCCCTCTCGGGGACTCTTTATCCACTATATCAATACACTGGGTTACTGGTGTTCGTACTTCACCTCCTTTCATGCATGCAACTTCATCTTAAGCCTCCAAAGTAATACTGTCACTTACTATCTTCGTAGTACCACGGTGTATGGTGATCTTAAAATCATGATCTCCCGTATGTCATGATTCCTCAAGATTGATTCCTCAGATACCATAAACTACTCTAGTCGGGGTTTCATCACCTTATTTTTTAGAGAAGTGCATCTGAGGTTCTAAAACCATCCTTTTATTGCATCAAGGCCTAGGCTAACCAAACAACCACTAACTTGATCAACATATCTCGTTACACATGAGTGTTAGCCAAGCATATCTTCTTTTTCAAACTTAGGGTTAGTCTAACAACCTCTTCTAGCCTCTAGCTAAACTAGGCAGCTGCATCTTAGAGCATCCATTACCACTTCACATCCTTAGGAGTAAGGTAATATTGAAGACATACACCTCCATGTATTCCACCTTTCATCTCATCTCAGATTCTAAGTCTATCATCATCAAGAAACTTTGAGCTCATCCTCTTGGTTATCAAACTCAACCTTGTATAACTTGCAATTCCACATAGCTCATGCTAAAAACATCCTCACAAGATGACTATCTTAACTCTCTTGATATTTGTAAATCATCCACATATCGTTCACTCTACAAGGGTATGTTATCATCTCTGTCCTCATACCTCATAGCAACGTTCCAACTCACATCATCCTTATCCTTGATGTATGTCACACGTATTATCCTATCTCTCACTCCCATAACAAAAGGAAATAAGAATTTGGTTGTAGTCCAAATACAAAGTTCTTCTTATTCCAAGAGTAGATATGGTACATCCCACCTCGCCAGTACACCTTTGAATCTACGTTGAAATGTGCAACTTATGTCTCTACATCACAATCATCTCGATATCAAGGTTACTTCTGAGGAAAAATGGTCTCGAACCCACTTGGGTCACCACACAATCCTTGGTCGTCTCCTCTTGGTCTGTAGGGTGCCAGCACTTTTAGGGTCATCCCTCTTCCCTTATGCATCTAGAGAGTTCCCTCCTCATCTTCCCTTTGGGTCCCATGAGTTCAAGAAGGTGATCAATCTCCTAACCAGTGGCCCTCGGACAATGATAGCTGTTACCTCCTGACCCTATGGTCATGTGCAACTAGGGAATTAGGTAACTCCTACTTCCATCGGTCTTATCCCTACCTGCCCCTAGGATAGATTTAGGATTCCAACATAGTACATGTCCAACTTATAACCTTACTCAAGCCTTCATCATCTCTCTCTGCATTCTCGGGCTGATTTTCATCCTTTCATAGGGGTCATGGTGACCTGCCTACCTTGGTCAGGCCCCATACTGCTTACCTCCATGGTAACACATCCATATGAACATAGAGATGGTTATGTATAGGTCTATATGATCATTCTCATACTATGTACTTTTTACTTAGCTTCTCAAGATCCTATGAGACCTCTTAAGGTTACTTCAAACCACAAAAGCTGATATGCACCCTACAAAAGGGTCCCTCTCCCAGGATGGGAGGAACTACATCATGATAACAAAGGTCACAAACGTCCATATGTATAGGGTTTACATCCACATGAGCATGCTTAGCCCTAGCAAGCTACTAAGGAATAAGCAGACCACCTACTAAACCATGTTGGGTCGTACTTGTTCTCATTCCTCGACATTGGACCAAGAACAAACCTTCTCATGTCACCACCTTAGCTGTGAGGGGTTCATCAAGCATACCTTAAACTTAAGAGGTTTCCCTTTCCTCTAAACATGAGGAGTACTATGTTTGAATCTATAAAAACTCAAATCTCATCATGAGCATTAGGTACACCACTTCCCCTCTTAGGCCTAAGAACCCTAGGTTCACTTTTTTTATGACCAACTACATGCTCACCCTCTTAACCACTAACCAAACATGTACAACATATGACATGCACTTCCCATGATCCTTCTACTTGAACAACACTTCAGAGTGGAGTCCTCCTCAAGGACAACCAACAAGGTATAAGTCCTCACACTTGTTACTAAACCTCTTAAGGGTCTAAGGAACTCTTCTTACTAACTCATAGGGTAAACACCTATGCCATAGGTACCACAACCTCATCCTCTCTCTAGGGTTTGATTCCTCTGAAGGAAAATGCGATACCCTCAGCCTCCAGGATCATGCATGAGGAAACCACAACCATCCACTTAGGTTCCGCAACCATCCACTTAGTTTGCATCATTCCCAACTTCTCAGGGTTTCTCCTAACCCAGAGTCTTAAACTTCCAACCTTCTAGCTCGGGTCTTGCTCTCTCTCTAGAGCTAACCCTACAAACATCCTTACTACTAGAGGTCCTCTCTCCATAAAGGATCAAGCTCACAAACATACCCCTACATGGGTGAAACCTATGTTCAAACTTATGTTTGCTCAAGATTAATATCCAAAACTCTTCTTGCTTGTCTCATAAGCTATCCAATATACTCTCCTAGCCAGGGTTTTAGTCTGTTGTCAGCACTATTGATGTACTCTAGGTGCGTGTTATGCCCTACTTGCAAAAGCCCATAGGGTTCTATAGGTTCTTCACTAACCTCATCATTGAAGGAGATACCCTTCACTCTAACATGCACGACGCTTTCCAGGGTTAGGTCGCCAATGGTACTAGGTCATCCAACCTCTCATGGCTCATATGGGCATCCAAAGCATGTCCACCCACACACCTGGTCTACCATGACATCTAACTCATCGTGCCATCTCTCTCTCTAACCACCACTTAGGGTTAGGGTTAGCATCATCCTCAGAGGTTGTGCTAGGTCTCTACTTATGATCGAGGTCTCTACCTCCAAGTCTAACTTTCTCCACTCATCCTCCTGACAAGGAGGTCTAGCCTCAGGTCTCACCTGAGGGCATGACAACATATGTCATACGATCTAAGCATGTATCTATTCTTTATTTTACGCTTAAACTATTAAGCTTATGTCCATGACATCTTATTTACATGCTTTTCATTCATTTAGTGGAGGATTCCTTAAACCTTATCATCCTTACCCATACCTCAAGAGGGTGAGGAAGAGAGAGAAAACCCTAATTCTAAAGGTCGTTAATAGCAATTGAGTTGAGAAAGGATGAACAAGATGAGAGAGTCCTAAAGGTATATTATTTCGATTCAATTCCCGAGACATTGGCCAAGCAGTCACACTAATTTGGTAGTCCTCCTATTCTGACTAGCGGTGCGGAGGAAAATCTTGCCAGCCCCCGGACGTGATCCTTTTCTACACACCTCTTTCTTTTGGAAAATCCTCTAATAACTCCCTTGTCTTCTATAGAGTTTGTAAAATTTAATAATTATTACAGATTAAATGAGGAACCTATGCTCTGATACCAAATGTAACGACCCTGCCTCCTGGTAACCCCCAATTAAGGAGGACCAAAAGGTCAGAGCCATTATCCTAATTAACAGGATCAAAGGTTCGACAAATAATCAATAATAATTATGAAATTCAACCAAACTAAACTGAAATCTAGTATAAAATAAAACTTTGCATACCTTTTAAAAACTTTCGTAAACTACTCTATCCACATCTGGAGTCTATTCTAACTAATCCTCCTTTGTACTTTAATTCGTATATAATTCCACATATGCCACTTTACTATTTGTCCTTTTTCGATCTTGTACCTAAAATGCCGACAAACAAAATGTCGGTCAGCATATCAAAAATATGCCGGTATGTGGGGACAACTAAAATTTCACAAATATGGCTAACAATCTAAATATCACAATCAAGTTAATTAACAATCCAATTTATGCTTTCAATGTGACATTCTCCACCACTTTTTCCCAAACCCTGGCATACCCCCTTTCAGGTTTCTCTTTTGCCATTGACTTAAGGGCACCTTCTCAATCCTGAGCTTGGTGCCTGGGGTCACCACTCATGGTGCCCTTAGTCATGCAATATCATAGGCCACCTTCTCAATCCCGAGCTTGGTGCATGGGGTCACCACTCATGGTGCCCATGGGTTTTCCCTCCTGGGCTTGACTTTTTTGCATCATCCATCAGGGTGGCATGTAGGTGCGAGGATACACACTTATACTATTATTGTGATAATCATAGTGACTTTATGAATTGCAGTATAAACATCCAAACTGATAAGTTGCATTCAATGTGATGAATCATCCGGGAAACTTTTTGGGAAACTAATGTGATTAACCATAATTAACCACATACCTTTCAGGCTAATTTGAGTCTCAATGCAAGAAATCCAATAGGTAAGCAAGCACACAAAGAGATCCTGGAATATGCAGACAATTTTTCTATCATTGATCATGCCATCAAGATCTATTAAATCTAGCTCACTTCCTAGGGTTTCCTGCTTGCTTTTAGGGTTTCTTTAAGGTTCATCTTCACTATTAATACTACAAACCCTAAAATAGCAAAACTAAGCACAAACCCTAATTAACTTTTTATATTCCTCCTAATAGGCTTAGGATCAATAGATATCAATGTATTTCCAAATAATTTGAATTATCCAAGTTAATTACCTTCTTTACCCTATAATAGGGTTTCTATATGCATTATCATGAATTCTTGAATTAAACCCCTAAAACAAGCCAAACATAATCTAAATCAGATTCCAACCTCACTTTATGTCTCAACAGGTTATTAATACTTGATTTAACCCATTAGACATCTTAGATCTGATCTCTAACATTATTAAGGTTTTATCTTTGCTTAATGCATAATTAAGGTTAACTTAAATCACTTTTATACATATAACCAGACTCAGGCTAAGAAACTATATTTACTGGATTCCTCACATTTTTCTGAGCAAGATTCATATGTTATATGTCCCAATCTGAGTTATAGATCATTTTCTATGATTAATTTAACTTTAATTGTATTTGGGCCAATAACAAGACGCCACATCAGCATGTAAAATTACCTCTTAATATTTCGAGCAGAAAAGACTTCTCCACCCTAGCATTCATGAACATGAGTAGAGGGGCATTAGATTCAATTATCTCTGTTCCACCTTCTACCTCACGTAGGGCGTAAACTGGCTCCCTGTCTCGCACGCGAGGCCATCAGTTGTTGACCCCTAGAGGGGTGGCTTCCCCGCAGGGCCCTCCTACCAGGCAGGGCTGCGTGTCCCTCCTGTTCACGTCGTCTAGGTGAGGAACTCCCTTGGGGTTCCACTATGTATGGCAGCAGAGTAGGCGTCCTCTTCCACACCTCTCAGAGTAAGCGGCTCGACCTACTGGTCACTTGATAGATGTGCATGCCCCACATCCATGGCTTTCGGAAGCCCTCAGATGTATGAACCTCACCTCAGATCGGCCCATATCTCCATGGCAGTCTGCAACTCCCGTTTCTACAGTGTAGCAACAGTGACCTACACTCCCTATCTTTTCTGCGGTCTCACCTACAGCTCCTCCCTCCAAAAACTCACAGCTGTAGCTCCCTCCTCACAATCAACACCGCTAGCAGTGCCTCCTCAATGGGCTTCAGTTGGCCTTATGGCAGAGCACCCCCACACGTAGAACAACTCCAACGGCCGATACTTAAGGCCCTCTGATGCTCTCCTTGAACAACAACTTGGGAGAAGAGGGCTTTGTAGTCCTTTCTTCCTTCCTATAGAGTCGACGTCGACCTTGTTACTCAATGCATCCTCAGCACTGTCATGTGATGTATCCAGGGTTGGCAAGGTTGTGAGGACCATGGCTAGGGAATGGCTCTCTACATACAACCATGGTTGGCTCTCATGTCTCCCTATAGCGGAGGGTCATTGGGGTCCTTTTATATCTATAAACTATGTGGAACCCTGATGGTTAATACGAGATAGAGAAAGAGTGGACATTGTTAACCACTGATATCCCTTGTTACTCAAAAGGCAACGTGTACCCTTCCATCTTTGTATAGAACTCTCTAAGAGTTATCCTCTTGATTTGACGATCACCACAAAAAGTTAATATTTTCCTAATTAGATTTGGCAACTAAAAGTCATTAAGGGAAGTCTTAAAGTGGTATTATCTACTTGAGTATTTCAATTTGAAATCCAAAGTCCAAAGGAAAATAGTGTTTCCTTCATATGCAAGTTATTCATTAATAAAATCAAATTAATTTATATTTCCTCTTTATTTTTCTCCATTGGGGCTCCTTGGACCCCAAGAAACTCTAATATTTTGAAAAAAAATTAGTGGATACTTATTATCCTTCTAGATGCATCTACATCCATTATTCCTCATTATCTTTCTTATTTCTTTTCAAGAATTTCTCTTTTTCTTTCTATTCCTTTTTCCTCTTTTCATATTTCTTTTACTAGAAATCATATTTTAATGAATTTTACCCAATTGTGGCCATTAATGCCACTTTCTAGATATTTCCAAGTATTTCTCATAAATACTTTGCTAATATCCATTATCATGTATCTTTTTTTCATTATTTGGGTTTTTCTTCTTTTCTTCTCTTTTAAATTCATTATTGGATTAATATATTAATAGGAACCACAAAATTCCTATCAAAAGGAAGATTTGAAAAGTAATCCATTCTTGGAAGCGAAGCATACAACCTTTTCAATAAGTTCAAATTCACAAAATCATTATATTTCAATTATGAAAACATTTGCAAAATTGAGGCTGTAACATATTCCATGGATAAGTTTTATCCAAAGTCTTATAAGGCTTTCTTTCTTCACTATTGAACTACTACTAAGGCTTATAGAGTATTTAACATTGAATTTTCTAAAGTTGAAGAATCTATCAATGTTACGTTTATTGAGACTAACCCCTCTATTTCCAAGAATATTATGAATGATGATATTGTAGATGAGGTGATCCCTCACTTAATAGAGTTCAACATTATTGATAAAGGAAAATAGGTAGACATAGAAGAAGATGAACATAAGGATCCTACTCCCAGGTTTACAAATCATCATCCAAAAGAGCTCATCATAGGTAATCCTTTTGAAAGGGTGTAGACACAGGTTGCATTGAACAGAGAACAAGCTAGTAGTGCCTTCATCTCACAACTTGAGCCAAAAGATGTCAAAGCATCTCTCAAGGATGATGAATGCATCCTATCCATGCAAGAAGAATAAGAGAACTTTGATAAGAACAAAATGTGGACCTTAGTGCCAGTACCAAGTGATAAAAAGACCACTGGCACCAAATGGGTATACCATAACAAGCTTGATGAAAGTTGGAAAGTGGTAAGAAACAAAGCAAGGTTAGTATCTCAAGGGTACAACCAACATGAAGGTATTTATTTTGATGAAACTTATGCTCATGTTTCTAGAATTAATTCTATTAGGATGCTACTTGCTTTTTCTAGTCATGAGAATTTCCTATTTTACCAAATGGATGTTAAAAGTTTGTTTTTGAATGGTACAATTGAGGAGGAAGCATATGTTGCTCAACCTCTTGGTTTTGGTCATGATAAATTGCCTAACAATGTTTATTTTCTACAAAAAGCTCTCTATAGAGTCATCAAGCTCCTAGATATTAGTAGGAGAAATGAAATAACTTTCTTCTAGACAATTTCTATATCATGGGAAAAGTCAGTTCTACCTTGTTTCTAAAACACACTTCTAACAATTTCTTGATTATTCAGTTTTATTTTGATGATATATTTGGCAAGACTAATCGTGATCTTTGCAAGGAATTTAGTTCTCTTATACAGAGTGAGTTCACGATGACCATGATGGGAGAGCATAAATTATTCCTTGGCTTTCAAATCAAAAAAATAAAAGATGGAAACTTCATCAACCAAGGCAAGTACACTATTGCACTACTGAAGAACTTTGGGATGGATAACACCAAGTCAATGGAAAACCCCATGTCAAACATCGCCAAGCTTGATAGAGATGAGCAAGGAGAAAAGATAGATGAGAAGCTCTATAGAGGTATGATTGGATGTTTACTTTATTTAACTTCCTCTAGACCTGATATAATGTTTAATCTTGGCTTGTGTGCTCTCTTTCAATCAATTCCAAGAAAATAACATCTCATAGTAGTTAAGAGTATTTTGAGGTATCTGGTTAAATATAAAAGCTTTAGACTATGGTATCCCAAGTCAAGGAACCTTACTCTTACTTCCTATAGGGATGTTGATTATGCAGGTTGTTTGATTGATAGAAAGTACACAAGTTGCACTTGCTTCTTCCTAGCACCATGCCTAGTTTCTTGGTTCTCTAAGAAACAAAGCATTGTGGCTCTTTCAACTACCGAGGTTGAATGCATTGCATCTAGGAGTTGTTGTGACCAATTCCTATGGATGAAGTGAATACTCCAAGACCTTAACATTCATTTTGATGCTTCTTCTATCTATTGTGACAATACTAGTGCAATTAGCATATCTTATAATCCTATATTGCACAGTAGATCTAAACATATAGATGTCTGTCATCACTTTATTCGTGACCACATTGCCAAGAAGGATATTTACATCATGCACGTGTATATGAAGAATCATCTTGTAGATATTTTTACTAACCCTCTAGCTAGAGAACAATTTACTTCTGTCAGTTCAAAATTGCTCATAACTATTGTGGATGATATTGACATGAAATCTCACTAGATTTTATCATTCTTGTATGTTTTTCTCATGTCCTACCCACTTCATGATTTCTAAATTCTAAAATTTCTATATTGTCATGCCTTGATTTGCTTTTTTCGGCTATTTTTCACAAACAAATGACTTATCACAAAATATTAGCCAATGATGAGTGAAATATGCCTCAATATGTTTAAAACACATGATAGGCTAGAAAATTAAATTTATGTAGCACTCTATAGGCTTAGAATTGAATACCTTCTATTTTGGGACAAACTGTTTATCGGTCGAGTTTCTCCTGATACAACTCGACTGATCCCTTGGCTAAGTACTGAACAAATTCACAAGTTCGGTCAAATTTGTCCAACATAGAACTCGATCGATGGCGGAACTGGACCAAAATTAAAAAGGGTATCAGTCAACTTTTCTCTCTCTCAACTAAAGAAAGTCGAATGATGCCCACCTCTAGTGTTCCTCCTTGAACCCTAGGCCTAAACCATCCTCTCCCACACCTTCCTAACCTCTATCTAGCCCTCCTTACCCACTCCATCCATGACATAAGCAGTTTTACGACCTTGGTCTTGCATTTTCTATCTCCTTTGGTGGTCTTTTCTTCTCCTCTCGGCCTAAATGGCCTCCAATCGACAAAAATGGCCCACCCCAGCTGGAGTTCCATCCTCCTCCTCATCTACTCACCATATCTCCTTTGATGGAACCTCTTTCATCTTCAAGCAAGCAGTGAATAGGTACAAGGAGCTCCTCCCTAGGACTACCTTTCCTTTATGAGCTTTTTTTAGCATCATCTCACTATGATTGATGTAATCAAAGAGGTATATAGGGTATTCAAAGTACATAATTTGAGTGCTTTGTGTTTAGAGCATTTTTTTTTGCAAATTATATGTCAATGACGAAGGTTGTCAAAGAATTATATGCCAATTTCACTTAGAACTACACCACCCATGTCCCACCACCAAATACCCAAGTCATCTTGAATTCAATGATCATCTGAACTAAGATAACCATTTTTAACGATTCTTTGAATACTTATTTCTCTAGTTCTGACATCCTTGGTTCTTGGGTGGCTTCTTACCATAAATATTGTGACTTGTTGGACCTTGAGGATTTCTACAATAGTTTTGAACCCGAACTTACTCTTCCCAATATCCATAAGTTCTTGAAGAATCCTAGAGTATCATATAGGTAGAAGTCAACCTTACCCTCATCTTCCCTTGATATCAAGACAAGACTGATTGCCTTAGTAGTCCATGACAATGTTCATCTCAAGAGGAATCAAACTAAAATTGTAGAGAATAATGCAACAATCATGTTTTGTCTGATGAAAGATATTGGAGTTAAGTGGGATCATTACATTCTACATCATATGACCTACTTTGACTCTGGGAAGAACACCTCAGGCACCCATATCCCATACCCAACCCTGATTTTGGGTGTGTTTTCTCACCATAACAAAAAATCCCTCTTTTATGATCTTGGATACAAGCAAATTCATTGAGGAGTTTCTGTTAGTGAGATAACCATCAAGAAGACCTTTCTACCTACATTTTCTTCCACCACACTAGGTACCTCTTCCTCCACCCAAGCCACTCCACCTCCACCACCACCTTGACCTAGTTGTGCCTTGTTTCTTGTGTCAAATAAAGCCCTCATGAGTTACATGATGCATCAACAGGCATAAAACCTTCAGGTTCAGGATCATCTCCACCAGGACCTTTCCCAGATCATGTCACACATGAGCCTATCCTGCAACCATCCCTACCCACCCGACTAGGTGTACCATTGCACTAATTATGCTTCTTATGCATATAGTCAGTTCTACCCTTACCTTCCTTCTCCTCCTACTTCTGATGCAACCCATGTTGTTGTTGATGGTGGACCTGTCCCTACCCCTCGTGATCTTCCTCTTCTATATCTTCCTATTGGGCCCTCTACCACTCTTCTTGTTGGGACCTCCTCTCCCTCTTTTGTGCAAGCAAATGCATTACATGCATGTGGCATGTCATGGGCTGTGTAGAATGCCAGGTGGCCAAGTCGTTCTTTTGGACCTCCTATTGATGAGGAGATGCCTGACTAGGTAGTTGTAGAAGAAGTTGGCAGTGTTGACAATGTTGAGGATGATGATGGTTCTGATGATGGCTTTGCTGGTTCTTCTAGTGATAATGGTGAGGCTACCCCTGTTGCCTCTGAATGCACTATCTGATGATAATAAGGACTATCAACCTGAGGACAAGGACGATGAGGATATATTTGATGTAGTAGATGTCGTAGATGCTTAGATCTATAGTCTCATACAGTTCTCATATATATATATATATATATATATATATATATATATATATATATATATATATGTAGACTATGTTGTATTAGACATTTGGAAGTGTGTATCTGAGGCATATTATTTTATCATCTCCTTGTTTCTTATTTGTTGTGTTTATGATTCTGAGAGGACATGATTCATGTTGTAATCTTAATCTCATGTATCACAACTCTTTGGTTGACTATATCTTATGAGTTCTTGGTATGATATCCCATATTTTGATTATGACATTAGATTGCTTGTTTCTCTTTGTTTTATCTCTATTTGTTGTGTGCTATATGTGGTTTCTTGTGTAGCACGTGTGTATGGAGAAGACATGTTCGTTATAGGTCTTCTACCCCACACACCTTTTTTATAATGCCAAAAGGGGGAAAATGACCTTAGCCATATTTTTTTATTGCTTATATGATCCTTTTCTTGTTAATTATATGAAATAGCATGTGACTTGCTAAAGGGCGATATTAGGATTATATGTGCTATGGTTATTTTTGGAAAGACTAAACATATGGGCATAGGTAAGAATGAATTGAGGGGGAGAAATTAACAATGATTATTCATGAATCCCCTTGCAACTCACAACGTGAAGGTTTAACTTTCACACCTTTCTCAAAGGTAAAGGTTTCATTTTCATATCCTTTTCAATATGTTGAGGAATGGTTTTTCATTGTTAAAAAGGAAGAGAATGTTGACCAAAGTGTGACACATTGTCCATATTTTGATAATGACTCAACTATTCCATTCATATGTATAATATATTTTTCTAGATTGATTTTATGCATTAGGTACATGAAAATGATCAAATTCATCAAGTCCTAGCTTGATCCAAGTTCAAGACAAGTCATGCAAATGCACTTTTCTATAAAACACCCTAAAACCCTAATGATGTAATCATTTGTATTGATGTAATAACTTGTAACTAATATGAGAAAAAATCAGGAGCCCTTAATTCGAACTATTATTCGCTTTAATGACATTTTTCAATATTAATTATAGGGAGATTTTTGATCAAGTTTTTCACTCACAAACCCGGCCGATCCCCTTACTAGATCTTGAGAAAATTCAGGCTCGGTCATGTTGCACACTCACAGAACTTGACTGATCCTTACTATAACAACGTCGATCGGACAAACGTTATTAACTGAGTGGAAGCAATCACTAACAATGGATTACCAAAAATCACTAAAAATTAAAACTTTTTGCAAAGAGATCCACACCTAGGAAATCATTTTCCTCAAGAACCAAAGTATAACATTTACATTCTGTTTCAAAGTACATGTCTTGCACTATCTCTTCTCGAGATTACAACATCAGTTGTCTCAAGACATAATATATACACAACATATAACTTCGAGGCATCAAGCCAAAATCTCAGATCGATTTGTTAAAACACTAACTATAAACTCCGAGGACCTGAGAGTACAGAGACGACACATAGGACTTCTATCTACATGACACGACAGACAATACACTCAACCTGAGCTATCACTGTTGTCCCTGCTGTTGCTGATGTTCTTCCTCTACAAGATGTTCTCACTTTCCTTCTTGCTTGTCCACCTAAAAACATTAGATCCCATCGGGGTGAGACAATTGTAAATTGCCCCAGCGGGAGATATAACTCTCCGCCAAAACATTATTATTGCAAAATAATTAATATAAAACTAAGGAGAGGATAAGCAGTTTAGATCAGTCTTATCTTTTAAAGCATTGCAACTGTCTATGAAAGAACATTAAATCATCTATTCATTTTATAAGGAATAGGAAGAACATGCATATCACTTATTTATCACACCTTTTCAACATCTCAACCTTTTCTCATGTCACTCATCATTCTGATGGGTCACTCATGATTCATTCTTGCTTTCATCTGTTGGCCTTAGCCAATCTGCTAAACGGATACTCCATTATGCCAAACATGTGATTATACATCATCATGTCTTACTTAGGTATTGGACTATGCCAATCCTTGGTTATAGGCTCCATGCCTTTAGTAGGTATTGGATTTAACCAATCCTACATAAACATCTCAGATTAAGTCATTGTCAATCTTATATAACCATTCCAGGTATTGAACTATGTCAATCCCGTACAACCATTCCAGGTATTGATCTATGTCAATCCCATACAACTATTCCAAGTATTGATCTATGTCAAACCTATGCAACTATTCCAGGTATTGAGCTATGTCAATCCTATGCAACTATTCTAGATATTGACCTATGTCAATCCTGTGTTATTATTCCAGGTATTGGGAGTTAGCCAATCCTGTGCATTCCAGGTATTAAACTTTGTCAATCCTGTGATATTATTCTAGGTATTGGGTTATGACCAATCCTGTGTATTCTAGGTATTGGGAATTAGCCAATCCTGTATTATTATTCCAGGTATTGAACTTTGTCAATCCTGTGATATTATTCCAGGTATTGGGAGTTAGCCAATCATGTGTTATTATTCCAGGTATTGGGAGTTAGCCAATCCTGTTCATTCCAGGTATTGAACTTTGTCAATCCTGTGATATTATTCCAGGTATTGGGTTATGACCAATCCTGTGCATTCCATGTATTGGGAGTTAGCCAATCCTGTGTTATTATTCCAGCTATTGAGAGTTAGCCAATCTTGTGCATTCCAGGTATTGAACTTTTTCAATCCTATGATATTATTCCAGGTATTGGGTTATGACCAATCTTGTGCATTGATATTCCAGGTATTAGACTTATGCTAATCCTGTGCATATAATCCAAGTATTCAACTGTATCAATCCTGTGTAATCTTTAAAACAATTTTTTACCTCTCACTAGGCAACAACCATCCTCATAGTTCATAAGACTCATAAAACACCTTGTCACCTCTCACTAGGCAACATCTAAACCATTTGGCTCACTAGGCCTTTAAAACCATATTGTCACCTCTCACTAGGTAACAATTAACCTCATGGCTCTCTAATCCATTAAAAGCTTCTTGTAACCTATCAATAGGTAACAACTAACCTCATAGCTCACAAGGCACATTTATCATCTTGTCACCACTCATTAGGTAACAACCAATCTCATGGCTCATAAAGCACATTACATCATAATGTAATGATTTAAAGAACACACATCGTATGTTACTCCTCCATATATGTTGGTTTAGAGATACATCAAGGGATATCATTATTAAAGGGGTAGATGTGATATCTATGATATCTTGATTTGTCATTTCCCTAAGCTCTTTTAACTTGCTTGAGTTTATCAACTTACATTGTATTAAGGCATTTCCCATCTTAATACTTTCATCCACTAAACAATCACCTTTATTGTGAAGTGTATAGGTTATAAAGTACACATAAGAATTGTCCAACTATCTTGAATGATCTCGACTCATCCTTAAGTCAAAACATCCATATTAGGTTTCTTTTCAAAACAACTATAAGACAAGCATAGATCACCACGGCCGTGCTACCATGCACGGTCGTGCAAAGGGAAGGCACCACGGTCGTGCTACCTTGCACGGTCGTACAAAGGGAATCCACCACGGCCGTGCTACCTTGCACGGTTGTGCTACAAAGGATCACCACCTGAATCATATATATATATATATATATATATATATATATATATGTGTGTGTGTGAACTCTATTCTTTGATCCTTTTAACTTGGTTAGGTCACATCAACCCATCGTTCAAATGCATACAACTATGATTAACATAGTGTACCAAGTCATTGGTCCAATAAGCAATTAGGGATTCATCCCTTAATTGGTACCAGTCCCTTAGGTACTATTAGGGTTTCAAACTTTGTACCTTCTTTGTTTATCATTACTAATCATCATTGGATCCATGGATCATTCATCATCGTTATTCTCAAGAGCTTCAATCACATTAAACCTCCATTACATAAGGTATCCAATTGAATTAAGGTTTTCAATATTGATTCCTTCAATCATTGAATTCATGGAACCAATCATCAATTGGACCTATACTCATACTTCAATTTGAGTTTAATAGTTCAACCTTAAACTGATTTGACCCCCAATTGACCCTTAATTGATCATCAATTAGGGTTTGATTCAATTGAATTCGGGTTTGGAATCGATGATTCAACAACACTAATCAATGTAAGACTAGTTACTTTGAAACCATTGAACCATCATCCAAATTGGGTATGACCTGACCCCAAACGGTCTTGAGGTCATTTGGATGACCTCAAAACGGTCTTGAGACCGTTTTCCCATCTTATCACTCAATTCCAAGCCATCCAATTAGAGTTTGGTTCATTAGATTGCTCACCAAATCAGCAATTGATTGCAAATCAACTTGGTATCTTTAGACCTTCAAACACCTAACCATACTCAACCCTAGACCTCCAAACGGTCTTGGGTGACAACCAAACGGTTTTGAAACTGTTTGGAGTAGCTCCAAATGGTTTTGAAACTGTTTGGCTCATCCAACCTTTGGATTCTAGTGAAACATCATCAAGGATTGGTCTATCGAGTTGATCAACAAATCAGCACTTTATTGCAATATGATTTGGTACCTTTGGACCTTCAATTGGTCAACTATACTTGACCCCAGACCTCCAAACGGTCTTGAAGTGACCCCCAAACGGTTTTGAGACCGTTTGGGTGATCCCCAAATAGTCTTGAAGCCGTTTGGGCTAATCAACTCAAAATCTCAAATCAACTCATTGGAATTTCAGCACTAATTCCAATTAGGGTTTGCCTAATTGATTAGCCTTCAACTCATGATTCCTTGGGAGTTAATCCATAAAATTTGGAGTATCATCAACCAACATCATTATGAACAGTAATACAAAACGTTCAATTCTTGGTAAACCATATCATGCGGTTTTGAAACCGTTTTCCCAAAAAGGTTAAGTTAATCAGGTTGATAATCAGCACTTAATCCAATTCGATTTGCTTAATTTATTAGCCTTCAACCTATTATTCTTTTGGAGTTAACCCCTCAAATTTGTAGGGTCATTAACCAACGTCATTATGAACAGTAATCCCAAACGGTCAACACTTGGTCAACCATCTCATGCAGTTTTGAAACCATTTTCCCAAAAAGGTTAAGTTAATCAGGTTGATAATCAGCACTTAATCCAATTCGATTTGCTTAATTGATTAGCCTTTAACCTATTATTATTTTGGAGTTAACCCCTCAAATTTGGAGGGTCATTAACCAACATCATTATGAACAGTAATCCCAAATGGTAAACGCTTGGTCAACCATCTCATGCGGTTTTGAAACCGTTTTCCAAAACATTGTATATTAATCAGGTTGAAAATCAGCACTTAATTCAATTCGATTTTCCTAATTGATTAGCCTTCAACCTATGATTCCTTTGGATTTAACCCCTAAAATTTGTAGGGTCATTCACCAACATCATTATTAACAGTAATCTCAAACTTTCAATGCTTGGTCAACCATCTCATGGGGTTTTGAAACCGTTTTCCGAAAAAGGTTAAGTTAATCAGGTTGATAATCAGCACTTAATCCAATTCAATTTTCCTAATTGATTAGCCTTCAACCTATGATTCCTTTGGAGTTAACCCCTCAAATTTGGAGGGTAATTATCCTACATAATTATTAACAATATTCACAAACGGTCAATGCTTGGTTAACTCCTCCAAACGGTTTTGAAACCGTTTTCCCCCAAACGGTTTGCAAACCGTTTGGTCACCAAACGGTTTGGTGAAACCGTTTGGTCCCAACCTTTGAAACCGTTTGCTCCCAAGATATTTAGTGAGGTGGTTACCCATTATGATTTCATCATCATCTTCCTTTGTGCAACCAAGAACAGCAACCGTTTTTTTATGGAAATTGCAGCAAGAAACAAGAGTGTATCAAATTAAAGAAATCAATCAACAAAGCATAGAGAATTGATGCAATAGCAATGATTAAGGGTTTGAGTTATAAAACCCACATAAAATCTGATCTACAAGCTTCAAGCTCCACGTATCTAATGGTGTATGAAGCTCCAGAAACTTTCCAAGATCCGTTCTTGAGCTATTGGATGAACAAGATGGCTAGAATTGGAAATCGGGTGAAGAAAACCAAGAATCAAGCATTGCTTTAGGGTTTCCACCATGAACCGAAGGTAGAAGATGATCAAAACCTTACCAACAGGTGGTGTTCGTCCTTATCCTGCTCCTGAGCTCCTTCTTGGTCGGCCAAAGCAAAGTGGTAGGGAAAAGACTAAAGGAACCACCCTTATGTGTTATTGAAATAAGGTATACATAAAGGGTATGTATAAGGGTTTTCAAGGAAAGATAAAATGGAGTTATTTTCTTTAAATTCCATAATAACTTCCATCAAATTCCCTTCCATTTCTTGGCCACGAATCCACCTTCAAAGTCTTGCAAAATCTCTTCATTATCCAAGAATTAATGGAAAAAAATTAAGCACCCTAAATGGTTTTATATTAATATCCATCCTTTAGTGGATAAAACTTTTGATTATAATATTGTGAGTGGGCTTCCACTCAACCAAGATATTTTTGTGCCATAGCAAGGCACAATCTCGTTCAACATCTTACAAAAATATCCCTCAACTTTTGGTTGAAGGGTTTCTCAATTAATTTATTTCTTTTTGCATTAGATTAAATTAAAGTTCCATATATGCTTAAATCTTGATTATTTTAATGTCAAGATTCTCTCTCCTCCAAGATAATTCAAATGAGGAGACCTTCTCATTTTCTTTGCTCTAATTGATTCCAAGAAACATTAAAGATACTCTAGAGGTGTTATATTGCATATTGAACCCTAGATTTTGGGTAAATTGCACTTTACACCAAAACTAGGTTTTAATGCACCAAGATTTCTCTGCAAGCTTTATCTTGATGCCCAAGCTTGTGGAAACCATATCACTACATCATATTCATTCTTATGATGTCTCAACATTATAGGAACATCTTAGCATATGGAAATTTTCAAGTTAACCCCTCAACTTGGGTAATTTGCACTTTAGTCCAAAATTAACAAAACTATGTTTCAACATTATTCAAAAAGGACTGAAATTGAAATATAAGTTCCTCAAGAGCCTTAATTACCTTTCACAATATAAGTATAGGCCTCTAATCAACTTTTTTAAGCAAAACTCCTAGGGTTAGTGCATAACCCAGGTCAGGGATGTTACAAATTATAAACCCCTAACAAGGATTTCGTCCCCGAAATCCAGATAAAGGAAGACAGATGCATTTTATTCATCATACTATCTAGTCTTCACATATCATCTCCTTATTATGGATACACCATTAAGCTTTGATCAGCACAAACTGTTTCCATACATGGTTCTTATAGAATCAACACACAAGATACATGCTTCACTAGTTTTCATCATAGACTGTGGACTTCAATTTTGTGTCAAGAAACACTCTCTTTGTTTAGAGAGACATCATACATTCTTTATTAATATCATGTTTATGCAAAGCATAAACCCCTAACATATGATGTTCATATTATTTTATATAATCAGATTAATTTCATAGTTGACCACTCTAGGTAATCAACATAAACATCTGATATTTCTTTTAGATACCAGGATCTCTTACCTTGGTATCTATTTCATGTGTTAACAACACATCACATCTTTATCTTCTTTTCCTCTTGGGACATCACTTGTTACATATATCTTCACCTTGGAGCCAAAGCCCAAGATAAACTAATACTTTTCTAAGTATCCATCATTTGAACATTTTTATCTTATCACATCAAGTGTCCTAAGACCCACTTGATTGCCATGTCCCTGGAAGGAAAGAAAACAAGGATTCATATTCCTCTTATCAATTCATGTATTTTCAACTATTCATGAATCATTTACTCTTTGGCTCTTCCTAAGTTCCTTGCCTTTAGCATAGGAATTATAAGGATGATTACGTGACATTATCCATTTAGCATGTTTATGATCATCTCATGATCTCATCATATTTCCCATTTCTTCATTAGGGATTAGACCTTTATTATATTTGCATCATTGTTAAACAGGGTTCATTTCCCTTATTCTTATTCTTATCTTATGAGGAGTACACTTTTAGTTCCTCATACAACATGCTCATCTAAAATTATCTCAGACTTCTCTTTCTTATACTCAGTATATGACACATTTATTCATTCCATATTTCTGATTTCATGATACTCATTAGTTGACTGCTTGATCAGGGCAATCAGAAAGATTACAATCTAAGAGTTTCCATACTCACTTTTTCATCAATAGTTGTATACCTGGCCAGGGTTTACAAGTACTGAGATCAAGTAGTATGCACTTACATGCTATCATATTCCTTACTTTTATCATAAGTATAAAATTTAAAATTCTTGGATTTTATCCAGGCATCTCTTCTATACCTCTTCCTCTTTCATAGAGGTAAGAACAATATAGAGCATTTAAAAGAATACTGAACATAATTCAAATTCTAGTTCTCATCATTTATTCCCTATATAGCAACCAATAGGGAAAACAAAATCAACAGTCCTCCTTTTTATAACAAAAAGGGTTTAGTGTACTAAACATGTACACATTTATAACATACCTTTTCTTCATATCCTTAAAGGATTATACAGATGATCTGAACAATAACTATTTTCTTATAGTAGAAAATAGAAGGTAGCTCAAAATAAAAAGTTCTATCTTGACAAGTCTACCTTTAACAAGATAACAAGAATCTTATTTGTCACAAAACATGAACTTAGTTGTTATTTATTATTGCCTTTGTCGTCTACTACCAGAAGTAGATGGACCAAACTGTGACACTTGTCTTCATCCACCACCATCTACTCCACTGGACTAAGGTCCTTGTGGGTTTTGCAGATTATGCCTTGATTTTTGGGTCATCTCACTGTTTCTCCTTGGACATTGTTGTCTAAAATGTCCTAGTTGTCCACATTTATGACAAGCTCGACCCCAACTTGATGACCTCTGCACAGGTGTACTATATTGTGGTTGGACTAGTGGAGATTTTGGTGGTCGACTGCCACTACTCATTGGTCCTGATGACTGTGTAGACTTTCTTTTGAGGTTTGTCTCATGTTTCTTTATCGTAGATCTCTCTATCCTCCGTATAGACTCTATAAATGTAGCAAACCTCTCCCTGCTTTCTAGGGCAGATGCTGGAATGGACATCTCAGCATTCAATCATTTCTCAAAATGTCAAATCTTTTCCTCCTCAGTCGCATCCATCTGGGGGCAGAATTGTAAAAGTTCCATGAACTTGACCTCATATTCACTTATTGACGTGGCTCCCTGTCGTATTTTCTCAAACTGTGAGATCTTTTCATCTAAATAAGTCTTTGGAGAATACTTATTGACGAATTCTCGACGGAATTCCTCCCATCCAACCTCTTCATCATTCCTTTTGATTTCTTCTATAGCCCACCAGTGTCCAGCATTACCTTTCAAAAGGTACATCGCATGTTTAAATTTGTCAACCTCTGGGATACTAAGAATCTTAAAGGCTTTTTCTAACTCAGTGAGACAGAGATCAACATCTGCTGGGTCAGATGTTCCAGCATATTCTATGGCTCCTACACGACGTAGTTATTCAAAGGTCTTACCAGACCCATATCCCTCATTGGGAACTGGTGCCCTAGGTGTCGGTGTTGGCATCCGGTCTGCTATATACCTCATTGTAGTCATGAGTTCCCCAAAAAGATTATGAACATCTGGGTTTCCTCTCATGATTTCATTAGCATGAGGATTTTCAGGCACTAGTTCCTCCCTTGCCTGATCCCTTGCAACCCCCACTGGTGGAGCGACATTGCTCTCAGCAACGTATTCTTCATGTCTTTTAGACATCTTTAAGCTATAAATCTTCTTCTGCATAAGCAGAAGACACTATAAGATACACTGAAATACACTTAGAATAGACTTGATACATTAGTCCTATGTCTCTGTAGACTCAGCGAACCTAGAGCTCTGATACCACAATTGTAACAACATCGATCGGACAAACGTTATTAACTGAGCGGAAGCAATCACTAACAGCATATTACCAAAAATCACTAAAAATTAAAACTTTTTACAAAGAGATCCACACCGAGGAAATCTTTTTCCTCAAGAACCAAAGTATAACATTTACATTCTATTTCAAAGTACATGTCTTGCACTATCTCTTCTCGAGATTACAACATCAGCTGTCTCAAGACATAATATATACACAACATATAACTTCGAGGCATCAAGCCAAAATCTCAGATCGATGTGCTAAAATACAAACTATAAACTCTGAGGACCTGAGAGTACAGAGACGACACATAGGACTTCTATCTACATGACACGACAGACAGTACACTCAACCTGAGTTGTCACTGATGGCCCTGCTGTTGCTGATGTTCTTCCTCTACAAGATGTTCTCACTTTCCTTCTTGCTTGTCCACCTAAAAACTTTGGATCCCACGGGGGTGAGACAATTGTAAATTGCCCCAGCGGGAGATATAACTCTCCACCAAAACATTATTATTGCAAAATAATTAATATAAAACTGAGGAGAGGATAAGCAGTTTAGATTAGTCTTATCTTTTATAGCATTGCAACTGTCTATGAAAGAACATTAAATCATCTATTCATTTTATAAGGAATAGGAAGAACATGTATATCACTTATTTATCACACCTTTTCAACATCTCAACCTTTACTCATGTCACTCATCATTCTGATGGGTCACTCATGATTCATTCTTGCTTTCATCTGTTGGCCTTATCCAATCTGCTAAACAGATACTCAATTATGCCAAACATGTGATTATACATCATCATGTCTTACTTAGGTATTGGACTATGCCAATCCTTGGTTATAGGCTCCATGCCTTTAGTAGGTATTGGATTTAACCAATCCTACATAAACATCTCAGATTAAGTCATTGTCAATCTTATATAACCATTCCAGGTATTGAACTATGTCAATCCCATACAACCATTCTAGGTATTGATCTATGTCAATATTGTACAACTATTCCAGGTATTGATCTATATCAAACATGTGCAACTATTCCAGGTATTGAGCTATGTCAATCATGTGCAACTATTCCAGGTATTGACCTATGTCAATCATGTGTTATTATTCCAAGTATTGTGAGTTAGCCAATCATGTGCAATCCAGGTATTGAACTTTGTCAATCCTGTGATATTATTCCAGGTATTGGGTTATGACCAATCATGTGTATTCCATGTATTGGGAATTAGCCAATCCTGTATTATTATTCTAGGTATTGAACTTTGTAAATCCTGTAATATTATTCTAGGTATTGGGAGTTAGCCAATCCTATGTTATTATTCCAGGTATTGGGAGTTAGTCAATCCTGTGCATTCCAGTTATTGAACTTTGACAATCCTCTGATATTATTCGAGGTATTGGGTTATGACCAATCCTGTGCATTCCAGGTATTAGGAGTTTGCCAATCCTGTGTTATTATTCCAGGTATTGTGAGTTAGCCAATCATGTGCATTCCATGTATTGAACTTTGTCAATCCTGTGATATTATTCTAGGTATTGGGTTATGACCAATCATGTGCATTGATATTTTAGGTATTAGACTTATGCTAATCCTATGCATCTATTCCAGGTATTGAACTGTATCAATCTTGTGTAATCTTTAAAACAATTTGTTGCCTCTCACCAGCGAATCATAGCTCAGGCGATGCGGCTCGCAAGATCTCTACGAGAGGTCACGGGTTCGACTCCTAGGTTGTGGCTCGGAAATGATTTAGCCCACGCGTCGGCCGGCCAACGATGCGACTGGTTTGGGGCCCTGGTATGGGCGGCAGGGGTCCCCGAGAGTTTACGCCTAACTGGGGGGGTCACAAAAGTGGCGCTCCCACGGGGGTGGTTCTCTCGCAAATCAAAAAAAATAATTTGTTACCTCTCACTAGGCAACAACCATCCTCATAGTTCATAAGACTCATAAAACACCTTGTCTCCTCTCACTAGGCAACATCTAAACCATTTGGCTCACTAGGCCATTAAAAACATATTGTCACCTCTCACTAGGTAACAATTAACCTCATGACTCTCTAAGCCATTAAAAACATCTTGTCACCTATCAATAGGTAACAAATAACCTCATAGATCACAAGGCACATTTATCATCTTTTCACCACTCATTAGGTAACAACCAATCTCATGGCTCATAAAGCACATTACATCATAATGTAATGATTTAAAGAATACACATCATATGTTACTCCTCCATATATGTTGGTTTAGAGATACATCAAGGGATATCATTTTTAAAGGGGTAGATGTGATATCTATGATATCTTGATTTGTCATTTCCATCAGCTCTTTTAACTTGCTTGATTTTATAAACTTACATTGCATTAAGGCATTTCCCATCTTAATACTTTCATCCACTAACCTATCACCTTTATTGTGAAGTGTATTGGTTATAAAGTACACATAAGAATTTTCTAACTATCTTCAATGATCTGGACTCATCCTTAAGTCAAAACATCCATATTAGGTTTCTTTTCAAAACAACTCTAAGACAAGCATAGAGCACCACGGTCGTGCTACCATGCACGGTCATGCAAAGGGAAGGCACCATGGCTGTGCTACCTTGCACGGTCGTGCAAAGGGAATCCACCATGGTCGTGCTACCTTGCACGGTCGTGCTACAAAGGATCACCACCTGAATCATATATATATATATATATATGAATTCTATTCTTTGATCCTTTCAACTTGGTTAGGTCACATCAACCCTTCGATCAAATGCAGACAACTATGATTAACATAGTGTACCAAGTCATTGGTCCAATAAGCAATTAGGGATTCATCCCTTAATTGGTACCAGTCCCTTAGGTACTATTAGGGTTTCAACCTTTGCACCTTCTTTGTTTATCATTACTAGTCATCATTATAACAATGGATCATTCATCATCTTTATTCTTAAGAGCTTCAATCACATTAAACCTCCATTACATAAGGTATCCAATTGAATTAGGGTTTTCAATATTGATTCCTTCAATCATTGAATTCATGGAACCAATCATCAATTGGACCTATACTCATACTTCAATTTGAGTTTAATAGGTCAACCTTCAACTGATTTGACCCTCAATTGACCCTTAATTGATCATCAATTAGGGTTTGATTCAATTGAATTAGGGTTTGGAATCCATGATTCAACAACACTAATCAATGTAAGACTAGTTACTTTGAAACCATTGAACCATCATCCAAATTGGGTATGACCTGACCTCAAACGGTCTTGTGGTCGTTTGGATGACCTCCAAACAGTCTTGAGACCATTTTCCCATCTTATCACTCAATTCCAAGCCATCCAATTAGAGTTTGGTTCATTAGATTGCTCACTAAATCAGCAATTGATTGCAAATCAACTTGGTATCTTTAGGCCTTCAAACACCTAACCATACTCAACCCTAGACCTCCAAACGGTCTTGGGTGACCACCAAACGGTTTTGAAACCATTTCTATGAGCTCCAAATGGTTTTGAAACCGTTTCGCTCATCCAACCTTTGGATTCTAGTGAAAAATCATCAAGGATTGGTCTATCGAGTTGATCACCAAATCAGCACTTTATTGCAATATGATTTGGTACATTTGGACCTTCAATTGGTCAACTATACTTGACCCAGACATCCAAACGGTCTTGGAGCGATCCCCAAACAGTTTTGAGACCGTTTGGGTGATCCCCAAACGGTCTTGAACCCGTTTGGGCTAATCAACTCAAAATCTCAAATCAACTCATTGGAATTTCAGCACTAATTCCAATTAGGTTTGCCTAATTGATTGGCCTTCAACTCACGATTCCTTGGGAGTTAATCCATAAAATTTGGAGGGTCATCAACCAACATCATTGTGAACAGTAATCCCAAACTTTCAATGCTTGGTAAACCATATCATGCGGTTTTGAAACCGTTTGTCCAAAAACGTTAAGTTAATCAGGTTGATAATCAGCACTTAATCCAATTCGATTTGCTTAATTGATTAGCCTTCAACCTATGATTATTTTCGATTTAACCCCTCAAATTTGGAGGGTCATTAACCAACATCATTATGAACAGTAATACCAAACGTTCAACACTTGGTCAACCATCTCATGCGGTTTTGAAACCGTTTTCCCAAAAAGGTTAAGTTAATCAGGTTGATAATCAGCACTTAATCCAATTCGATTTGCTTAATTGATTAGCCTTTAACCTATGATTATTTTGGAGTTAACCCCTAAAATTTGTAGGGTCATTAACCAACATAATTATGAACAGTAATCCCAAATGGTAAACGCTTGGTCAACCATCTCATGCGGTTTTGAAACCGTTTTCCAAAAAATTGTATATTAATCAGGTTGAAAATCAGCACTTAATTCAATTCGATTTTCCTGATTGATTAGCCTTCAACCTATGATTCCTTTGGCGTTAACCCTCAAATTTGGAGGGTCATTAACAAACATCATTATCAAAAGTAATCATAAACTGTCAATGCTTGGTCAACCATCTCATGCGGTTTTGAAACCGTTTTCCCAAAAAGGTTAAGTTAATCAGGTTGATAATCACCACTTAATCCAATTCAATTTTCCTAATTGATTAGCCTTCAACCTATGATTCCTTTGGAGTTAACCCCTCAAATTTGGAGGGTCATTATCATACGTAATTCGGAACAATATTCTTAAACAGTCAATGCTTGGTTAACTCCTCCAAACGGTTTTGAAACCGTTTACCCCCCAACGGTTTGCAAACCGTTTGGTCCCAACCTTTGAAACCGTTTGCTCCCAAGATATTTAGTGAGGTGCTTGCTCATGATGATTTCATCATCATATTCCTTCGTGCAACCAATAACAGCAACCATTCTTGAGGGAAATTGCAGCAAGAAACAAGAGTGTATCAAATTGAAGAAATCAATCAACAAAGCGTAGAGAATTGATGCAATAGCAATGATTAAGGGTTTGAGTTATAAAACCTGCCTCAAATATGATCTCCAAACTTCAAGATCCACGTCTCTAATGGTGGATGAAGCTCCAGCAACTTCCCAAGATCCGTTCTTGAGCTATTGGATGAACAAGATGGCTAGAATTGGAAATCGGGTGAAGAAAACCAAGAATCAAGCATTGCTTTACGGTTTCCACCATGAACCCAAGGTAGAAGATGATCAAAACCTTACCAACAGGTGGTGTTCATCCTTCTCCTACTCCTGAGCTCCTTCTTCGTTGGCCAAAGCAAAGTGGTAGGGAAAAGACTAAAGGAACGACCCTTATGTGTTATTGAAATAAGGTATACATAAAGGGTATGTATAAGGGTTTTCAAGGAAAGATAAAATGGAGTTGTTTTCTTTAAATTCCATAATAAATTCCATCAAATTCCCTTCCATTTCTTGGCCACGAATCCACCTTCAAATTCTTGCAAAAGCTCTTCATTATACAAGAATTAATGGAAAAAAATTAAGCACCCTAAAGGGTTTTATATTAATATCCATCCTTTAGTGGATAATACTTTTGATTATAATATTGTGAGTGGGCTTCCACTCAACCAAGATATTTTTGTACCATAGAAAGGCACAAGCTCGTCCAACATCTTACAAAAACATCCCTCAACTTTTGGTTGAACGATTTCTCAATTAATTTATTTCTTTTTGCATTAGATTAAATTAAAGTTCCATATATGCTTAAATCTTGATTATTTTAATGTCAAGATTCTCTCTCCTCCAAGATAATTCAAATGAGGTGCCCTTCTCATTTTCTTTGCTCTAATTGATGCCAAGAAACATTAAAGATCCTCTAGAGGTGTTATATTGCATATTGAACCCTAGATTTTGGGTAAATTGCACTTTACACCAAAACTAGGTTTTAATGCACCAAGATTGCTCTGCAAGCTTTATCTTGATGCCCAAGCTTGTGGAAACCATATCACTACATCATATTCATTCTTATGATGTATCAACATTAGAGGAACATCTTAGCATATGGAAATTTTCAAGTTAACCCCTCAACTTGGGTAATTTGCACTTTAGTCCAAAATTAACAAAACAATGTTTCAACATTATTCAAAAAGGATTGAAATTGAAATATAAGTTCCTTAAGAGCCTTAATTACCTTTCACAAGATAAGTACAGGCCTCTAATCAACTTTGTTAAGCAAAACTCCTAGGGTTAGTGCATAACCCAGGTCAGGGATGTTACAAACTATAAACCCCTAAAAAGAATTTCGTCCCCGAAATCCAGATAAAGGAAGACAGATGTATTTTATTCATCATAGTATCTAGTCTTCACATATCATCTCCTTATTATGGAGACACCATTAATCTTTGATCAGCACAAAGTGTTTCCATACATGGTTCTTATAGAATCAACACACAAGATACATGCTTCACTAGTTTTCATCATAGATTGTGGACTTCAATTTTGTGTCAAGAAACACTCTCTTTGTTCAGAGAGACATCATACATTCTTTATTAATATCAGGTTTATGCAAAGAATAAACCCCTAACATATGATGTTAATATTATTTTATATAATCAGATTAATTTCATAGTTGACCACTCCAGGTAATCAACATAAATCATATGATATTTCTTTTAGATACCAGGATCTCTTACCTTGGTATCTATTTCATATGTTAACAACACATCACATCTTTATCTTCTTTTCCTCTTGGGACATCACTTGTTACATATATCTTCACCTTGGAGCCAAAGCCCAAGATAAACTAATACTTTTCTAAGTATCCATCATTTGAACATTTTTATCTTATCACATCAAGTGTCCTAAGACCCACTTGATTGCCATGTCCCTGGAAGGAAAGAAAACAAGGATTCATATTCCTCTTATCAATTCATGTATTTTCAACTATTCATGAATCATTTACTCTTTGGCTCTTCCTAAGTTCCTTGCCTTTAGCATAGGAATTATTAGGATGATTACATGACATTATCCATTTAGCATGTTTATGATCATCTCATGATCTCATCATATTTCCCAGTTGTTCATTAGGGAAAAGACCTTTATTATATTTGCATCATTGTTAAACATGGTTCATTTCCCTTATTCTTATTCTTATCTTATGAGGAGTACACTTTTAGTTCCTCATACAACATGCTCATATAAAATTATCTCAGACTTCTCTTTCTTATACTCAGTATATGACACATTTATTCATTCCATATTTATGATTTCATGATACTCATTAGATTGTATCAAAATGACTTCTTGATCAGGGCAATCAGAAAGATTACAATCTAAGAGTTTCCATACTCACTTTTTCATCAATAGTTGTATACCTGGCCAGGGTTTACAATTATGAGATCAAGTAGTATGCACTTACATGCTATCATATTCCTTGCTTTTATCATAAGTATAAAATTTAACATTCCTAGATTTTATCTAGGCATCTCTTCTATACCTCTTCCTCTTTCATAGAGGTAAGAACAATATAGAGCATTTAAAAGAATACTGAACATAATTCAAATTCTAGTTCTCATCATTTCTTCCCTATATAGCAACCAATAGGGAAAACAAAATCAACAGTCCTCCTTTTTATAACAAAAAGGGTTTAGTGTACTCAACATGTACACATTTATAACATACCTTTTCTTCATATCCTTAAAGGATTATATAGATGATCTGAACAATAACTATTTTCTTATAGTAGAAAATTGAAGGTAGCTCAAAATAAAAAGTTTTATCTTGACAAGTCTACCTTTAACAAGATAACAAGCATCTTATTTGTCCCAAAACATGAACTTAGTTGTTATTTATTATTGCCTTTGTCCTCTACTACCAGAAGTAGATGGACCAAACTGTGACACTTGTCTTCATCCTCCACCATCTACTCCATTGGACTGAGGTCCTTGTGGGTTTTGCAGATTATGCCTTGATTGTTGGGTCATCTCACTGTTTCTCCTTGGACATTGTTGTCTAAAATGTCCTAGTTGTCCACATTTATGACAAGCTCGACCCCAACTTGATGACCTCTGCACAGGTGTACTATATTGTGGTTGGACTGGTGAAGATTTTGGTTGTCGGCTGCCACTACTCATTGGTCCTTCTGACTGTGTAGACTTTCTTTTGAGGTTTGTCTCATGTTTCTTTATCGTAGATCTCTCTGTCCTCCGTATAGACTCTACAAATGTAGCAAACCTCTCCCTGCTTTCTAGGGAAGAAGTTGGAATGGACATCTCAGCATTCAATCCTTTCTCAAAAAGTCGAATCTTTTCCTCCCCAGTAGCAGCCATCTGGGGGCAAAATCATAAAAGTTCCATGAACTTAACCTCATATTCACTTATTGACATGGCTCCCTGTCGTATTTTCTCAAACTGTGAGATCTTTTCATCTAAGTAAGTCTTTGGAAAATACTTATTAACGAATTCTCGATGGAATTCCTCCCATCCAACCTCTTCATCATTCCTTTTGATTTCTTCTATAGCCCACCAGTGTCCAGCATTACCTTTCAAAAGATACACCGCATGTTTAACTTTGTCAACCTCTGGGATACTAAGAATCTTAAAGGCTTTTTCTAACTCAGTGAGCCAGAGATCAGCATCTGTTGGGTCAGATGTTCCAGCATATTCTATGCCTCCCACACGACGTAGTCGTTCAAAGGTCTTACCAGACCCATATCCCTCATTGGGAACTGGTGCCCTAGGTGTCGGTGCTGGGATCCGGTCTACTATATACCTCATTGTAGTCATGAGTTCCCCAAAAAGATTATGAACATCTGGGTTTCCTCTCATGATTTCATTACCATGAGGATTTTCAGGCAGTGGTTCCTCCCTTGCCTGATCCCTTGCAACCCCCACTGGTGCAGCAACATTGCTCTCAGCAACGTATTCTTCATGTCTTTCAGACATCTTTAAGCTATAAATCTTCTTCTGCATAACCAGAATACACTATAAGATACACTGAAATACACTTAGAATAGACTCGATACCTTAGTCCTATGTCTTTGTAGACTCAGCGAACCTAGAGCTCTGATACCACAATTGTAACAACATCGATCAGACAAATGTTATTAACTGAGCGGAAGCAATCACTAACAGCGGATTACCAAAAATCACTAAAAATTAAAACTTTTTGCAAAGAGATCCACACCTAGGAAATCTTTTTCCTCAAGAACCAAAGTATGAAATTTACATTCTGTTTCAAAGTACATGTCTTGCACTATCTCTTCTCGAGATTACAACATCAGTTGTCTCAAGACATAATATATACACAGCATATAACTTCGAGGCATCAAGCCAAAATCTCAGATCGATTCATTAAAACACTAACTATAAACTCCGAGGACCTGAGAGTACAGAGATGACACATAGGACTTATATCTACATGACATGACAGAGAGTACACTCAACCTGAGCTGTCACTGTTGTCCTTGTTGTTGCTGATGTTCTTCCTCTACAAGATGTTCTCACTTTCCTTCTTGCTTGTCCACCTAAAAACATTGGATCCCACGGGGGTGAGACAATTGTAAAATGCCCCAGCGGGAGATATAACTCTCTGCCAAAACATTATTATTGCAAAATAATTAATATAAAACTGAGGAGAGGATAAGCAGTTTAGATCAGTCTTATCTTTTAAAGCATTGCAACTGTCCATGAAAGAACATTAAATCATCTATTCATTTTATAAGGAATAGGAAGAACATGTATATCACTTATTTATCACACCTTTTCAACATCTCAACCTTTGCTCATGTCACTCATCATTCTGATGGGTCACTCATGATTCATTCTTGCTTTCATCTGTTGGCCTTAGCCAATCTGCTAAACATATACTCAATTATGCCAAACATGTGATTATACATCATCATGTCTTAATTAGGTATTGGACTATGCCAATCCTTGGTTATAGGCTCCATGCCTTTAGTAGGTATTGGATTTAACCAATCCTACATAAACATCTCAAATTAAGTCATTGTCAATCTTATACAACCATTCCAGGTATTGAAGTATCTCAATCCCGTACAACCATTCCAGGTATTGATCTATGTCAATCCCGTACAACTATTCCATGTATTGATCTATATCAAACTTGTGCAGCTATTCCAGGTATTGAGCTATGTCAATCCTGTGCAACTATTCCAAGTATTGACCTATGTCAATCCTGTGTTATTATTCTAGGTATTGGGAGTTAGCCAATCCTGTGCATTGCATGTATTGAACTTTATCAATCCTGTGATATTATTACAGGTAGTGGGTTATGACCAATCTTGTGTATTCCAGGTATTGGGAAATAGCCAATCCTATATTATTGTTCCAGGTATTGAACTTTGTCAATCCTTTGATATTATTCCAGGTATTGGGAGTTAGCCAATCCTGTGTTATTATTCCAGGTATTGGGAGTTAGCCAATCCTGTGCATTCCAGGTATTGAACTTTGTCAATCCTGTGATATTATTCGAGGTATTGGGTTATGACCAATCCTGTGCATTCCAGGTATTAGGAGTTAGCCAATCCTATGCTATTATTCCAGGTATTGGGAGTTAGCCAATCATGTGCATTCCAGGTATTGAACTTTGTCAATCCTATGATATTATTCCAGGTATTGGGTTATGACCAATCATGTGCATTGATCTTCTAGGTATTAGACTCATGCTAATCCTGTGCATCTATTCCAGGTATTGAACTGAATCAATCTTGTGTAATCTTTAAAACAATTTGTTACCTCTCACTAGGCAACAACCATCCTCATAGTTCATAAGACTCATAAAACACCTTGTCACCTCTCACTAGGCCACATCTAAACCATTTGGCTCACTAGGCCATTAAAAACATATTGTCAACTCTCACTAGGTAACAATTAACCTCATGACTCTCTAAGCCATTAAAAACATCTTGTCACCTATCAATAGGTAACAACTAACCTCATATCTCACAAGGCACATTTATCATCTTGTCACCACTCATTAGGTAACAACCAATCTCATGGCTCATAAAGCACATTACATCATAATGTAATGATTTAAAGAATACACATCATATGTTACTCCTCCATATATGTTGGTTTAGAGATACATTAAGGGATATCATTTTTAAAGGGGTAGATGTGATATCTATGATATCTTGATTTGTCATTTCCCTCAGCTCTTTTAACTTGCTTGAGTTTATCAACTTACATTGTATTAAGGCATTCTCCATCTTAATACTTTCATCCACTAACCTATCACCTTTATTGTGAAGTGTATTGGTTATAAAGTACACATAAGAATTTTCCAACTATCTTCAATGATCTGGACTCATCCTTAAGTCAAAACATCCATATTAGGTTTCTTTTCAAAACAACTATAAGACAAGCATAGAGCACCATGGCCGTTCTACCATGCACGGTCGTGCAAAGGGAAGGCACCACGGTCGTGCAAAGGGAATCCACCACAGTTGTGCTACCTTGCACGGTCGTGCTACAAAGGATCACCACCTGAATCATATATATATATATATATATATATATATATATATATATATATATATATGAATTCTATTCTTTGATCCTTTCAACTTGGTTAGGTCACATCAACCCTTCGATCAAATGCATACAACTATGATTAACATAGTGTACCAAGTCATTGGTCCAATAAGCAATTAGGGATTCATCCCTTAATTGGTACCAGTCCCTTAGGTACTACTAGGGTTTCAACCTTTGTACCTTCTTTGTTTATCATTACTAATCATCATTGGATCAACGGATCATTCATCATCTTTATTGTCAAGAGCTTCAATCACATTAAACCTCCATTACATAAGGTATCCAATTGAATTAGGGTTTTCAATATTGATTCCTTCAATCATTGAATTCATGGAACCAATCATCAATTGGACCTATACTTATACTTCAATTTGAGTTTAATAGGTCAACCTTCAACTGATTTGACCCTCAATTGACCCTTAATTGATCATCAATTAGGGTTTGATTCAATTGAATTAGGGTTTGGAATCGATGATTCAACAACACTAATCAATGTAAGACTAGTTACTTTGAAACCATTGAACCATCATCCAAATTGGGTATGACCTGACCCCAAACGGTCTTGAGGTCGTTTGGATGACCTCCAAACGGTCTTGAGACCGTTTTCCCATCTTATCACTCAATTCCAAGCCATCCAATTAGAGTTTGGTTCATTAGATTGCTCACCAAATCAGCAATTGATTGCAAATCAACTTGGTATCTTTAGACCTTCAAACACCTAACCATACTCAACCCTAGACCTCCAAACGGTCTTGGATGACCACCAAACGGTTTTGCAACAATTTGGATGAGCTCCAAACGGTTTTGAAAGTGTTTGGCTCATCCAACCTTTGGATTCTAGTGAAAAATCATCAAGGATTGGTCTATCGAGTTGATCAACAAATCAGCACTTTATTGCAATATGATTTGGTACCTTTGGACCTTCAATTGGTCAACTATACTTGTACCCAGACCTCCAAACGGTCTTGGGGTGACCCCCAAATGGTTTTGAGACCGTTTGGGTGATCCCCAAATGGTCGTGAAATAGTTTGGGCTAATCAACTCAAAATCTCAAATCAACTCATTGGAATTTCAGCACTAATTCCAATTTGGGTTTGCCTAATTGATTAGCCTTCAACTCACGATTCCTTGGGAGTTAATCCATCAAATTTGTAGGGTCATCAACCAACCTAATTATGAACAGTAATCCCAATGGTCAACGCTTGGTCAACCATCTTATGCGGTTTTGAAACCGTTTGTCCAAAAAGGTTAAGTTAATCAGGTTGATAATCAGCACTTAATTTAATTCGATTTGCTTAATTGATTAGACTTCAACCTATGATTCTTATGGAGTTAACCCCTCAAATTTGGAGGGTCATTAACCAACAGCATTATGAACAGTAATAACAAACGTTCAACACTTGGTCAACCATATCATGCGGTTTGGAAACCGTTTTCCCAAAAAGGTTAAGTTAATCAGGTTGATAATCAGCACTTAATCCAATTCGATTTGCTTGATTGATTAGCCTTCAACCTATTATTCTTTTGGAGTTAACCCCTAAAATTTCGATGGTCATTAGACAACATCATTATGAATAGTAATACCAAATGGTCAACGCTTGGTCAACCATATCATGCGGTTTTGAAACCGTTTCCCAAAAAGGGTAAATTAATCAGGTTGAAAATCAGCACTTAATTCAATTCGATTTTCCTAATTGATTAGCCTTCAACCTATGATTCCATTGGATTTAACCCCTCAAATTTGGAGGGTTATTAACCAACATAATTGTGAACAGTAATACCAAACGGTCAATGCTTGGTCAACCATCCCATGCGGTTTTGAGACCATTTTCCCAAAAAGGTTAAGTTAATCAGGTTGATAATCAGCACTTAATCCAATTCAATTTTCCTAATTGATTAGCCTTCAACCTATCATTCCTTTGGAGTTAACCCCTCAAATTTGGAGCGTCATTAGCCTACATAATTAGGAACAATATTTACAAACGGTCAATGCTTTTTCAACTCCTCCAAACGGTTTTGAAACCATTTTCCCCCAAACGGTTTGCAAACCGTTTGGTGTGAAACCGTTTGGTCCCAACCTTTGAAACCGTTTGCTTTCAAGATATTTAGTGAGGTGCTTTCTCATGATGATGTCATCATCATCTTCCTTTGTGCAACCAAGAACAACAACCTTTCTTGATTAAAATTGCAGCAAGAAACAAGAGTGTATCAAATTGAAGAAATCAATCAACAAAGCATAGAGAATTGATGCAATAGTAATGATTAAGGGTTTGAGTTATAAAAATCCACCTCAAATCTGATCTCCAAGCTTCACGCTCCACGTTTCTAATGGTGGATGAAGCTCCAGCAACTTCCCAAGATCCGTTCTTGAGCTATTGGATGAACAAGATGGCTAGAATTGGAAATCGGGTGAAGCAAACCAAAAATCAAGCATTGCTTTAGGGTTTCCACCATGAACCCAAGGTAGAAGATGATCAAAACCTTACCAACAGGTGGTGTTCGTCCTTCTCATGCTCCTTAGCTCCTTCTTGGTCGGCCAAAGCAAAGTGGTAGGGAAAATACTAAATGAACGACCCTTATGTGTTATTGAAATAAGGTATACATAAATGGTATGTATAAGGGTTTTCAAGGAAAGATAAAATGGAGTTATTTTATTTAAATTTCATAATAACTTCCATGAAATTCCCTTCCATTTCTTGTCCACAAATACACCTTCAAATTCTTTCAAAATCTCTTCATTATCCAAGAATTAATGGAAAAGAAATTAAGCACCCTAAAGGGTTTTATATAAATATCCATCCTTTAGTGGATAATACTTTTGATTATAATATTGTGAGTGGGCTTCCACTCAACCAAGATATTTTCGTGCCATAGCAAGGCACAAGCTCGTCCAACATCTTACAAAAACATCCCTCAACTTTGGTTGAGGGGTTTCTCAATTAATTTATTTCTTTTTGCATTAGATTAAATTAAAGTTCCATATATTCTTAAATCTTGATTATTTTAATGTCAAGATTCTCTCTCCTCCAAGATAATTCAAATGAGGTGCCCTTCTCATTTTCTTTGCTCTACTTGATGCCAAGAAACATTAAAGATCCTCTAGAGGTGTTATATTGCATATTGAACCCTAGATTTTGGGTAAATTGCACTTTACACCAAAATAGGTTTTAATGCACCAAGATTGCTCTGTATGCTTTATCTTGATGCCCAAGCTTGTGGAAACCATATCACTACATCATATTCATTATTATGATGTCTCAACATCAGAGGAACATCTTAGCATATGGAAATTTGCAAGTTAACCCCTCAACTTGGGTAATTTGCTCTTTAGTCCAAAATTAACAAAACAATGTTTCAACATTATTCAAAAAGGACTGAAATTGAAATATAAGTTCCTCAAGAGCCTTAATTACCTTTCACAAGATAAGTACAGGCCTCTAATGAACTTTGTTAAGCAAAACTCCTAGGGTTAGTGCGTAACCCAGGTCAGGGATGTTACACTTACACTGAGAAAAACTAATTTAATCGATTGGTCGAGTTTCATCCAGGATAAACTTAACCAATGATTCAAATTGGCTTTGTCGCATAGTGCAATTTGTCAAGTTAACTTTATCAAAACTTGATCGGATGCATTGTACAAAAAATGGAGAAAAAGTGATTCAAGCCATTAGATTGTTCCAAAACTCAAAATTATATATGTTGCAACCCTCAAACCGGCTAGAAATCATTCCTTAGTGCTCCTACCCTCTAGTGAATGCCCCCAAATATAAATAGGACCTTTTGGAGTTCATTCCAAGGTTTCTCCTTCATGCTATTCAAGCTCCTAGCTATAATTGAATGCATCCTACCTACTTGATCCCCTTTCTCTCTCTTTTTTGTAAATCAAAACATCCACATGAGTGAGATAGGTTATATGTGAGAGAGCTACTCCATTGTTCTTGTGTAAAGATCCCAAAGCTTCTCTTTCCCCAACCCCTTTCTTCAAGATCAAGTTGGTGAAATCTTTTCCAAGTGAAGGAGAAGGTGAAAGATTCTTCAAGTTGTAGAAGAAGGTGTAAAAAGCTTCTCTGAGTGAAGGAGGACAAGGCTAAATATTCAAGAGTGGAGTGGGTAAATCCTTCAAGGAGAAAGACTCGATGCAGAAAGGAGATCTCCTTGGTGAAGGTGTCCAGCTGCTTGAAAGAGTGGGTAAGACCTAAGTGAGGTAGAAGACTGTAGCTCTTGGATAGGTAACACCTTATTTGTAAGGTTATTGGCTCCCTTTACCTCAAAGGGAAGTTGGGTATCCTTGTCTCGAAAAAGGAAGGTCAATTGTATGTCTTATAATGGAATATTAGTATAGATAGGTTGCAAAATCCTAGAGCTTGACCTCTCTAGGTAGTGGACTGACTCTCTCCTAGAGAGTGGAACCACTCTAAATAGCTTGTTCAAGTGCTTGTTTCAATCTCTCTCATCCTTTCTATGCACTTTTAGATTGCCGTCAAATTCACTATTTGTAATTGTGCCTAGTTGAAGTAAACTTGAAGGTCTAACGAATTTTGTGCAAGTGTTTTTATCTCTATTCACTCCCTCCCTCTAGAGCCCATTTGATCCAATAGTTTACAGTAGAACCCAAATTTATCACTACAAAAAATATGGTCTATAACTACAAAAAAAATTGTAGCGAAAACCCCAAAATTTGTAGCTAAAAGCTTTGGCTACATTTATCCTTACACTTATAATATATAGCTAATACCCGTGAAGCTAATTGTTTAGGCTACATTTTTTAAAGTTGTAGTTAGTTATTCCTCGGGCTAAAAATTCATATGTAACCCTAATTGTAGGTAAAAATGTCCTTACACATAAGCATGCAGTTTCCATTGTAGCCAAATGTATGATTACAATTCAATTTGTACCTATGATATGTAGGGAGATATGACATTGGTTACAATTTGTATTTGTAGTTCATGTATAGAAAAATTAGCACTTGCTATACATGTAATTATAGCTAGTGTGTAGTGAAGACACCATGTACTATACATACATATGTAGTGAGAGACATTATGTATCCAGTCAGTCACTTTCCAATATAGAGGGGTTTTCAATAAGAAAATAGATGAATGCTAATCAAGATCAATTTGTGCTTACAATGTCAGCAATGATACTTTTATTTATATTTGAACAATGAGTACACATGGGGAGGACATTAACCTAGCCCCTGTTTTACAATATGCATGGAAAAAAGACACATGTATACAATATCTTCTTCTGACTACATCTATCCACTACAGACTACAAAGCACAATATATAGAAGGCTCATCTCCCTTAGTTCCTCCACCTAATTCACAATGAGTTCAACAGCCCTATAAATCTTAGCTTTAGTGGTGAATCTTCCAATCCAAAACATGATAGAGGTTTGTGCCATGTCCTCATCAACCCGTAGAGCTCTCAACACATAGGACTGAGCATAAGAGTTGCAGCCTTTCCTATTGGCAACTCATGTAGAGGTTCATGTATGGTTAGTTTTGGTTGGTGAATCCCCTGGATCAGAACATATTGGCATTTCTTCTCATAATATATACATTTATTACTTTTGTATGTTGTGGATCTCAAGCGCCATCAAGTTGATGGTAGAATCCACTTTGTGCAAACCACCATGGATACCTACAAAGAAACATACAAGTTTTGAGATATAGCTCATGAAAGAAACAAGAAAACATAGTTTCTCCTACTCATAACTTACCTATTCCATAAGCTTTCTTCTCCTAGTGCATTTAAGAATAAGCTCCTACATATACATGATGACCTCTATAGCACATAAAAATGTAGTTAAGGATTAACATTGTTGGAAAATAAGTGACAGAAGCATTAAGAGGACTCAAAATACCTCGATGAGAATTTGAGAGATCCAAATTATCCCAAGTAACATGATAGAATCTATACAAAAAGAAGCTAAGTACCCACATCATGCAGAACCAAATAGAATGTAACTCATAGTAGACAAAAGATAATTGTAACAACAACCAAAATATTGGCATCATGTCTCTTTATGTTTAAAATAAATGCAACATGAGACAATAAAGAAAGCACCAGTACTGTAGAGAAACAAAATCTGGGCATGAAATGAAAAAGGAAGCTTAGGAGTTTTGTTAATAGTTTAAGACTTTATTGCTTAATTGCATACCCATTATAAGTTGGTAGACACAGATCCTCATTGGTGTAACCCAAGATTCCTTTTAAGCTTTCCCTCAGACACCTCCCTGATACAAACAAAAGAAAAAAAAATTGAGATTTGGCTTCGACAATTAATAGCTTAAGTAATGAAGACGTTTAAAGAGAAGATAGAGCATGTATTAATATGTCTATAAGCATCAAAATCAGTTCAAGCATGAAGGTGAAATTAATATACTTTCAGCTACCCTTCCCACCTCCACAACATAGTTTCGTCCTAAAACTTTGAGTTTGAGCTTAATAGTGGTAAGTAAATCGAAAACAATAGAGATAGAAGTTGCCATGGATTTACATATAATCATGTCCTGTCAAGTTAGAGATATACAAAAAAAATCATCAAGCAACATCTAACAGCAGCCTAAACAAAAAAATCAACAAGTGAGCATGAATTATTTAGTCTGAACCAGCAAATCCCATCCACACAAACCATTATATCAAGTGTAGCATCAATAATGAAAATCACACCAACTCATGATTCACTTCAGCATCAATATGCTTGAGTGCAAGGTCGCCTGAGTAAAACCATCCACTAGCAAGTGCTTCCCTGGTTGACTTGATGTCTTTGAAGTAACCATTCATTATAGTATTTCCTCTGAACATGACCTCTCCCATAGTTTTTCCATTAGTGGGAACACTCTCCATAGTCACTGGATCTTTAACATCTATATCTTCCATGCCAAGATGTTGCAGCCCCTACCTAGCCTTTAGATTTGCATGCTCTAAAGGTGGTAATGAATCCCACTCCAGAAACCATGTGCAAATTGTTCTGGTTCTGTATGTTTCGGTAAGACCATAAGAGTGAATCACATTAAAACCCAGTTCCTCCATCTTAAATAAAATAGGAGCTAGTGGACGTGCTCCACCTATCATTACAGTCACCCTTCTAGGAAAAGGTTTTCGTTCATTATTGGGAGCATTGACAATCATGTTCAGAACAGTCAGCACACCACCAATGAAGGTTACCTTCTGAACTGCAATGCTATCAAATATTTCCTTTGTGGAGACCTACCTGAGATAGATGTTAGTTCCTCCCTGGGCTGCTACACCCTAAGAAAGACACCAGTCGTTGCAATGAAACATTTACACGGTCCACAAATACACCAGCGTGGTTATCATATCATTGAAAAGAATAGTGGCAATGGCATTTAGATAGGCTCCTCGATGACTTTATATGACTCCTTTGGGGTTAGATGTTGTTCCAGATGTATAGGTAATGTTGATAGGATCACATTCATCTAATGGCCACATGATTGTAAATGGGAGTTGTGATGTTTGCAAAAGATTTTCGTATTCCAACAATGAGGTAGACGCATTTGGGGCATTTTGTATTTCACATGAATCTGAAATTTTCACAACAAAAGGAATTTTTTATTGATGCTTCTGGCTTAAAATATCCACAGCTCCTTGAGTAATATGTAAAAGTTGCTCATCAACAAAAATCATGTTGGCCTCTGAGTGCCTGAGTAATTTGAAATCATGTTGGAATCATGGTGTGTATTGAGAGTGCACAATATGGTACCAGCCATAGCATCACCAAAATGAAGTTTGTACATAGTTGGAACATTTGGAGCCAGTACAGCAACTTGATACAGGAAATAGCTCATAGACCAATTAACAATCACATACAAAATAATGTAGGCTGAGAACATAATCAGTAATTTCCATATTCATCCATGGATGTCTAAAAATGCTTAACTAGAAAGAATCATTATTAACAACTGTGTGAGCCTCCAAATGTAACTCCCTAGTAAGTTATGATAACTAACAAAAATTCTACAAAAGTGTTAGTGCACAAAGCCATATGTAAATGATACAAATCTTGTTCTACAAGACAGTAGCTCTGATGAAGATTCCTGGAAGAAATAATACAATGGTACAAGGTGCTTATCAATATATTTTCTTTTGCTACTTGATATATTAATGTAAAGCAAATACAACTATCAAATCTTGGTGGTCTATGTTTTCTTGTCTATGAAACTATTGACGCAAGTGGGATATCAACACAATTCAATTAGCTTCCAATGATACATATGATGATTTGCATTCAATATATTGAGTTTATTAATACATGGTTTAAGAATTTAGCTAGAAATTTAGGAATGGTAGACTTTTATTGCATAAAGCATTTAGTTAAGGTAATGTTGAAGGTATGTACTAGAAAGACATTTTGTTTATTTTAAGTATGGTATTTTTAATGAATAGATGAAATAATAATATTTCCTTCTAATCTATATTTTTCTGACTTAAATAAAAAACTTGAAAGCTTAGAGCTCTAGACCTATGATTCAGCACACTCCACCTACTCCTTTGTTCCCTCCCAGGAATCATCATCCCCCACTTCCAGGACACCACCATAGCCGACCCAAGAGTAGTAAGAGGCTCTCCATTCATCTCGGCTGCAGAACAATTAGTAGTAGAACTCCAAGAATCACCAGGTTGCGGCTCTAATTCTATTGGTATTTATGCCAGCAACACCCAAAGAATATGAGGCATAACCAGGAGGCAATTGGAGGCCACAAAGTGGGGCCAATCGTTAAATAACCTGGTCTGGGTAACCATGCTCTCCATACCATCAGAAATAGTTTTTATTGCATTTGAACCATTGTACCATCTAATGTTAGGAGATCCAGACGAATGGTATTGGTTGATAGATGGAAGGTTTGTGCAACTGATGAGTGGTTTTGCTACTTGCTATAATGGTATGTTGCTAAATAGTAGTTAGGTGGCTGGTAACAACATGTCAGGGATGAACCCGCCAACCATCATCCATCCCCCACAACAGAAATAGAAGTCATAAGCATGTTGCATCCTTTTTCCCATCATTAACTTAGCAGTGCTTAAATTTCCACCATCACAGCAAGAAACGTTAGTTGTTGATGTTCTTTTCCTAACCCATAGTCCAACAACACTTTCTTCTCCAACTCATGTATAGTCTCCTCCTTCCTAGCACCCAATTATATCCTTGTTTATCCTCTTCCATTATATTACAATTACGTTTCCCCCTCATCTCAATTCTTTCACTTTTTCCACTTCCAGCACAACACCCCGTCATCCAATCAACAGCCATGCTAGGAAGCATCACTTGTACAGTCCAACAACACAACCATTAGCAACATTGTCGCATTTACCTTTGTTCTCTTTTCTTCTCTTCTTAACAACCAAGAACTCCACCCATAGAGAAATGAAGAATATATAGAAGGCTTACATGAAGATTGCTTGTTAGGCTTTGAGCACTTGCATGGTTATCTATCATCAACTACAACTCCCTCGTTAGTAGTAGATTGACCTATAGATTTCAGAGGTGTGATAACTTCTTTTAGATGGTCCCAAAGTTTAGGAAGTATATCAAATGACGAAGGTCAAACATTCCATAAGTAATTCTAATATTAAGGCTAGCAACAACATGCAAAATACTAGAGAATCTATGACAATATAATCAGTAATTGAAATGGTGTGCGTCTCAATTTAAGGCAGTGCCACAACAAGGATCAGAAGATCAAAAAGCCAGAACATCATAATCAGAAACGATGTTACCTATGAATTGAGGTTTTATGCCATGCAGACTTAAGGGACAAGTTCATCTTTCTCATGCCAATATAAAACCAGTTTGACATTATAGTAATTGTTGTTGAAAGGGTATCTACATTATATAATTAGTTTTATGAGCTAGAAATAGAATGGTTGCTACATAGTAAATAGAATGATCCTTTCTTTAAGTAATTAACAAAAGAGGATTTTACTTGTGGGGGATTAGAGATTGAGGGTCAACAAGGATTGCAACTAGTATCTACTCTTAAATGCAAAATCAACCTTACCTTATGGATTTTATCTTCTTCATAGATCTTGTGCAAGCATGCTATTCTCTATCTATGTCGAGCACATATCTGCTTCCCTAGAAATGAACACATGGAAGTTTGCTTCCCATGTAGGATGAGATATGCAGGAAGGGGGAAAACACCATGCCTCCCACATGTGTGGATGTTAAATAGCCACAAAATAGGAAATGAAGAAAATTGAATATAATGGATAACAATGTTTGGACCAGGGTATCCTGTTACATATAAGCACCAAGTTCTAGGCTAAGACCCCATAAAGCATGTCAAGTCTAAAGAAAACTAAACCATGCATATAAATGCAATCAACACTAAGCAGCTGACCATGACTCCTGTGGGATCAACAGTTGTTCACTTTTACATATCAACAAATAAAGGGTGAAACGTCTTCTAGATAATCATACAAAAAATTCAAGGAGATGCAACAGCCAAACACACTTGGTTGCTATGAAAAATATTTTAAGAAACTCTTTAGGACACCACCTAGACCAGACCAATAGAGAGACGATGTTGTTTAACTTCTGATCATTGTTGTACTTAGTTCCTTTCCTTAAAACCTCATTCCAAATAAGATTAGAAAGCATAACGAATGATTAGAGGTTCACCTGGAGATTTTGTTGAGGGTCAAGGAGCTTCGGAATGTATGGTCACTTAGTTATAGAAGGAGGAGTTGATTTATCTTGTCTATGGTGTAGCATCCCCTAATCATAGGTCCAAGTAGCTGGACAGCTAGTTATTGGTCTGAGAAGAAAAAATACATGCAATAGAGGGTTAAGAATGCTAAGTTTGAATGCATGTCTTCCTAAGGAAATTAGCATTCAAGAGTTTACTTTGCCACACTTTCAATCATTGTACATGGTAAAACCTTGCACTTTCCATGACATATGCAATTACTCAGACTTCTAGGTACCCAAATATATGATTTGATAGGAATTTGGTTCTGCGAAATTTTGTACATAAATTAAAAAATTTGTTAGATTATAAAACTTACCACCAAGAAGAAGAGACAGCTGAAAACCTTCTTGAGATACTAATCCAATAAACCTTGCAACCGCAAAGGTTATCTTCACAATATGCATAATTCGTTACAGCACTTGTGAAGCACATGGCATGGTTACATGATACATCAATAAGAGCAAATATAAGATATTAATGGATGATGAATTCTAGATACCTGGATATATGATTTGATAGGAATTTGGCTCTGCTAAATTTCTTACATAAATTAAAAAAAAATTCTAGATTATCAAACTTACCACCAAGAAGAAGCAGATCAACTTCAACTCTTTCAATAGGCTTTTCTTTGTGTATATGGCAACTGCAACCTTCATCTTAGGGATGACACTGAGAACTCATAACATTGCAACTCCAAGGTAAATTGCATATCAGTATACATATCTGAATGGAAAACTTCATAGTCTGCATATTAATCCCTCAATTTTAGGTTACTAAGCTAGTTGCTTCCAAGAGTAAGAAGTATATGCACTTTTAGATTGGCATATGATACTATTGGAAGTAGATCATTGTCATATATTTGTCTTATTTTATATTATTCTAGAAAAAGACACATAAATGAAGACTCTTAAAATAGACTAACAATAGTAGAAAATGAGAAAGAAATCTCTTTATAAACAGAAATTAAGGAAGAAGAAGAATATGGCACCACAAGTAAAAAAAGAGTATTTGCATAATAAATCAGAGGAAAAATCAACTGACTATTGCCTTCTTGAGCACAAGAGCATTAAAGTTGTGACATGGAGGGTAAAATGAAAGCGTGACAAACAGATGATAAAGAAACAATATAAGGATGACAACAGTCAATTTCCATTTTCCATAAATATCTCCTTTCTAAAGCGCTTATTATTGATGTCTTGGAAAACATAATAAGAAACATATATTATACCATATATACCTTTTAAAGTGTGTGTGAGAAGTTTATAGAGACAAATGAGAGGTTGTGCTTGTCAATTTTAGGGAAAACCTACATTAAGAGATTCTCTCATGTTTCCATTGATTCGATCTCCATTACCACACTAAAGCATCTGAGTCCAGCTCAATGTGTCATAGTCCTTGTTTTCTAGTCATTTGTAAGCTGAACAAATCTATATGATAAGTTAAAGCTAATTGTGTTGGTTCTTGTAACATGATTAGAAAACATGACACCATCAAAGACATCTATATCCATACCATCTATGTGAATGGTATGAGTAAATGCATTCTTAGACAAGCAAACACTCACACTCATTTAATATTCCATATTACATATACAATGACCGACTGCATTTAGCTCAAAAATTATGCATATTAGTAGCAGCTTTTTTAGTTGACACTCAAAGCTGCAATTTTAGATCAAACGGTTACATATGGCAACAACTTATTTAAAAAAATGCAACTATATAGTCAATGAATTATCAATTACAACAATTTACTCTCCAATGTGTTGAGAGAATTGGCTTTAAGATGATGTGCATTACCTTGTTTCCTCTCATCTCTGAGGCATACATCGGGCTAGGCAATAAGTTGCATGATATTTCCAGGTCTTCACCAATTTTGTGCAAAACCTAAACATTGAGCATATATAAATCAAACAAATAGAGAACGCCCTTGATTATGTAAAAGAACATTAATCATGTGCATATGTGAGAGAGAGACATGAATTAACTTGATAAAATGAATTTATGAGAATATACTTGGAAAAACACATGGCGTTCATATGATGAGGAATTCACAGTGGAAAAATTCAATTATGTCCTTCTTTTAGTGGAAATGCAGTCCTCACTATGGCAACCTGCACCCTTCCCAACTTTGCACGTCACATGTGCTTAAGCAATAGAAGTGAACAATTACAAATGGAGTAAGCATATAAGAACTTCTGTTCATATTAAAATGGAGATGTTGCTACTTTCTATTTGAAACTACAACTAGAGTCATTTACAAATTGATCTGAGACATGGTAGCATGTATATAATTAATTAATAGGGAAAATGTATACATAGTTGGCACTATTTGGTGCATATATATTAGAAATACTTATGTATATGCTTGCATTCTTAGACAAGCAAGCACCCACACTCATTTAATATTCCATATTACATACACAATGACTGACTACATTTAGTTCAAAAATTCTGCATATTAGCAGTAGCTTTTTCAGTTGACACTCAACACTGCAAATTTAGATCAAACGGTTAAATATGGCAACAACTTATTTTAAAGAAATGCAACTATATAGTCAACCTAGATAACACAGAATATTGAATAGGCAATGCTTGTTCACAAGAAGCATAAAAGAGACAATGCTTGTTCACAAGCAGCAACCAATCTAATTTCATCAGGAATAAACTTATTTTCAACAATCATGGAGCAATGCTTGTTTTGAGTTGGCTATAAAGAATGAAATAGAGTTTGAGTGGACATATAAGAGGCAAAGCTTGACAAGTACTTAGGCCACTGCACAAAAAATAAGAAAGTTCCATCAACTATCCTTAATGCCCCATCAACATAATTCTCATGTAACCATCACTTCCTCATCAACAAATTGCCCTACTTATCACAATGAATGCAATATAAGAAGCTTCAAATCGATAAAGAGCTTTCAAAACATAGCAAATGATCTATAAGAATTTTTCCTTTGAATTTAAAATCAGGACAATGAAATAATGTATGGTACTACAATATGTGTGACATCCACATTTATTGAAAACCAACTAAATATAATAAAGAATGGCTAACTTCTATTTTTACTAAATCCTATCAATTCATATGATATGTGAATCTCTATATTAATCAAATGAGTGCTACTCTTGGTTTCCACGTCTCCAAATGGTTCGCCTACATTGATGAAGAAATAGTGAAGAATTCCACTTCTAGTATTGATATTAATTTATAAAATGTTTTTTGACAATGAGTAATTTCTTTGGCCAAGCTATCACTATCCCAATTACATCCTCAATGACTTGGTGTTGACCAAAATGCCTAATCAAATACTCTTGAGCTTGGATTGGTACAGTAATGGACATGACAACAAATGAGGACCCCGATAGTGCTCCTCTTACGACATAAGTTGGACTTGCAGAATTAACGTGTCCTTGTGCTACAATTGATTTCCCATCCTCAAAACTTATCAAGGTAACAACCTTTAAATTTATAAAGACTGTGTCAAACATTATTTATACCTAAAAATCAGATTGAAAAAATTAATCAATAATTGTTTGGATATAATTACACGTCCTTCGGTAATGCATGTTTCTCTACTCGATTGATTTGGTCTGGGTAGTCTTTCATTGGTGGTCCTTGTGATATTCTACAAAATAAATAGTTTGCTAAAAGAAAATCAATTTTATTATGTCATAACATTATAAAAATTTAAAGATTTACCTCGTTCGGCTGAAATCAAGCACTAAGGTTAGAATTTCTCAACATCATAGCTTCAATATTTTCTAATTTTTTCTTCATTTCTAACAAATCTTTTGTTGAGCCTTGTATATCTCGGTATGAGCATCAACAACCAGTTCTAAGTTTGTGACTTTATTTTCATATACATTATGAGACACATGAATTGCATGTTTCATAGGAATCTTCTTTGGGCCCAAAATATGATCAAATATCTCGTCTTCATTGAGATTTTCATCATTACTTGCAAGTGCTGCATTCAACTTGTCCTACATACAATATTAATGAGAATATTTTCATTAAATAAAAATAAATTTGTTAAATGATTGCTTACAATCAATTCTATAGATTTTGCATCCACGGTAGTACCATCCTTCTTTAAATGGGTGGCCTTAAACAAGTCTAATCTGCTAACATTGCCACCATTTTTCTTTTCTTGTAACTATTTGTAACAGTAGAAGCATATATGAGCATAATAGTATGAAAGTGTAATGCACATTTCAACCAGAAGATAACTCACATTAGCCTTCACACAAGCATACGGCATTGATCCCGATGTATGTCTCGTCATTACGAACTTTCTTCTCATACCATTTTTAGCACTCCTTAACTACATACAATGAATTATAATATAATTATATACAATATACACCACTAACTTCTACAAAAATAAAGAAGAAATTGTTTAACTTTCCATCGTCAGAATCCCAAAAATTCACAAGAAATTTCCATTGATCAGAATCAACATGGAAGGGGCAATCATTAAGTCGGTCATATTTTTCTTTGTGTTACATATAGTAGTTTTTTTTAATATCCACTTTGAAGTTTATCCAACAATCCCTCACTGTTTGCAGAATTGAATTCTTCCCCTTTATGTCAATAACAAACTTGGTATGTACCAAAAGAATCATTTTTAACAAAAAAATTCACAACATTGTATTATATCTCAAAAACTAGAACTACCTCCACATAATTCCATATAGCAGTTTTATTTTCTATAGGTACTTGTCACCAATCAAGATAGTTTAATGGTGCAAGATCAGAACTTCTAGCAATAGTTCCCAAAAAGGAAGATAGGTCATTCTGATGTGGTCCTATTGGATTTCCATTCTCATCCAAAGTAATAGGTAGCTTTTTATCCCCTGTCTTACCCCATAATCGCATAACTTAGAATAGCCCCTTGTTTTTTTATTTGTAGCTCCCCTACAAAATCATGAATATGATGCAAGCATTTACAAGGACATACATATTATACACATACAAATAAGTAACAGTTTGTGAAAGATGTAATGCATCTTTGTATCTAAATTTTCTTACCTTCACTCTGCCCAAGATCAGCAGTAGGAGAATCAACAACAAAATGTTCATCTTATCAATTTCCACATCTTGATTGTTACTGACATCATTTATACTTGATCCTATAGGCACTCCTTGATGATTTCTTTTTTCTAAGTGTCTTTTAGAATGACGTCCTTCTCTAGCATTATTTGAGATTGCCACCACTTGACCTTTACCAACATTACCAACTCCATCATTTGACACAGAGGGATTTTTTTCTTTTGAAAGGTTCAAAGAAGAACTTCTGTTGTTGTTTGCAGTTGATCCTGCCACGATTTTACTATTTCTATGTCCTTCTTTTGCAATTGAACAGCCCTAATCAGCATTTATCGAACCAAGATATCCTCCTTTTGGTCTTTTGGAAATACCTGCAACTAAAATGATGAGATGAGCGGTTCTAAGAAATATATTTAATCATGTTATTTGTGATTTTACCTGTCATACTCCCATGAGTTAATCCTTCATTGCAGACATCCTCTGTAAGTGGAGACAAAAGCTGACTGCGTCTTTTCATTCTCCTAAAAAGACAATTGATATCAAAAGTATTGAATTACACACTGAAAGTATGCCATACATTCTCTAATTGTGGTCCTCAAATAAAATTAAAAATTTAAATAATATTATATGTTGTTGATGAAGCCAACATCTAACAAGCAAATCATTAAGAAGATTAACCCAAAAGAAAAAATTTATGCAACAAATGTATAATCATGTAAAAGAATAAATGGCCATTTATAAATAAAAGGATAGCATTTGCGTTTCTTCTATTTAACCCAACTAATAAAATAAAAAGAGTTACATAAGATTAAATACGGGGATCATGACCCACTTCCTAAAAGGTCACACCCTCCATGTCTTCAATGACTAAATTAAAGTCATCACAAACATCACTTAAGGTATCTTCCAAATCACTTGAAGATTTATCTTCAGATAAGCAGGTTCCATACATGAAATTATCATAAAGCTTCTCCTCCATGTCATAAGTATCACGAGGTATAGTGTGCACAACAAAGCTCCAATTTTTTTGACTTATGTCTTTCTCATAAAACACTTGTTGTGCTTGGGAGGCCAATGTGAATGGATGACCGGTTACAGCAATATGTTTCAAATTGACCATTGTGAAGTCATCTTCAGATTTTTTGATGCCTCTGTTTGCATTGACCAGTCACATTAGAATAATACAACTTTAAGTTGCTCAGAATAACTGATCTCGAAAACGTCCCTTAACACCCCGTAGTATGTAACATGGCCCCTTTTCTTGTCCTTGGAGCTGGTAAAACTTTCTGTCTGAGCGTTCACCATAATTCCACTATTTTGTGTTTTCTATCGCATTCTCGATCCTTGGTGTGAAATCTATATCCATTTGTTGCATATCCCGCATATTGCATCGTCATTTATTGCGGTCCTCAAGCCAACACTAAAAGGTTTGGTGACACAGTTGTCGACTATGCCTTCTCCTCAATCTGAAAATATTAATAATTTTATTATTTATATATTTTTGTTATTATGCTATTGGAAATAACTTATTTAAACTTACATGTTTATTAAACCATTCATTGAAACTGTTCATATGAAGATTACTGATCTCCCATTATCGTGCACGTGGATTGATTTTCTTCAAGTATTGGATGTGCTCCCTACTAACAAACACATGTAAGATGCCTAGATGTAAATAAGAAATTACATAATGATAATTAATTAACAATCTTACTTCACGTATGGATCAACTGCATCACAGTTGGCTCAAATATATTGATGCGTAGCTTTGAGCATTTCACTATCAAGAGTAATAGGAGTCTTCTTTCCTAAATGATGCCCTTTATGAAAGAATATAGACCACTCTTCATCATTATCCATATCTTCATCTTCCACATCATTTTTAGACAATTTAGTGAGCCTTGTCTCAACTCCTAAGACATATCTCAAACAGAATGTTAAGCATTCGTCTTCCAAGTAACCTTCTGCTATAGAAGCTTCTGGGGCAACTTTATTTCACACATATCTTTTTAAAGTTTGTAAGTGTATATAATAAGAAGAAGAAAAGATTCTTTAAGAATATCACATACGATCAGATGCAAAGTCTGAACAAATTTAATTATTAGAAAGATTACCTCTCCACGGGGTACATCCAATGATAGAATATAGGTCTGGCTATCTTCGCTTCTCGTAGAAGATGAATGAACACATGCTTTATCATGTCAAAGAATGATGGTAGGAGAATCTTCTCTAGGTTCCAAAGATTAACTGCTATTCTGGATTCCAACTTCCCAAAAGTATTTGGATTTATGACTTTAGAGCATAAGTCTTTAAAAAACTTAGACAACTCAATTACAATAGCTCTAATATTTTTGTTGGGCAACGCTACTTGTAAAGCTAATGGGAGAAATTGTTGCATCAATACATGATAACATGACTCTTCAATGCCATCGGCTTTCTTTCTTTGATGAGTGCATTTCTAGCTATATTAGAAGAATACCCATCAGGAACTCGAGCAGACTTCAATAGCTTACAGAATAATTCTTTTTCCTCCTTTTTCAAAGTAAAACATGAAGGCGGGGTGATATTTTTATTTTCATCCTTGATAATGTGAAGTCTATGCCTTATGCCCTTCTCTTCTAGGTCATATCGATAATTTTCAGTGTCCTTTGACTTCTCCATTTCTAGCAGTGTGTGAATCAAACTCTCACATACATTCTTTTCTATGTGCATCACATCAAGATTATGACGTATAAGGTTATGCTTCCAGTATGGCAACTCAAAAAATATACTTCGCTTCCTCCAGTTATATGGTAAATTATCTACATCTCTAGTTTGATCTAGAATTTGACTTCCAGACAACATCTTAGGAGCACACCTATATTCTTCTTTTCCATCAAACGATGAAGCATTTTTATGATATTTATGATCCATTCAGAGGAACCTCATGTGACCCATGAAACATGCTTTCTTACTATATGGTAATCTCCATGAGCATGCCTCTTTGTTGCAGAAAGGACATGCAAGATACCCACTAGTTTTGTTTTTTGGAAAATTGGTCAATATATTACAAAAATCCTCGGGAAAGGGGGGACAAAGTTACAAGCCACACCCTTACATGTGACTACAAACTCATAGGAATTGGTTACAACAGATCCCAATTCCTAGATATCATAGGAGAGATTTGTTGGGTTTTAGGGGAGACAGTGAAGGCAGTGGAAACAAAAAATTTCTTCTTCCCGAACCTAGTATAAAGGAATCACGTCAACGTATTTACAGTAAGAAGGATGGTTTGTAGAGACATACCTTGTCCCGAGGCTTGCTCGGCGACGTTACCTCGTGGCTTGTGCGGTCTTCATCATTGGTCTTGGACGGTGTCTGTGCAGCTCCTGATCTCACCAGGACTGTCGGGATTGACAGCTGTCCTTCGAGTGACAGAAATGTCCTGCCTCTGAAGTAGTCCACACGGACCACCTGGAACTCCAATTGCCTTGTCGCACAAGGAACCAGAAGGATTCGTACCCTCCTGTTGGTGTACTAGTCACCGACACACTCTCCTACAACTAGTCACTTTTCTGCAGTTGTCTTTCCCTTGTTGTGCCTCCCTTATTGGGTAGCACTTGCTCGAGCTCTCCTAGTTACCACAACCAGAGAGAACGACAACTTTGCAGAGCAACTGGTATTCTGTGTTGTTCTTTGAGAAGTCCCCAATACCCCTATATATATAGGAGGATCATGGGAAATGGTTCTCTACCCCAGGCAATGTGAGATTAAAGCAGGAGTAGAAGGATTTGAGATTTTCCACAAAACAACCAACTGCGCCAGCTGAACCAATCATTTCAATAATGAACCGATTGGTTGGGGACCTGAGCCAATCGGTTCACACCTGAACCAATCGGTTGGGGCACCTGAGCCGATCGGTTCACTTCTGAAATGATCGGTTCACTGCCCTAGTCAGTTCCCGATTGACTTTTCCTCTTTTGTTTCAAATTGATCCAAGTACCAATCCTTGTTCCAATCAAATTAGACAAGTGAAATGAAAAGAAATTTCTCACCAACCTGACTTTCCCAACTTGCTCGTTTGGACCAGTTGGAATGATCGGTTCAACTCTTGAACTGGTTGTCTCAACATGTCCTGAGCTGATAGGTTCATCACATGAGCCGATCGGTTCACCAAGCTAAGCCGATCGGTTCATCACATGAGCTGATCGGTTGGGAGTACAGACTACACAGAATCAATCAATTGTAGTTTCAATCAATCTGATACTCTAATCAATCGGTCCAACACCTTGACACTATGATATTGAGCTATAAATCAACTGAGTGTTTAATTGAACTACTAAACTCCTTTAGTAATCTATCTAAACATAATTTGTGGATAAACTCCTCTTCCAAGTTAAATCCTATGTGTGTGACCCTACAGGCCCATTTCACGTTGGCAGTGAAAGTCCATAACACTTATGACTTCACAAGAAAAGAGCGGTGCCTAGTCGCACATCAGTGCTACCCAAGTGAAAAGGAAAGTTGGAGAACAACTTTCAATCCTATAATCCGTGAATGGTGTTATAGTGAATGTACAATTCATTTGTCACTGATATCCTGAATGAACTCAAGGCATGGAACAGTCATCCTGTCAACGTTCATTCATTTTCTTGATCTTAGAGTAGATTAGAGGAGATACGTATGACATCAATATCACATATTGATTCACACATGCGTGTGCACGCCTATCTCAATCCTACTCATCAAGTGGCCATGGATATCAAACTCCCTCAGGAGGGATAAATCCCATATCTATCACTCACCCCTCAAAAGCCCCATTTGTCAAGGCCACCCAATCATCACCTTTATAACAACCCATGTTTCAGGACTGCGTTTGATAATGTCAAAGTGTACCCAACAACTTGAGTGTAGTGATTTCCAGTCAAAGAATCACACTCACCACCATCACTGTGACTACCATGTCATTATTCCATGTGTCAAACTCACGGTGGGTCTGTCTGGTACACTTGTTCTCTAACAAGTACCTATGTGTTTGGTTTGATATCTCCATATCATGACTAATGAGATTCTTTCATCAATCAACACCACAATCTAGTCTTGTGTGTCATTGTTGTCTATCTACCTTCCACAATGACATCCGACTAGGGACATAATAAAAATGTACAAACTATTACCATCTGTATGATCTCATCGTTCAGGTCCTGAACCTAAAAGCATACGTCATTGAGTATTGTCATTCTCTAGACATTCAATCTGTTCTATCATTATATAATATGACTGAACCAGAAAGAATTGAAAGCGTTCCTTTGATGTTTATCAAATCAATCTTAATGTATCCCACCAATCATCCCATGATTGGCTCTTAGGGCATACATATCAACATTCTCCTACTTGCACTGTGAGCCAATCACCCTTGAATCATATTCATAGTGATCTTCAAACATGTCCCACGAGTTATTGTGCTCTAGTTCTAACATAGTGAGTTATGGCAACACCTTGCCAAAGTCGGTATTAACTACATGTCTCTCATCTCTTTGTTGTACGTCACACATATGAGATTGAGTTGTCGTAATATGTGATCTAGTATTCCTTTGCTAACCTTTGGCCATATTGCATGATCAAGTACTCCTTACTTATCATCAAAGATCGGAATATCTATAAGTTCATCTCATGAAATTCCAGATCCACATAGCATCCACTGATGTTCTCTAACATACGGATACGCGGCTTTTCCTTTTAAACAGCTTTATTGGAACGTTTCCATTTATCAACAAACATTCACTTTTATATATCCCATATATATTGCGATTAATTTTCTGTCCTTTTCAGAAGTTTGTATCAGTGTACCTCTTTAAAGTAAACCCTTTCTTATTTCCATAGCACTAGTACTTCTCAAGTACTTATCAAGTTCTTATGGTATTCTAGTAACCCTTACTGGAACTAGACAGACATCCACTCATCATGTTCCACACACGAGTTATTAGGATGAGCATATCATACTGACATGTCCTACATACAAGATGATAAATGTGTTTTGTGAAAACCTCTAGAGGGGGGGGGGGGTGAATAGAGTTTTATAGAGATTTTAAAATAATTTAAACTCAAACAACCAAACTAAAGATTAAGAAGAGGAACACAGGTGTTTAGAGTGGTTCCACCTTAGCAAATACTAAGGAGTCAGTCCACTACCCGGTTGCTTACCCAACCGGGATTTTGAAAGTACTAAATTTTATTACCTCTCAAGGATGTTACATAAAATTTACAATACTTTCTAAACACCCTTTGGACAGCCTTCACCTTGAAGTAGTCTTGCCAACCTCGAAGCAGCCTTCCTTGAAGTAACTTCAAGCTCCCCCTTGAAGTAGCCTTCCTCTCGAAGTAGCTTCCCGTCAAGACAGCCTTCTGAAGTAGTCCAAAGTCTTCCTCTTCACCACGAAGAGCTTCACCCTCTCCAATCCGCAGCCTCCTACCTGGAGTAGCAAGGAGAGTACAAGTAATACAAGGAACAAGAAAGGAATAAAAGAAAATACAACTTATCCTTGTAGCTCAAGGCTTGATTTCCCTAGATCAAGCGTTTGGATTTTCCTAGCCAATATGATGGACTTGTGATTGCTAGGGTTAGGAAAATCTAGCCTATAGGATGAGCTTGAGCTAAAGGGAAAATGGCCAATTGATCACAAAGCTCAGTTCTCACAGATTGCACAAGAGGGCTCAAGTATTTTCTCAAGTATAGCAAGTGTAAGAAGTGTCTTCTAGTGTCCTATGGCTTGTCCTATTTATAGGAATGACCTAAGTATGCTTAAGGACGTTCTAGACAACTTCTAGGGGGTTCCTAGTGCTTAACTAGCCGTTAGGAATAAGTTAGGCGCATTAGCAACGGCTAGTTAATTAATTCTGCAGTTGCTGTCAGAGACCATCTCGGTCGAGGACTTGTCGACCGAGATGCCCGGTCAGTCGAGGATTTTTCGACCGACAGGCTCTCTGGATTAACGTTTATTTGCAACTGTCAACTGCTGTGTCTAACGGCTACTTTTGGTCAATCTCGGTCGAGAAGTTTGTCGACCGAGAGTGTCTCGGTCGAGGAGTGTGGTCGACCGAGATTGACTCTGTTTTCAATCTTTTAATTAAGATACTAAGTATGTGCATGAGTGTGCATTATGTGATCTATTTAGAAAGAGATGACCTAACTAAGTGTGGTGTTTAGCTAGGGAAAAACCAATGCTTGATTTACATGCGATTCTAAGTACTTGTACATTATAATTCTGTACAAGTTTTTACAATGATTACATTTGCATGAAAATATAAATACTTCATGTTGGATTTCCCTTATAGTTGTGTCATCCTGCACACTCAAGTAGCTCGTCAGATAAATAAGAATGAAATGTTTGTCATAATCAAAACAGAGGGATTTTATAGATGTCCATTTAGCCAACAATCTCCCCCTTTTTGAAGATGACAAACATTTCCAAAATATGAATAGAGGAAATATAAAACATATAAATGCCATACCTTTAGATTGCCGTTTGGAACTTTTCCTCTTATTTATAAAATGTGTGCTTAGTATCCCCAATGAATTATGGATCATGAAATCCAGTTCATTTGGGAATATAGCAACTTTCAATGTAAAGCCAAGAGTATATTTATGAAACTCATTGATTGAGTTTGTCATAAATATTAAGTTATATTTTTATATATCTCTCCCCCTTTGTCATCTCAAAAAGATAACCGTTTTATTAAAAACTCCCCCTTAATTAGATATCCCATCAAAAACGAACGAAAAGGATGTCCATTGAATAGCCAAAATGTGAAGCAATGAAGTTTACGAAAATGATGTCCAAAGAGGCATATTTGGCAAAGTGTTGTTTTAGGTCGCCCTTGACTACGACCGTAGCGCCCCTTGGCTAAGTTTTGTTTTAGCCAAGAGGCAACAATTTGCAGATTTCCAATTTAAACGTGCATATCAATGTTGATACTAAACATAAAAGCATAAGTATTCGTGTTAAGAACCGCAGATATCAAAGAAAACATCCTTCAACGGAGTAATAAGTAGTTGCTTCCTAATGTTGTTAAATTGATCTAATGGAAGCGGTTTTGTAAAAATATCAGCCAATTGATTTTCCGTATCAACATGATGAAGGGAAACATGATTCTTTGAGATGTGATCCCTTAAGAAGTGATGACGGATTTCAATATGTTTGGCCCGGCTGTGTAGAATAGGATTGTGTGCTAAGTTTATGGCGCTTGTGTTGTCACACAAAATAGGTGTAGATGAAAGATGAAAACCATAATCGCTTAAAACCTGTTGCATATAAAGCACTTGAGCACAACAAGACCCAGCTGCCATATATTCAGCTTCGGTTGTAGATAGGGCAACCGTGTTTTGTTTCTTGCTAAACCAAGATACTAAGGCTCTACCTAATAAGAAACATCCACCACTAGTACTTTTGCGATCAAGTCGACAACCGGCATAATCCGCATCAGTATATGCTTTAAAATCCAAGGATTGTCCTTTTGGATACCATAAACCAAAACAAGTAGTGCCGGCTAGATATCGAAGAATTCGTTTAACCGCAAGAAAATGAGATTGCATAGGCTGGGATTGAAATCGAGCACAAAGACCAACGGAAAACATAATGTCCGGTCGAGAAGCGGTTAAATATAACAAACTACCAATCATGGCTCTATATAAGGAATCATCAATAGGTTCCCCATTTTCATCCTTATCAATTTTAATAGAAGTAGCCATAGGAGTAGTAGCATGTTTGCATTGATCCATCCCAAAGCGTTTTAACAGTTCTTTAGTGTATTTTTCTTGGCTTATAAAAATTCCGGCGGGTGTTTGCTTAATTTGAAAACCAAGAAAGAATGTTAGTTCACCCATAAGGCTCATTTCAAATTCTTTTTGCATAATGTCACTGAATTGTGTGCATAATGATTCATTTGAGGCACCAAAAATAATGTCATCAACATATATTTGCACAACTAAGAAATCAGATGCATATGTTTTGAAAAATAAAGTAGAATCTGAATTTCCAATAGAGAAACCATTATCAAAAAGATATGTCTTGAGCCGTTCATACCAAGTCCTAGGTGCTTGTTTTAGACCATAAAGTGCCTTTTTAAGTTTATAAACATGATCGTCCTTTTCTGGTATTTCGAAGCCAGGTGGTTGAGCAACATAAACTTCTTCTTGTATGATGCCATTTAGAAATGCACTTTTGACATCCATTTGATATAGCTGAATGTTTTTATGGGCAGCAATAGCTAGTAACATCCTAATAGCTTCAAGTCTAGCTACGGGTGCATATGTTTCATCAAAATCTATTCCTTCTTGTTGATTATATCCTTGTGCAACTAACCGTGCTTTATTCCTTATGACTTCTCCTGCCTCATTAAGCTTGTTCCTAAAAACCCATTTAGTTCCTATGATAGTTTTATCTTGTGGTTTAGGAACTAAATCCCATACATCGTTTTTAGTGAATTGATTTAATTCTTCTTGCATGGCTATTATCCAGTAATCATCCTTAAGAGCTTCGGATATTTTCTTAGGTTCAATGATAGAGACAAAAGCCATGTTTGCAACATCTTGGAAAGAGGACCAAGTTTTGACTTTATCATTTGGATCTCCAATAATTAGCTCTTGGGGATGATCCTTGATCAGCCTAGGTGTAGGTTGTGTTTCAACTGGAGGATCGGATGTGGGAGTTTTCTCATTATCATTGGGAATGGTTATAGTTTCAAACTGATTAGTGAGATCAATGATATCTAAATTTGTGGATTTTGATTCTTCATGAAAAGAAACATGAATGGATTCCTCAACTTTTCTAGAGATAGTGTTATATACCCTAAACGCTTTGCTAGAAGTAGAGTATCCCAAGAAGAATGCTTTGTGTGATTTAGAATCAAACTTGTCTCTATCATCCTTGGTGTTTAAAATGTAACATGTAGAGCCAAAAGTATGGAAGTAGTCAACTCTAGGTTTCTTAGAGTGTATTATTTCATATGGAGTTTTCTTCAAATGAGAGTGAACCGTGACTCTATTTAGCACATAACAAGCAGTGTTTACAGCTTCAGCCCAAAAGGTTTTAGGTGTGTTGTGTTCAAGCATCATGGTCCTAGCCATTTCTTGTAGAGATCGATTTTTCCGTTCTACAATACCATTTTGTTGTGGGGTACGTGGAGCAGAGAAATTATGAGTATACCCCTGAGAAGTACAAAAAGTTTCAAATGTATGATTTTCAAATTCGCCACCGTGATCACTTCTAATGGTACATATTTTATGTTGTAAAAGATTTTCAATCTTAGAACAAAATTGCATAAAGACATGAATAGTATCATCTTTAGTTGCAATAAAATGTACCCATGTAAATCTACTATAATCATCAACAATAACAAAACAGTATCGTTTACCACCAATAGATTGTGTTCTCATTGGTCCAAATAAATCCATATGAATTAATTCTAAGGATCTACTGGTGCTAAGTACATGTTTTGATTTAAAAGATGTTTTGGTTTGCTTTCCCATTGTACAAGGTTCACAATTTGCAACTTGATCAAAAGACAAAGCAGGTAATCCACGAACAAGATCATATTTTACTAACTTTTTAATAGCATGTGAACTAGCATGACCAAGCTTTTTATGCCATAGTTGTAAGGTGTTTTCATTTGCAAGTAAGCATTTACCTACTACTGATTTCATAGAGTTTGGTTTAAGGATATAAAGATTTCCAACTCTATTTCCTTCATAAACAACAGTTGTAGTATTTTCTATCAATAATTTGCAGCAGGTTTTGTTAAATAACACATCATAACCACTATCACATAGTTGACTTACACTTATTAAGTTATGGTGCAATCCATCAACTAGTAGAACATTTTTTATTTCAAGATTTGTTCCAACATTACCTATTCCAACGATTTTGCCCTTACCATTGTCTCCAAAAGTGACCGTTCCACTTTTCTTTTCTTCAAAAGTTGAAAATGCATCCTTGTTTCCGGTCATATGTTTGGAGCAGCCACTGTCAACGACCCATTCCTGCATTAGAATGTAGATTTTGGTACCCATGTGATGGTCCGATAAGGTTAGAAACTTTTTAATTTGCTGATGTGTATAAAAGTTCTGATACAGAAAACCAGTCGGTCGACAATTGTTCGACCGATATCATTCTCGGTCGACAATTTGTCGATCGAGCAGGTTACTGTATTATAATCAAAAGACACAGAGAATTTCTCGGTTGACCAATTTTCGACCGAAATAAGTACTGGAAGATTTTCGATTTGTTAAAGACATCCAGTCGGTCGACAATACTTCGACCGACCCAGAGCTCGGTCGACAATACTTCGACCGACCCAGAGCTCGGTCGACAGTACTTCGACCGACGAAGTTTCTGTTTTAGTATAGCAATGCAGAAAAAATAATACTAATAAGCATAGCATTGTTTGTTGAGAAAGGACAATATAAATTGCAAAAATTAAGTATTTTGTCATATCTCAACTACATTCCATTCTTCTAAATTTGGGGTCTTGGGGTCCAAACTAAGTTGGACTTCTTAGTCTTGTAGGGGCATGAAAAACAGTAATGTCCAAGACGTAAACAGAAATGACAAGTAATAGAATCAACTTCATTTCTCTTTCTAGCCATTGTGTTTTTGGGTACAAACATAGTTTGGATCTTTTTGGTTTGGTTTTTCTTTGGAACATATCCCAAACCTTTTCTTCCATTGAAGGTAGTACCACTTCTCAATATGTTATCAAGAATATCTTTTCTTCTTAACTCATAAAGTTCTCTTTGCAATTGAGCAATGTCATTCATCTTCTTATGTATATCTTTTCTTGCCTGGTCTAAATCAGAAAACAATGAATCCTTTTCTTTTACAATATTGTCATAGTCCGAATGATTGCACAAGATAGGTTGAGTTTGAAAAGCTTGTAGTTTGGCTAACAAATCAGTCTTTTCTTTTGATAGAAGATTAAGATTGGTTTCCAAAGTAAGTAGCTTTCTAGTGCAATCATCTAAAGATGTTTTTAAAGATACATTTTCAAGATCAATGTTATTCTTTTCAGAAGAGAGTTCATCTATTTTGGTAATGAGCTCATTATTTGATTTCATAGTCCTTTTTAGTTTCTTCTTCGCATCAACATACTTATCATGAGTTTCTTGTAAGCTAGCAACTAATTCTTCTTTAGGAAGATCAATAAGGCTTACCTCTTGAGAGTCTTCATTGTCTTCTCTTGCCATTAGACATTCCACATTTTCATCTCCACTTTCACTTTCACTGGTTTCATCCCATGCTGCTTTATAAGCTTTTTCTTTCTTCTTATGTGAGCTTTTCTTTCCCTTCTTTGCTTTGGGACATTCATTTTTGAAATGTCCTTTCTTTCCACATTCGAAGCACCTGGGAGTGGAAGAAGAACTAGAAATTTTATTAGATTTAAACCTTCTGTATTTCTTACCGTTGACTATCAATGCTTCTTCTCCTTCTTCTTCACTGGATTCCTCACTCTCATGTGAGGGAGCTTTTGATGCTTTGAGAGCCACGTCTTTCTTTGGCCCCCGTTGATGCTCATGTTCTCTTCTCTCTTCCTCTTCTAGGTCTGCCTCATGAGCTTCTAGGTTTCCGATGAGCTGCTCCATTTTGAGGCGAGTGAGGTCGTTTGCTTCTGCAATAGCTGTCACCTTTGGTTTGTACTTTGGAGGAAGAGATCGAAGTATTTTTGATACCTGATCCTCCTCAAGAACAGGTTTCCCTAAAGCACTTAAACCATTAACAATAGTAGAAAATTTTGAATACATTTCACTAATAGTTTCGTTTGGATCCATACGAAAATGTTCAAACTTGGTTTTAAGCAAACTAACTTTAGAGTTTTTAACTTGAACGGTACCCTCATATGTTATAGATAATCTATGCCAAATCTCATATGCGGTATCACAGTTTGATACTCTATTAAATTCACTTACTGAAATGGAACAATATAAAATGCTTACTGCCTTTGCATTTATTTGAGCCATTTTTACCGTATTAGCATCCCATAATGCAAAATCGTCTTGTGGGAGTGTGTATGGTGTAGATACCATTCTCCAAAGATCCCAGTTGATTCCTTGGAAGTAGAATTGCATCCTTCTCTTCCAGTATTGATAGTTTGTCCCGTCGAACGCCGGAGGTCTAGCAACGAGCGTTCCTTCAATGTTGAGGTTGTTGAGCACTCCATCCCCCATCTTTTCTTCAAGACTTTGTTAGAGCTCCTTGAAGCCGGCTCTGATACCAATTGAAAACCTCTAGAGGGGGGGGTGAATAGAGTTTTATAGAGATTTTAACATAATTTAAACTCAAACAACCAAACTAAAGATTAAGAAGAGGAACACAGGTGTTTAGAGTGGTTCCACCTTAGCAAATACTAAGGAGTCAGTCCACTACCCGGTTGCTTACCCAACCGGGATTTTGAAAGTACTAAATTTTATTACCTCTCAAGGATGTTACATAAAATTTACAATACTTTCTAAACACCCTTTGGACAGCCTTCACCTTGAAGTAGTCTTGCCAACCTCGAAGCAGCCTTCCTTGAAGTAACTTCAAGCTCCCCCTTGAAGTAGCCTTCCTCTCGAAGTAGCTTCCCGTCAAGACAGCCTTCTGAAGTAGTCCAAAGTCTTCCTCTTCACCACGAAGAGCTTCACCCTCTCCAATCCGCAGCCTCCTACCTGGAGTAGCAAGGAGAGTACAAGTAATACAAGGAACAAGAAAGGAATAAAAGAAAATACAACTTATCCTTGTAGCTCAAGGCTTGATTTCCCTAGATCAAGCGTTTGGATTTTCCTAGCCAATATGATGGACTTGTGATTGCTAGGGTTAGGAAAATCTAGCCTATAGGACGAGCTTGAGCTAAAGGGAAAATGGCCAATTGATCACAAAGCTCAGTTCTCACAGATTGCACAAGAGGGCTCAAGTATTTTCTCAAGTATAGCAAGTGTAAGAAGTGTCTTCTAGTGTCCTATGGCTTGTCCTATTTATAGGAATGACCTAAGTATGCTTAAGGACGTTCTAGACAACTTCTAGGGGGTTCCTAGTGCTTAACTAGCCGTTAGGAATAAGTTAGGCGCATTAGCAACGGCTAGTTAATTAATTCTGCAGTTGCTGTCAGAGACCATCTCGGTCGAGGACTTGTCGACCGAGATGCCCGGTCGGTCGAGGATTTTTCGACCGACAGGCTCTCTGGATTAACGTTTATTTGCAACTGTCAACTGCTGTGTCTAACGGCTACTTTTGGTCAATCTCGGTCGAGAAGTTTGTCGACCGAGAGTGTCTCGGTCGAGGAGTGTGGTCGACCGAGATTGACTCTGTTTTCAATCTTTTAATTAAGATACTAAGTATGTGCATGAGTGTGCATTATGTGATCTATTTAGAAGGAGATGACCTAACTAAGTGTGGTGTTTAGCTGGGGAAAAACCAATGCTTGATTTACATGCGATTCTAAGTACTTGTACATTATAATTCTGTACAAGTTTTTACAATGATTACATTTGCATGAAAATATAAATACTTCATGTTGGATTTCCCTTATAGTTGTGTCATCCTGCACACTCAAGTAGCTCGTCAGATAAATAAGAATGAAATGTTTGTCATAATCAAAACAGAGGGATTTTATAGATGTCCATTTAGCCAACATTTTGTTCTTTCCATGTCCATACATGTAAGATGATGGGATGATTACATACATGATAGACCCTTATCTTTTCTTTGTGTTTCCATTCTTCATAAGAATTGGACACTTGGCCTTAGGATATTAACTCCATGTAACATGGACAAGTTTTCTCCCACTGAATCTGTACACATTGAACCCATCAGTATATATTGCAAATGTATGCTTTCTCTTTTCAGGTCAAGAGGTTTTTCGAGAACTATCTCCATAGATCTCTATTCCTATCACATAGGAAACGTCTCTATATTCCTTAAAGATAATTTCCACAAAGAATTTCCATTCTAGAACATTTCCATTTCACATCAACATGTGGAATGCAAATACTCTCCCACTAAATCACAGATTCCTTCTTTATCTTTGTCATATCAGTCAAACCCTTTGACTATATCATCAAAGTAAAGATCCAGCTCTGAGTTGCTTGTACTTAATCAATCACATTGATTAGTCCTTTGTAACTTATAGACTTTATTTGCATTAATGGATTCATAAGCCTTATAGGTTGTGTCACGTACACATCCTTGTTTTATTTCTCATAGGAATGCGATTTTAGTATCTGTATGCCAAATCTCTTAGTCATTAAGTTGTAATCAACAAGCATCATCCTTCTCAAAGTGTTATACATGTGTCTTAACGCTTAAGACTCATTCACACTTATGGATTTCATCCCAATGGGTGCTACCATCAAGGTCATGCCTTATGGTTTACATGTAAGTCATTAAGGATGTAATGGTCATAAACCATAACTCAAAATCGGATTCCTCGTATTCATCTAGATAGTTGACTCATCACATAGATAATCGAGATGTATCTGTCAAGGATATAAGAACTCACAATTCTTTATGATTCTTAATGTCCTTTGTTAGTGTAGGGTATTCTTTATTTAAGAAGAACTTAGTTATTTGATAATCGCCCTCTAACCCCTTAGAGTATGACTCCCTTTTTATTTAGACATCACCATGCCTTAATCATGAGTTCACTATGATACAGTATACACTATCATAATCACTTATAAAGTTCTCAAACATTTGGTTCAAGTATTTCATTCATTGATCTCATCAAGAATTAACACTTCACCAAATTCGTACTTCATCTATGATATTCTTGAACACTTCAAGATATTCAGATTGGTATTTCTCTAAACACCATTTGAAGTATCGGAATTAACTCCAATAGGTATGTAAGTACATCACATGTATTATACCCAATAGGATAATCATTCTTCCACTAGCTTAGTGAAGATTGATTAATCATGTCCAAGAGATTCATGTCTCTTACTGGTTCTCTAACCAAAAGTGTCTAAATTTATCCATCATATGGAAACTAGAAATGAATTTCTCATGATTTATGCTAATTTGATTGTTTGACTTATCAATAACTTTTAGGTATCATTTTATATTATACATACCAAGTACCACAAGATAAACAAGGCATGGCCATAAAGATCATATCTTTGAAATTGAAACATCAACGTTATTAATTGCTATCATTGTCATACAATATGCAAAAATAATGTGTTTCTATCCATTGTAAAATATGAAATAGAAGTTCATAACTCTATTACATGCCTTCAAGGCTAAAAATAAACTAAAGTACTCCTATCTATAGTGGAAACATTTGCCCCATTTATTGGGTGCTTTACGCTTTATATCTTGGTATCATATACCTCAAAAAGTGTTACAAGTTTATTTCATGACACCTTCAGGTGGAGACGTCTATTGCCTCCTTCTTCTTTAGTTCTTCCAGATAGAGAGGAAAATTCCTTTTTCAATGTCCTAGCTTTTGACAATGGTGGCAATTGCCTCTCTTGGTCACGCCTCCCTTGGCTTTGAGAGTTGAAGATGACTTGGGTTGCTGGCTAGCATCAGAACCTTTCTTAACTTTTCCCTTGCCCTTGCGTTTGGACTTGCCTTTCTTATTGTTGATCATCATCACAGACTTAGTCTTGTCCTTGTTCATCTGTGCCTCAGCTGTCCTCAACATGCCCAACAACTCTGTAAATAGCTTGTCAAAGTTGTTCATGTTGTAGTTCATCACAAACTGACTATAGGATTCTGGCAATGATTGCAGTATCACGTCAGTAGCCAACTCTTAGCTCAGGGGAAATCCCAGTCATGTTAGGTTCTCTACATACCCAATCATTTTGAGCGTGTGAGGACCAACTAGATCTCCTTCTATCATGACACACTTGAACAATGCCCTAGAGACATCATATCTCTCTTGTCGTGCTTTTTTCATACATGTTCTTGAGATGTTGAATCATCTCAATGACACCCATGTTCTCATGTTGTCTATGCAACTCATGGTTCATGGAGCACAACATCAATCACTTTGCATCAATGGCTTCTTCAGAATGCTTCTTATAAGCATCCCTTTCTACCTTTGGTGCGGTAGGAGCAGGTTCCTCTAGAGCTGGAGTATCCAGGACATAGAGCTTTCGCTCTTGAGTGAGAACAATTCTCAATGTCCTAAACCAGTCGTGGAAGTTAGTACCATTTAGCTTGTCCTTTTCAAGGACCAGTCGTAATGAAAAGTGATTGTTGTTTGTTGTCATTTGTACTACAAAAGGAAATATATGCAATTTAGTCCAAAACTCAATTTTGACTTATTTGATTGACTTGAAAGGTTGACGATATAATTAGGACTTTAATCAATTATTGCTCCCACTATTTTTGTTCAAATTGATAGCCCTCACCATCAATTCGGAAGATTACAGCGTACAATCTTCTAGTGGGTCAAGATCCTGAAATCCTCTGTGTCATGGACCAGCTAGGGCTGTCACCCACAACTTAGATCTTCCAGGTAGGCAACTTTTGCCAATTGCATCATATGCAACTATTGAAAGATGTCATGTGCAACTCCTTGCCATGATCACCTCCATGCCTCAAGGTGCTAGATCCTATCTAGGTCACCTTGTTAAGTCTGACCCAAAGACAACACGATGAATATGCACCCTGCTAGGGCAAACCCACATATACATCTGTCACTCTTGCACGAGATAGACGGTGTACCACACTAGGGCGTGCCAACACTTGGCCGGTCAAGCTTTTCACGTGTGTCGCATTTGGAAGGCATCTAAAACTTTAATATTTAATGAGGGATTTGGTTTTTATAGGTACATATACATATCCAATCACCACAATATATAGTATGTATCATATACATGTTATATCCCACAGAAAACATGTGAAACGATAAAAGTGATGATTATGGCCATCCTAATGCGATTCCTCAAGCCAAGAGGAATCACGGTCATCTAGGTCCACATCACATGCAACCTGTACAAGATGAACTCTATGCTTTTCTGTTCTGGGTTTGATCAAAACATCTCCACGATTGATCGGCTTGCCATCAGGCCGGTCGGTTGGGTGCCACCAGCCGATCGACTGGCGCCTCTAGCCGATCGGTTCATTGGTCGTCGTGCATCTCCTCAGGTCGCCATCCGCTCATCTCGCTCCTCGAGCCGGTCGTCTGGATCGCCAATCAATCGGTTCACGCCTTGAACTGATCGTCTCAGTTGTCGTCAGGTTGTCCTCCGTTCTTTGACATAACAGGAAATATAAAAAGATATATCCTATTTACATTTAAATTGGGAAACCTCGAGTTACATTCGGGGGGAGCAAAGGTAGGAAAGAAATCTCGAGTTATCTCGAGTTACATTAAGAAAAGGAGGTAGGGAATCGTTGTGTAGACCGAGATGCAAGCAACCACATTCAATCAAGCACACATACATAGGGTTTATTGGCAATAACCACGCTATACATCCACCACAAAACTCATTTAAGGGTGACACATATTGAATGCATTACATATCATATATGTATATTGGGAATTGTGGATTTAGGATTGGACATGCACAAAGCCAATTTTATTCGCATCGTATGCAATAAATAATGGAGAAAAACCAAAATCGATCATATCGATAATCCTAAAGTATAGAGCAGTTGACCTAGCTCTGATACCGTTGTTGGGTTTCAGGGGAGACAGAGAAGGTAGTGGAATCAAAAAATTTCTTCTCCCCAAACCCAGTATAAAGGAATTGCGTCAATGTCTATACAGTAGGAAGGATGGTTTGTAGAGACATATCTTGTCCCGAGGATTGCTCGGCGACGTTACCTCGTGGCTTGTGTGGTCTTCACCACCAGTCTTGGATGGTGTCTGTGCAGCTCCTGGTCTCACCGGGACTGTCGGGATTGACAGCTATCCTTCGAGCAGAAGAAATCTCCCGCCTCTAAAGTAGTCCACACTGACCACCTGGAACTCTGATCGCCTTGTCGCACAAGGCACCGGAAGGAGTCGTACCCTCATGTCACCGTACTAGTCACCGACACACTCTCCTTCAACCAATCGCTTTTCTACAGTTGTCTTTCCCTTGATGTGCCTCCCTTATCAGGTAGCACTTGCTCGGGCTCTCCTGGTTACCACAACCAGAGAGAATGACAACTTTGCAGAGCAATTGGTGTTCTATGTTGTTCTTTGAGAAGCCCCCAATACCCCTATATATATAGGAGGATCATGGGACAGGGTTCTCTACCCCAAGCAATGCGATATTAAAGCAAGAGTAGAAAGATTTGAGATTTTCCACAAAACAACCAACTGCGCCAGCTGAACCGATCATTTCAAGCATGAACCAATCGGTTGGGGACCTGAGCCGATCGGTTCATGTGGCATACAACTCATAAAAACATAATTAACTACTGCAAAAGCGTTCACTAAGCAGCGAATTACCAAAAATCACTAAAAATTAAAACATTTTTACCAAGAAATCCCTCAAAGGAAAACTTTCTCACATAGAACCAAAGTAACACATTTACATTCTAGTTTAAAAGATACATGTCCTGCATCATCTCTTTTTGAGAATTACAAGCATTGGGTGCTCTTGTTAAACTAAACACAAGCAGTATAAAATCTCGAGGCACTAAGCCAAAATCTCGAAAGCACTAACTACTACTCTGAGGACCTGAGAGTACAGAGACGACACATAGGACTCTATATACATCTATTCAAGGCATAACAGCCAGTGTCTCCACCTGAGACTTCATTGTTGTCTCTACTGGTGTTGTTGCTATCCTTCTCCTACTGTAGGATTCCTGCCTCCTCAACCATGTCCACCTAAAAATGTGGTTCCCACGAGGGTGAGACAATTGTAAATTGCTCCAGTGAGAGATATAACTCTCCGCTAGAAATATTATTATTGCACCTAAAGAAGATAAATATGAACAGAGGAATTATAATTGTTTGACATTAGTTAATTCAATGTCTAAAAAATTAGAACATTATTCTTATCAAAAGCATTGCATCTATAACTTAATAGAGCAACATGTCACTTATCCATTAAGGAATATGAAGAACATGTATAACATTTATTCATTACAGAATCATTACCACAACATTAACTCTCTTCAGGCTTAGATCATATATCTAATGCATGGCATTGTCATTATGGAGTCATGGCATGTAGCCATATTCTTTTCACAAAGTATTTGGATCTTAATCCCTCAACTCATCAAGTACATTTCCACTTCTTAACAAGTTCATCATCATGATTATAGAATCAGGGTATCTGAACCCATATCTCATCATAGGATACTCATTACCACTTATTAGGTAACTTAATACCTTCAGATCATCTGACCAAGGACATTATGATTCTTGCTACACAAAGTATTGCACATAGTACACAAAGAACAATGATTCTTACTACACAAAGAATATGAAGGCTTATAAATCCTATAAAAAAATTTCAATACACAGAGCATCATAGCCCATACCTGGCTATACTCCTCATCGCATCATTCTTGCATGATTAGTATTCATGATAACAATTACAATGCTTTCATATCAGCACCATACATCACTAAGCAATACCACTATTCCCTCTTTAGGGTTCATGGTTTCTTTTTCATATCAGCACCCTCCATTAGGGTTTTCCATAAATAACCACTTAAGTTCTTAGGATCATATTGTTAATGATCTAGCCCTATATCATTTCTTCACTCATATAAGAGCCAATATTGATAACATAAGTATTCAATCATACTTATTTATTATCATCATTCATCATTGAATGAAGTATCAACACAAGGTATGAGTTTCTCTCTCATCTTTACCAGAATATGATTGCATCATAGTTATTGATTTGGATTAACCTTTTCATAAGGCATTTTAGCCTTCATTCATCAAGGTGCATTACATCTTAATGTAACAATTGACATGAAACATCTCATGTGTCACCCATTCCAATTATAATGGACTTATAACACATCAAGGAATATCAGAATTGGGGTGTTGGATGTGATATCTATCATATCTTGATGTATCACTTCCCTCAACACCTTCATCTTACTTGAGTTCATCCACTTAACTTGTATTAGGGTATTCCCCATACTAATACTTTATGCACCAGTTCATCACATTCATCATGTAATGTAATGGTCATATGTCACCTATTTAGAATATACAACCATTACCACTAATATGGACTCATCCCTGAGTTAGAACAATGAATGTAAGGATATCCATTATCAACCCCTCTAGGTGTTACATTTGTCAGCACATTAATCACTATTCCATTAATAGGAATAGGATTTTGACAATTATAATTTGAGGTTCACATAGCATCTCACATAAATATGGATTTCACCTAGTATCACTCTTCACTAGAGTTTCACATAACATCCTTCTATATCAGGGTTTCACCTAGTATTATGTGAAATTAGGATTTCACAACACATCACCCAGTAATAGGACTTCACATAGAAGTAGTAGCACTACCATATATTAGGGTTTCATATACCTTTACTCCATTTTAGGGATTAAGGTTTACCATTCACTTCCAAGTAGTGTTTCTCTTACCTCATACCCAAATTAGGGTTAGGATGTACAATTCCCATTAAATTAGGGCTTCTTACATTGTTACACTAAGTTAGGGTTACATCATCACCCTAGATTATGGTTTCACTGAGCTTTGCCCTTAAATTATGGTTTCACATAACCTTGCTCTAAATTAGGGTCAAGGTACGTCAATTTTTACAATGAAGATTTCATGATCTCATATCATGGATCAAACCCTGATTACATATTGTTTCATAATGAGAGAATTAGGACTTGACATAAGCAATCATCTCTCTCATTCTTTATGTCTCTCTCATCCTCTTTAGGATTTTAGATACTCCAAGATTGATCTAGGTCAACCCTTCAATTAAGTACACAGTTAGGGTTAACCTTCGTAATCATCATTGGTCTACATCATTAATAATCAAATAGCTAATTGACCTTTGATCATATTAGGTGTCCAAATGGTTTAACCAATTTGAACTTCAAAAGGTCTTAACCACTTAGACCTCAAACGGTCTTGGTCACTTAGGCCTCAAACGGTCTTGACCAATTAAGTTCAAACGGTTTGAAACCGTTTAGCAAAGTTGGTTCTTGAAACCGCTTAGACAACACATCTTGAAACCGAATGGACTTGAGTCTCCAAACGGTTTGAGACCGTTTGGTCTCAAACGGTCTGGAGACCGTTTGGTCCCAAATGGTCTTGAGACCTTTTGGACTCAAATGGTCTTAAGACCGTTTAGTCCAAACCCTCTAAAAGCCAAATGGACCAAAAAGAGTCTTCAACACTTAATCGATTCAAGGTTCCAATCCATGAACCAATTATCAATTGAACCACTAAAGTATACATCAATTGAACAACAAAATCACCATTCAATTAATCCTTCAATTAGGGTTTTGAACCCAATAGAACTAGGGTTGATAATCAAGAAACCATCACTTAGGGTTTTGAAATTGAGGATCCATCAATGATTAACATTATGGAACCATTTCAATTGAAATCAATGGACCATCATCATTATATGATATGACCTGACCTCAAATGGTCTTGAATGACCCTCAAATGGTCTTGAGGTTGTTTGGATGATCTCCAAACAGTTTTGAGACCGTTTTCCCATTTCATCATCAAAAATTTATAACATCCAATTAGGGTTTGGATCATTGGATTGATAATAAAATCAGCAGTTGATTGCATTGCAATTTCGTATCTTTGGATCTTCAAATACCCAACCATACTCAACCCTAGACCTCCAAACGGTCTTGGTTGACCTCCAAATGGTCTTGAGACCGTTTGGGTGATTCCCAAATGGTTTTGAACAGTTTGGGTCAATCAACCCAAAACATAAACTTAATCAATTGAAAATTCAGCACTTAGCCGATTAGGATTTGCATTTAAGGAATCATTCATAATTGAAACATTCAAGATCAAACCAATTGAAACCATTGGATCAATATCCAAGTACCACAGCGTATTTCATGAAATGGTCAACCATCTCAAACGGTCAACCATTCCAAACGGTTTGCAAACTGTTTGGTCACCAAATAGTTTGGTGAAACCGTTTAGACCCAACCTTTGAAACCGTTTGCCCTAGATATTTGAAGAGGTGTGTGCTTATGATGATGTCAGCATCATCAAGCTCCAAACCCATGAAGTTTGCTGTGATTTCCATGGTGGTTGCATCAATCAACCAAAATAAATTTCAGAAATGTAGAAAGGATCACTAAATGATAAGGAATTGATTGCAATAATGAAATTAAGGGTTAAAGGTATAAAACTCACCTCCAATTGAGCTCCAAAGCTCCAAGATCACATCAACAATGGTGCATGAAGCTTTTGCAACTCCCCCTAGGCTCATCCTCAAGCTTTTGGTTGAAAACATTGGCTAGGGTTGAAGATGGAGTGAAGAAATGAAGAAATCAAGCATTGTTTTATGATTTCCCCCATGAAATCAAGAGGAACGAAGGCAAAGACTTACCAAAAGGTTGGGGGCGTCCTTATCCTTCTCCCCAGCTCTCTCGTGGTCGGCCAAGGCAAGAAGGGAAAAGAAATTCCGAGAAAGGTCCTTAAGTGGGTTGGAAATGGGATATGTATAAGGAATTTCCAAGGAAACAGAAAATGGAATTATATCCTTTAATTCCAAAAATTATTTCCACCACTCCCCCCTCAAATCTTGGCCAGGAATCCATATTCATCCTCTTGTAAAACCTCTTCATTATCCAAGGAATAAAGGAAAAGAAATTAAGCACCTTAACCCTTATAATATTAATATCCATATTTGAGTGGAAATTCTTTTTCTTATAAAAAAGGTGAGTGGAGTTTTCACCTCCTTGGGATATTTCCATTGCCTTTGCAAGGCACAAGGACGTCCACATACATGGATTTCAACCAACATAATTTTGGTTGAAGGGCACTTCAATTAGTATATTTATTTTTGCACTAAATTGAATTAGGGTTTCACTTAGGCTTAAATCTTGATTATTTTAATATCAAGATTCTCTCTCATCCAACTTCATTCAAATGAGGTGCCCCTCTCATTTTCTTGCCTCAACATGATTTCAATAAATATTAGGGACCTTATTGAAGTGGTAATTTGCATATTGAACCCTGGGTTTTGGGTAAATTGCACATTACACCAAAACTAGGTTTTAATGCACAAACATTGCTTTATCAGCTCTTTCTTGGTACTCAGACTACCACAAGCCATACCTCTAGATCATATCCAATCTCAAGATGCTTCAACATATGAGGAACATAATATCATGTACATTTTGCAATTTAACCCCTCAACTTGGGTAATTTGCACTTTAGTCCAAATCAAGAAAAACATTATTTCAACATTATTCAAAAAGGAATAAAATTGAAATATAAGTTCCTCTTGAGTCCTAATTACTTTTCACAAGATAAGATTAAGCATCTTCTCAACCTTATTAGGCAAATAATCTTGGGTTAACATATAACCCAGGTCAGGGATGTTACAAATTATAAACCCCTAATAAGGATTTCGTCCCCAAAATCCCAGGAAAAAGGAGGGACAGATTTATTCATTTATCATACCCTCAAGTCTCCACATAATATCTTAATATCATGGAGATATCATGGATCTGTAATCCACACAAGGTCCCTTTCATTAATTCAACCTTATCAATGTTTATGTTTATGTTTATGCAGAGCATAAACCCCTAACATATGATGTTCATATTATTAAAAGGAAGAAGCATAAAAGAACATACTTCTATCATCACCCAAGAATGTTTATCAAAAGAGAAACATATATATATATATATCTAATAGAGGTAATTCACTCAGCAATCCTTTATTTGCTTGGGAAAGTTCACTTAGCACTTTAATTGGGAAAGTTCACTGAGCAATTTATTTGAGAAAAATTCACTGAGAAAGTTCACTAAGCAATTTATTTGGGAAAATTCACTGAGAATGTTCACTAAGTAGTTTATTTGGAGAAATTCACTGAGAAAGTTCACTGATAATGTTCACTAAGTAGTTTATTTGGAGAAATTCACTGAGAATGTTCACTAAGTAGTTTATTTGGAGAAATTAACTGAGAAAGATCACTGAGAATGTTCACTAAGCAGTTTATTTAGAAAAATTCACTGAGAAACTTCACTGAGAATGTTCACTAAGTAGTTTATTTGGATAAATTCAATGAGAAAGTTCACTGAGAATGTTCACTAAGCAGTTTATTTGGAGAAATTCACTGAGAAAGTTCACTGAGAATGTTCACTAAGAAGTTTATTTGGAGAAATTCACTGAGAAAGTTCACTGAGAATGTTCACTAAGTAGTTTATTTGGAGAAATTCACTGAGAAAGTTCACTGAGAATGTTCACTAAGCAATTTATTTGGAAAAATTCATTGAGAAAGTTCACTGAGAATGTTCACTAAGTAGTTTATTTGGAGAAATTCACTGAGAAAGTTCATTGAGAATGTTCACTAAGTAATTTATTTGGAAAAATTCACTTAGCTCTTCCTATTTAATTTCATTATACTCTCTAGATTGTTTCAGAATGACTACTCGATCAGAGTAATCAAACAGATAAAAATCTAAGAGTTTCATACTTTCCTTATCTACAATAATCATATACCTAGCTAGGGTATACAAGTATTGAGATTAGGTAGTATGCACTTTTATTTGCTATCATATTCCTCACTTTTCATATCATTATACACATAGGATTTTTCATTCTTGAATTTTCTTCAGGCATCACTTCTATATCTCATCTTTTAACACACAGATAAGGGATTTTATAAAGCAATATAAGGAACACTGAGTAAGATGTAAGTTCTCATCTCCCTTGTGTCCTTATAGGACTAGTCAAAGGAAGCTAAAAAACAACTACTTTCTTGTTTTTAACACATAGAATCATGATATGAAATATCAAAACGAAACTATTTCATCTTACCTGTCAGGGATGTATGTCCACGTCCTCTAATATTACTAGAAAATTGCCTCCTTTGTGAGCCTTGCTGACTCTGTCCCTAAGGTTGAGTCATCATAGAATTCCTGTCTGGACAATCCTTTGCCAGATGTCCCGGTTGTCTACATTGGTAACAGATCATGGGCGCAAAATGTCTATGAGATCCAGTCACCGATGTTGATGCTATGTCGGAGCCTCTACTTGGAACATTACTATGATCCCTATCCCTACTTGACGTCCATTGTGTCTGGGTATGGAATCTCGATGATGTTGCCGATGCAGAAAATCTTGGCTTCTTAAAACTTCCGGATCTTTGTCCTTGAGACAGAGTATACACCTTCTTACCACTAGTCTTTCGTTTCTCAATTTCAGACCTCTCTATCCTCCTTACCGACTCCACAAAGGTGGCAAACCTCTCCCTGTTCTCTAAAGCAGACACAGGAGTGGTTAGTTCAGCGTTAAACCCCTTCTCAAAATGCCAAATTCTTTCCTTGTCATTAACTGCCATATGCGGACAAAACCACAACAGCTCCATGAACTTAGCTTCATACTCGCTAACGTTCATCTGTCCTTGTTTGATCCTCTCAAATTGAGAGATCTTTTCATCTAGATATGTTTTAGGGAAGTATCTACTGATGAACTCTCATCAGAATACCTCCCATCCAATTTCTTCACCTGGTCTCTTATCTTCCTCTATCATCCACCAATGACCAGCACTCCCTTTTAGGAGGTACACAGCATGTCTTAACTTTTTAGCTTCAGGAATATCAAGGATCCTGAAAGCCTTTTCCAACTCTATCAGCCACAGATCAGCATCTGTTGGATCAGCTGTACTAGCGTAATCTATGGCTCCAACCCTGCAAAGTCTCTCAAAAGTCTTGTCGGTGATATAACCCTCATGATGGGCTGGTGCCCTAGGTGAAGTTGGTGGCATCCTGTCTGCCATATGTGTCATGGCTGTCAGGAATTTATCAAATAGAGCATGGAGGGATGGATTTTCTATCACAGTTGGGTCAATCTAGGGCTGTTTAGGTACAGGCCCTTCCCTATTCTGGTCTCTTGCACCTCCTCCTGGTGCAGTTGTACTACTCTTAGAAACATGTTCTTCATGTGGTCTAGACATCTTTAATTTCTTCTTCTCCTATGTGAGCAGAAGATACTATCAGATAAACTAGAAGACACTTAGAACAGACTCTACAACCTTAGTCCTATGTATCTGTAGACTCAACAAACCTAGAGCTCTGATACCACTTAATTGTGGCATACAACTCAAAAAATCATAATTAACTAGTGTGAAACGTTCACTAAGCAGTGAATTACCAAAATTCACTAAAAATTAAAACCTTTTTACCAAGAGATCCCTCACAGGAAAACTTTCTCACATAGAACCAAAGTAACACATTTACATTCGAGTTTAAAAGGTACATGTCATGTATCATCTCTTTCTGAGAATTACAAGCATCAGCGGCTCTTGTTAAACTAAACACAAGTAGTATAAAATCTCGAGGCACTAAGACAAAATCTCAAAAGCACTAACTACTACTCTGAGGACCTGAGAGTACAGAGACGACACATAGGACTCTATATACATCTATACAAGGCATAACAACCAGTGTCTCCACCTGAGACTTCATTGTTGTCTCTACTGCTGTTGCTTCTATCCTTCTCCTGCTGAAGGATTCCTGCCTCCTCGACCGCGTCCACCTAAAAATGTGGTTCCCACAGGGGTGAGACAATTATAAATTTCCCCAGAGAGAGATATAACTCTCCGCCAGAAATATTATTATTGCAGCTAAAGAATATAAATATGAACAGAGGAATTATAATTGTTTGATAGCAGTTAATTCAATGTCTAACAAATTAGAACATTATTCTTATCAAAAGCATTGCAGCTATAACTTAATAGAGCAACATGTCACTTATCCATTAAGGAATATGAAGAACATGTATAACATTTATTCACTACAGAATCATTACCATAGCATTAACTCTCTTCAGGCTTAGATCATATATCTAATGTCTGGCATTGTCATTATGGAGTCATGGCATGTAGCCATATTCTTTTCAAAAAGTATTGGGGTCTTAATCCCTCAACTCATCAAGTACATTTCCACTTCTTAACAAGTTCAACATCATGATTATAGAATCAGGGTATCTGAACCCATATCTCATCATAGGATACTCATTACCACTTATTAGGTAACTTAATACCTTCAGATCATCTGACCAAGGACATTATGATTCTTTCTACACAAAGTATTGCACATAGTACACAAAGCACAATGATTCTTACTACAGAAAGCATATGAAGGCTTATAAAGCCTATAAAACATTTTCAATACACAAAGTATCATAGCCCATACCTGGCTATACTCCTCATCTCATCATTCTTGCATGATTAGTATTCATGATAACAATTATAATGCTTTCATATCAGCACCATACATCACTAAGTAATACCACTATTACCTCTTTAGGGTTCATGGTTTCTTTTTCATATCAGCACCCTCCATTAGGGTTTTCCATAAATAACCACTTAAGTCCTTAGGATCATATTGTTAATGATCCAGACATATATCATTACTTCACTCATATAAGAGACAAAATTGATAACATAAGTATTCAATCATACTTATTTATTCTCATCATTCATCATTGAATGAAGTATCAACACAAGGTATGAGTTTCTCTCTCATCTTTACCATAATATGATTGTATCATAGTTATTGACTTGGATTAACCTTTTCATAAGGCAGGTTAGCTTCATTCATCAAGGTGCATTACATCTTAATGTAACAATTGACATGACACATGTCATGTGTCACCCATTCCAATTATAATGGACTTATAACACATCAAGGTATATCAGAATTAGGGTGTTGGATGTGATATCTATCATATCTTGATGTATCACTTCCCTCAACACCTTCATCTTACTTTAGTTCATCCACTTAACTTGTATTAGGGTATTCCCCATCCTAATAATTTATGCACCAGTTCATCACATTCATCATGTAATGTAATGGTCATATGTCACCTATTTAGAATATACAACCATTACCACTAATATGGACTCATCCCTGAGTTAGAACTATTAATGTAAGGATATCCATTATCAACCGCTCTAGGTGTTACATTTGTCAACACATTACTGACTATTCCATTAATAGGAATAGGATTTCTACAAGTATAATTTGAGGTTCACATAGCATCTCACAAAAATATGGATTTCACCTAGTATCACTCTTCATTAGAGTTTCAGATAACATCCTTCTATATTAGGGTTTCACCTAGTATTATGTGAAATTAGGATTTCATAACACATCACCCAGTGATAGGACTTCACATAGAATTAGTAGCACTACCCTATATTAGGGTTTCATATACCTTTACTCCATTTTAGGGATTAAGGTTTACCATTCACATCCAAGTAGTGTTTCTCTTACCTCATACCCAAATTAGGGTTAGGATGTATAATTCCCATTAAATTAGGGCTTCTTACATTGTTACACTAAGTTGGGGTTACATCATCACCCTAGATTATGGTTTCACTGAGTTTTGCCCTTAAATTAGTGTTTCACATAACCTTGCTCTAAATTAGGGTCAAGGTACATCAATCTTTTCAATGAAGATTTCATGATCTCATATCATGGATCAAACCCTGATTACATATTGTTTCATAATGAGAGAATTAGGACTTGACATAAGCAATCATCTCTCTCATTCTTTGTGTCTCTCTCTCTCATCCTCTTTAGGATGTTAGCTACTCCAAGATTGATCTAGGTCAGCCCTTCAATTAAGTACACATAGTTAGGGTTAACCTTCGTAATCATCATTGGTCTACATCATTAATAATCAAATAGCTAATTGACCTTTGATCATATTAGGTGTCCAAATGGTTTAACCAATTTGAACTTCAAAAGGTCTTAAACACTTAGACCTCAAACGGTCTTGGTCACTTAGGCCTCAAGCGGTCTTGACCAATTAAGTTCAAACGGTTTGAAACCGTTTAGCAAAGTTGGTTCTTGAAACCGTTTAGACAACACATCTTGAAACCGAATGAACTTGAATCTCCAAACGGTTTGAGACCGTTTGGTCTCAAATAGTCTTCAGACCATTTGGACTCAAACGGTCTTAAGACCATTTGGTCCAAACCCTCTCAAAACCGAATGGAACAAAAAGAGTCTTCAACACTTAATCGATTCAAGGTTCCAATCAATGAACCAATTATCAATTGAACCACTAAAGTATTCATCAATTGAACCACTAAATCACCATTCAGTTAATCCTTCAATTAGGGTTTTGAAACCAATAGTATCAGGGTTGATAATCAAGAAACCATCACTTAGGGTTTTGAAATCGAGGATCCATCAATGATTAACATTGTGGAACCATTTCAATTGAAATCAATGGACCATCATCATTATATGATATGACCTGACCTCAAACGGTCTTGAATGACCCCCAAATGGTGTTGAGGTCGTTTGGATGATCTCCAAATGGTTTTGAGACCATTTTCGTATTTCATCATCAAAAATCCATTACATCCCATTAGGGTTTGGATCATTGGATTGATTATCAAATCAACAGTTGATTGCATTGCAATTTGGTATCTTTGGATCTTCAAATACCCAACCACTCAATCCTAGACCTACAAATGGTCTTGGTTGACCTCCAAACGGTCTTGAGACCATTTTGGTTATTCCCAAATGGTTTTGAAACCGTTTGGGTCAATCAACCCAAAACAACAACTTAATCAATCGAAAATTCAGCACTTAGCCGATTAGGGTTTGCATTTAAGGAATCATTCATAATTGAAACCTTCAAGATCAAACCAATTGAAACAATTGGATCAATATCCAAGTACCATAGCGTATTTCCTCAAATGGTCAACCATCTCAATTGGTCAACCATTCCAAATGGTTTGGAACCCAAACCTCCAAACGATTTGCAAACCATTTGGTCACCAAACGGTTTGGTGAAACCGTTTGGACCCAACCTTTGAAACCGTTTGCCCTAGATATTTGAAGAGGTGTGTGATTATGATGATGTCATCATCATCAAGCTCCAAAACCGCAAAGTTTTTTGTGATTTCCATGGTCGTTGCATCAATCAACCAAAATATATTTTAGAAATGCAGAAAGGATCACTAATTGATAAGGAATTGATTGCAATAATAAAATTCAGGGTTCAAGTTTTAAAACCCACCTCCAATTGAGATACAAAGCTCCAAGCTCACGTCAACAATGGTGGATGAAGCTTTTGCAACTCCCCCTAGGCTCGTCCTCAAGCTTTTGGTTGAAAAGATTGGCTAGGGTTGAAGATGGAGTGAAGAAATGAAAAAATCAAGCATTGTTTTATGATTTCCACCATGAAATCAAGAAGAACGAAGGTCAAGACTTACCAACAGGTTTGGGGCGTCCTTCTCCTGCTCCCCAGCTCTCTCGTTGTTGGCCAAGGCAAGAAGGGAAAAGAAATTCTAAGAAAGGTCCTTAAGTGGGTTGGAAATGGGATATGTATAAGGAATTTCCAAGGAAAGAGAAAATGGAATTAATTCCTTTAATTCCCAAAATTATTTCCACCACTCCCCCCTCAAATCTTGGCCATGAAGCCATCTTCATCCTCTTGTAAAATGTCTTCATTATCCAAGGATTAAAGGAAAAAAAATTAAGCACCTTAACCCTTATAATATTAATATCCATATTTGAGTGGAAATTCTTTTTCTTATAAAAAAGGTGAGTGGAGTTTTCACCTCCTTGGGATATTTCCATTGCCTTTTCAAGGAACAAGGACGTCCACATGCATGGATTTCAACCAACATAATTTTGGTTGAAGGGCACTACAATTAGTATATTTATGTTTGCACTAAATTGAATTAGGGTTTCACTTAGGCTTAAATCTTGATTATTTATAATTTAAAGATTCTCTCTCCTCCAACTTAATTCAAATGAGGCGCCCCTCTCATTTTCTTGCCTCAACATGATGCCAAGAAATATTAGGGACCTTATTGAGGTGGTAATTTTCATATTGAACCCTGGGTTTTGGGTAAATTGCACATTACACCAAAACTAGGTTTTAATGCACAAACATTGCTTTCTCAGCTCTTTCTTGGTACTCAGACTACCACAAGCCATACCTATGCATCATATCCAATCTAATGATGCTTCAACATATGAGGAACATAATATCATGTACAATTTGCAATTTAACTGCTCAAATTGGGTAATTTGTGTTGGTATGTATGCCCTGAGAGCCAATCATGGGATGATTGGTGGGATACATTAAGATTGATTTGATAAACATCAAAGGCAAGCTTCCAAATCTTTCTGGTTCAGTCATATGAGATACTGATAGAACAGATTGAATGTCTAGAGAATAACAGTACTCAATGACGTATGCTTTCAGGTTAAGGACCTGAACGATGAGATCATACGGATGCTAAGAGTTTGTACATTCTTGTCATGTCCCTAGTCGGATGTCATTGTGGAAGGTAGATAGACAGCAATGACACACAAGACTAGATTGTGGTGTTGGTTGATGACAGAATCTCATTAGTCATGATATAGAGATATCAAACCAAACACATAGGTACTTGTTAGAGAACAAGTGTACCGGATAGACCCACCGTGAGTTTGACACAAGGAACCATGACATGGTAGTCACAATCAGTACTCACAATGATGGTGGTGAATGTGATTCTTTGACCTAAAATCACTACACTCAACACATGTTGTTGGGTACACTTTGACATCATCAAACGCAGTCCTGAAACATGGGTTGTTATAAAGGTGATGATTGGGTGGCTTTGACACATGGGGCTTTTGAGGGGTGAGTGATAGATATGGGATTTGTCCCTCCTAAGGGAGTTTGATATCCATGGCCACTTGATGAGTAGGATTGAGATAGGCGTGCGCACGCATGTGTGAATTAGTATGTGATATTGATGTCATACATATCTCCTTCAATCTACTCTAAGATCAAGAAAGTGAATGAACGTTGACAGGATGACTGGTCCATGCCTCGAGTTCATTCGGGATATGAGTGAAAAAGTAATTATACATTTGCTGTAACACCATTCATGGATTGTAGGATTGAAAGTTGTTCTCCAACTTTCTATTTCACTTGGGTAGCACTAATGTGTGACTAGGCACATCTCTTTGCTTGTGAAGTCATAAGTGTTATGGACTTTCACTGCCAACGTGAAAAGGACCTGCAGGGTCACACACATAGGATTTTACCTAGAAGAGGAGTTTTGTCCACAAACTATGTTTAGATTGATTACTAAAGGAGTTTGGTAGTTCAATTAAACACTCAATTAATTGATAGCTCAAAATCATAGTATTCAAGGTGTTGGATCGATTGATTAGAGTATAGGATTGATTGGAACTGTAATTGACTATTTCTGCACAATCTGCACTCCCAACCGATCGGCTCATGTGATGAACCGATCGGCTGAGCTTGGTGAACCGATCGGCTCAATTGGTGAGTCGATCGGCTCATGGACAGGGTGAAACGACCTGTTCAAGTGTTGAACCGATCGGCTCAACTGGTCCAACTGAGCAAGTTGGGAAAGTAAGATTGGTGAGAAATTTCTTTTTTGTTTCACTTGCCCAATTTGATTGGAACAAGGATTGGGATTGGTTTCCAATTAGAAATAAAAGAAGGAAAGTCAATCGGGAACTGATCAGGACCACGAACCGACCAGTTCAGAAATGAACCGACCATTTCATGGGCCCCAACCGATCGGTTCAGTGTGAAACGATCGGCTCAGTTTCCCAACCGACCGTTTCAGAAATGAAACGATCGGTTCAGGTTGCGCAGTTGGTTGTTTTTGTGGAAAATCTCGAACCCTTCTACTCCTGCTTTAGTCCCGCATTGCCCGGGATAGAGAACCTTGTCCCATGACCCTCCTATATATAGGGGTATTGGGGGCTTCTCTGGACACAACTCAGTGCAACCAGTTACTCTGTAAAGTTGTTGTTCTCTGGTTTTGGTAACCGAGAGAGCCCGAGCAAGTGCTACCCGAAAAGGGAGGCACAGTAAGGGAAAGACAACTACAGAAAGCGACTGGTAGCAGGAGAGTGTGTTGGAGACTAGTACGCCAACAGGAGGGTTTGACTCCTTCCAATTCCTTGTGGGACAAGGAGATTGGAGTTCCAGGTGGTCCGTGTGGACTACTACAGAGGTGGGAGGTTTCTGTCGCTTAGGAGGACAACTGTCAATCCCGACAGTCCCAGTTAGAGGAGGAGTTGTCAGTCCCGGTGCGACCAGGAGCTGCACAGACACTGTCCAAGACCGAAGGCAAAGACCGCACTAGCTGTGAGGTATTGTCGCCGAGCAAGCCTCGGGACAAGGTATGATTCCACAAACCTTTCCTTCCTATTGTATAGACGTTGACGTGTTTCCTTGGTTTGGGTTCGAGGAGGAGAAAATTTTTGTTTCCACTGCCTTCTCTGCCTCCCCAAAAACCCAACAGTGGTATCAGAGCCAGGTTAACTGCTCTATACTTTAGGATTATTAATGTGATCGATTTTGGTTTGTCGCCTTTATTTATTGCATATGATGCGTATAATATTGGCTTTATGCATGTCCAATCTTAAATCCACAAATCCCTAACTACATATATGATATGCAATATTAATGCACTCGATACACGTCGCCCTTAAATGAGTTTTGTGGTGGATGTATAGCGTGGTTATGGCCAATAAACCCTATCTATGTATGGTTGTTTGTGGTTGCTTGCATCTCGGTCTACGCACCGATCTTCCTTCTCCTATTCCTGATGTAACTCGAAATAATTCGAGATTTCTTTCCTACCTTTGCTCCCCTCGAATGTAACTTGGAGGTTTCTCTTTTTATAATGTAAAATAGGATAGATTTTATTTCCTGTTATGTCAAAGAACGGCGGACATCCAGATGACAGCTGAGACGATCGGTTCAAGGAGTGAACCGATCGGTTGACATTCCAGACGATCGGTTCAAGGAGTGAACTGATCGGTTGATGACCGGTTCGAGGAGTGAGATGAGCGGGTGGTGGCCAGGAGGAGATGCACGATGACCAGGCAAACCGATCGGTTGGAGGAGCCAACCGATCGACTGGTGGCTCCCAGACGACCAGCCAAAGTGAGAAGGTCATTCATGTGATGAGTTGATCAACTCAGATGGCAAAGCACAGAATTCATCTTGTGCAAGTTGCATGTGATGTAGACCTAGATGACTGTGATTCCTCTTGGCTCGAGGAATCACATTAGGATGGCCATAATCATCGCTTTTATCGTTTCGCATGTTTTCTGTGGGATATAGCATGTATATGATACGTACTATGTATTGTGGTGATTGGATATGTATATGTATATAAAACCAAATCCCTCTTTAAAATATTAAGTCTTATATGTCTTCCATTAGCGGCACACATGAAAAGCTCAATCGACCAAGTGTAGGTTACGTCAAAGCGTGGTGCGCCGTCCATCTTGTGGAAGTGTGAAGGGTAGACATGTAGGTTCTGCCAAAGCAGGGTGCATGTTTACCGTGTCGGCTTTTGGGTTAGACTTAACTGGTGATTCTTAGAGCGTCTAAGCCCAGAGGCAAGGAATGTTCATGTCAAGGTGTTGCGTATGTTCATTCATCAAGAGTTGCATATGATGCAATTGGCATGATGGCCTACCTAAATTGTCAACATTGTGGGCGATCAGCCAAAGCTGACTCATGACTTGATGAAATATGGATCTTGCCCACTAGAAGGTTGTACACTGCAATCTTCCGAATTGATGGTGAGGGCTATCAATTTGATGTAAAATAGTGGGAGCGATAATTAATTAAAGGCCTAATTATATCGTCAACCATTCAAATCAATCAAATAAGTCAAAAATGAGTTTTGGACTAAAATTGCATATATTTCCTTTTGTAAAATAAATGGTTAATCAACAATAATCACTTTATTTGCGATCGGTCTTTGAGACCAACAAATTAAATGGGAATAATTCCACGACTGGTTAGGATGATGAGAAGTGTTCTCAATCAAAGAGCGAAAGCTCGAAGTCCTAGTTATACCAGAACCAGATGAACTCAATCCCACCACATCAATGGTTGAAAGTATGCTTATGGAAGCATACCGAGGATGACATTAATGTGGAGCGCTTGATGTTGTGTTCTCCGAACTAATAGTTGTAGAGACAACATGCGACATATGATGTCTCAAGGACACTATCCTAGTATGTCATGATAGAAGGAGATCCAGTAAGGTATTCACACACTCAATGTGATTGGGTATGTTGAAAAACTGACTAAGAAGGATTCCCTCTGAGCCAAGAGTTGGATATTGGTATGACACTGCAAATGTTGCGAGAATCATACAATTCATGATAAACTACAACATGAACAACTTTGACAATCGTTGACAGAGTTGTTGTACATGTTCAGGATAGTAGAGGCAATTATGAAGAAAGACAAACCCTAATCTTTGATGTGATCAAAGAAAAGGTAATTCTTAAGGGCAAGGACAAGGGCAAAGCAAAGAAGTGTTCTGATGCTAGCCAGCAATCCAACCCGTCTTCAGCCTCAAGGCACATGGGAAAGGGTGTATGAGGGAATTGACCTTGATATCTGGAAGAACAAAAGAAGATGAAGGAGGGGATGGAGATCTCCGCCTAAGGTATCATGAAATGAACTGCTTCTTTATCTGAGGTATATGATACCAAGATATGGATATGTCATATATGATATGCAAGATCCACAAAGAAGTGATGGCCTTTGTGAAAGGACCAAGAAAGAAGAACTCATAATTGGGGCAAGTGTTGCTGCCATAGATTGGAGTATCTTTTAGTTTATTTCAGCCTAAAGGGCACGAAATCGAGTTGAGAACTGCTATTTCAATTTTTCAATAGAAACACTTTATTGTTGCATCTTGTTGAGACAAGGATGGCTATCAATATAGTTGATGTTTCAATTTCAAAGATATTATCTTTGTGGCAATGCCTTGTTTATCTTGTGATACTTGGTATGCATAAGATAAAATGATACCTAAAAGTTATAAATAACTCAAACAATCAAATTAGCATCAATCATGAGAAATTCTTTTCTAGTTTCCATGTGATGGATAAATCTAGACTCTTTTGGTTAGAGAACCATTTAGAGACATGAATATCTTGGACATGATTAATCAATCTTCACTAATGGTAGTGGGAGAATGATTATCCTAATAGGTATAATACATGTGATGTATTTACATACCTATTGGAACAAGTGCTAATACTTCAAACGGTATTTAGAGAAATACCAATATGAATATCTTGAAGTGTTCAAGAATATTATAAATGAAGTAAAAATTTGGTAAAGTGTTAATTCTTGATGAGATCCATGAATGAAATACTTGGACCAAAAGTTTGAGATCCTTACGAGTGATTATGATAGTGTATCATAGTGATCTCATGATTAAGGCATGGTGATGTCTAAATCAAGAAGGAATCATACTCTAAGGAGTTATAGAATGATTATCAAATAACTGAATTCTTCTTAAATAAAGAATACCCCACACTAATAAAGGACATTAAGAATCATAAAGAGTTGTGAGTTCTTATATCCTAGACAGATACACCTCAATTATCTATGTGATAAGTTGGTCATATGATGAGTCAACTATCTAGATGAATATGAGGAACCAGATTTTGAGCTATGGTAGATGACCATTACATCCTAAATGACTTCCATGTGAACCATAAGGTATGACCTTGATGGTAGCACCCATTGGATGGAAATCCATAAGTGTAAATAAGTCTTAAACGTTAAGACACATGGATAACATTTGAGAAGGATGATGCTTGTTGATTGCAACTTAATGACTAAGACATTTGGCATATGGCTACTAGAACCACATTCCTATGAGGAATAAAACAAGGATGTGTACGTGACACAACCTATAAGGTTTATGAATCCACTAATGCAAATGAAGTCTATAAGTTACAATGGACTAATCAATGTGATTGATTGAGTACAAGAAACTTAGAATTGGATCATTACTTTGATGATATAGTCAAAGGGTTTGACTGATATGTCAAAGATAAAGAAGGGATCTGTGATTTAGTGGGAGTGTATTCACATTCCACATGTTGATGTGAGATGGAAATGTTCTAGAAGGGAAATCCAAAGTGGAAATTATCTTTAGGGAAGATAGAGACATTTCCTATGTGATAGGAATAGAGATCTATAGAGATAGTTCTCGAAAACCTCTTGACCTGGAAAAGAGAGAGCATACATTGCCAGTCTGTACTGAAGGGTTCAGTATGCATAGATTCAGTGGGAGAAAACCTATCCATGTTACATGGAGTTAGTATCCCAAGGCCAAGTGTCCAATTCTTATGAAGAATGTGAACACTAAGAATAGATATGGATCTATCATGTATGTGATCATCCCATCATCTTGCATGTATGGACATGGCAAGAATAAAATGCATTCATCATCTTGTATGTAGGACATGACAATATGATGTGCTCATCCTGATAACTCGTATGTGGGACATGACGAGTGGATGCCTGTCTATTTCAGTAAGGGTTACTAAAAACCATGAGAACTTGATAAGTACTTATGAAGTACTAGTTCTATGGAGATAAGGAAGAGTTTGATGTAAAGAATTACATTGATGCAAACTTCCGAAAGGACAGAAAATTTAATCACAATATATATATATAGGATATATAAATAAGAGTGAAAGTTTGTTGATAATTGGAAATGTTCCGATAAAGCCATTTAAAACGAAATGTCGAGTATCTGTGTGTTAGAGAACAGCAGTGGATACTATATGGATCTGGAAGTTCATGAGATGAACTTATAGATATTCCGGTCATTGATGACAAGTATGGAATCCTTGATCATGAAATGTGGCTAAAGGTTAGCAAAGGAATACTAGATCACATATTACGGCAGCTGCATCTCATACGTGTGACGTACAGTGAAGAGATGTGAGACATGCAATTTATACTGACTTTGGCAAGGTGTTGCCATAACTCACTATGTTGGCACAAGAGCACAGTAACATGTGGGACATGTTTGAAGATCACTATGAGTATGATTCAAAGGTGATTGGCTTGCAGTGCAAGTGGGAGTCTGTTGGTATGTATGCCCTGAGAGCCAATCATGGGATGATTGGTGGGATACATTAAGATTTATTTGATAAACATTAAAGGCATGCTTCCAATTCTTTCTGGTTCAGTCATATGAGATAGTGATAGAACATATTGAATGTCTAGAGAATGACAGTACTCAATGACGTATGCTTTTAGGTTAAGGACCTGAACGATGAGATCATACGGATGCTAAGAGTTTGTACATTCTTGTCATGTCCCTAGTCGGATGTCATTGTGGAAGGTAGATAGACAGTAATGACACACAAGACTAGATTGTGGTGTTGGTTGATGATAGAATCTCATTAGTCATGATATAGAGATATCAAACCAAACACATAGGTACTTGTTAGAGAACAAGTGTACCAGACAGACCCACCGTGAGTTTGACACATGGAACCATGACATGGTAGTCACAGTCAGTACTCACAATGATGGTGGTGAATGTGATTCTTTGACCTGAAATCACTACACTCAACACATGTCGTTGGGTACACTTTGACATCATCAAACGCAGTCCTGAAACATGGGTTGTTATAAAGGTGATGATTGGGTGTCTTTGACACATGGGGCTTTTGAGGGGTGAGTGATAGATATGGGATTTATCCCTCTTGAGGGAGTTTCATATCCATGTCCACTTGATGAGTAGGATTGAGATAGGCGTGCGCACGCATGTGTGAATCAGTATGTGATATTGATGTCATACATATCTCCTTCAATCTACTATGAGATCAAGAAAGTGAATGAACGTTGACTGGATGACTGGTCCATGCCTCGAGTTCATTCAGGATATCAGTGACAAAGGAATTATACATTCGCTGTAACACCAATCACGGATTGTAGGATTGAAAGTTGTTCTCCAACTTTCTATTTCACTTGGGTAGTATTGATGTGTGACTAGGCACATCTCTTTGCTTGTGAAGTCATAAGTGTTATGGACTTTCACTGCCAACGTGAAAAGGACCTGCAGGGTCACACACATAGGATTTAACCTAGAAGAGGAGTTTTGTCCACAAACTATGTTTAGATTGATTACTAAAGGAGTTTAGTAGTTCAATTAAACACTCAATTAATTGATAGCTCAAAATCATAGTATTCAAGGTGTTGGATCGATTGATTAGAGTATCAGACTGATTGGAACTACAACTGAATGTTTCTACACAATCTGCACTCCCAACCGATCGGCTCATGTGATGAATCGATCGGCTGAGCTTGGTGAACCGATCGGCTCAGTTGGTGAGTCGATCGGCTCATGGATAGGGTGAAATGACCGGTTCAAGTGTTGAACCGATCGGCTCAACTAGTCCAACTGAGCAAGTTGGGAAAGTAATATTGGTGAGAAATTTCTTTTTCGTTTCACTTGCCCAATTTGATTGGAACAAGGATTGGGATTGGTTTCCAATTAGAAACAAAAGAAGGAAAGTCAATCGGGAACTGATCAGGACCACGAACCGACCGGTTCAGAAATGAACCGACCGTTTCATGGGTCCCAACCGATCGGTTCAGTGTGAAACGATCGGCTCAGATCCCCAATCGACCGTTTCAGAAATGAAACGATCGGTTCAGGTTACGCAGTTGGTTGTTTTTGTGGAAAAGCTTGAACCCTTCTACTCCTACTTTAGTCCCGCATTTCCCGGGATAGAGAACCATGTCCCATGACCCTCCTATATATATAGGGGTATTGGGGGCTTCTCTGTACACAACTCAGTGCAACCAGTTGCTCTGTAAAGTTGTCGTTCTCTGGTTTTGGTAACCGAGAGAGCCCGAGCAAGTGCTACCCAAAAAGGGAGGCACAGTAAGGGAAAGACAACTATAGAAAGTGACTGGTAGCAGGAGAGTGTGTTGGTGACTAGTACACCAATAGGAGGGTTTGACTCCTTCCAATTCCTTGTGGGACAAGGAGATTGGAGTTCTAGGTGGTCTGTGTGGACTACTACAGAGGCGGGAGGTTTCTGCCGCTTAGGAGGACAACTGTCAATTCCGATAGTCCCAGTTAGAGGAGGAGTTTTCAGTCCCGGTGCGACCAGGAGCTGCACAGACACCATCCAAGACCGGAGGCAAATACCACACTAGCTGTGAGGTATTGTTGTCGAGCAAGCCTCGAGACAAGGTATGATTCCACAAACCTTTCCTTCCTATTGTATAGACGTTGACACGTTTCCTCGGTTTGGGTTCGGGGAGGAGAAAATTTTTGTTTCCGCTGCCTTCTCTGCCTCCCCAAAAACCCAACAATTTGCACTTTAGTCCAAATCAAGTAAAACATTATTTCAACATTATTCAAAAAGGATTAAAATTGAAATATAAGTTCCTCTTGAGGCCTAATTACTTTTCACAAGATAATATTAAGCATCTGCTCAACCTTATTAGGCAAGTCATCTAGGGTTAACATATAACCCAGGTCAGGGATGTTACAGTTCACACCTGAACCGATCGGTTGGGGCACATGAGCCGATCGGTTCACTTCTGAAATGATCGGTTCACTACCCTGGTTAGTTCCTGATTGACTTTTCCTCTTTTGTTTCTAATTGATACAAATACCAATCCTTGTTCCAATCAAATTGGACAAGTGAAATGAAAAGAAATTTCTCACCAACCTAACTTTCCTAACTTGCTCGTTTGGACCAGTTGAGCTGATCGGTTCAACTCTTGAACTGGTCATCTCAACCTGTCCTGATACAATCGGTTCATCCCATGATCCGATCGGTTCACCAAGCTGAGCCGATCGGTTCATCACATGAGTTGATCGGTTGGGAGTGCACACTACACGGAATCAGTCAATTGCAATTTCAATCAATCTGATACCCTAATCAATCAGTCCAACACCTTGAACACTATGATATTGAGCAATCAATCAACTGAGTGTTTAATTGAACTACTAAACTACTTTAGTAATCAATCTAAACATCGTTTGTGGATAAACTCCTCTTGCAGGTTAAATCCTATGTGTGTTACCCTACAAGCCCATTTCACGTTGGCAGTGACAGTCCATAACACTTATGACTTCATAAGCAAAGAGTAGCGCCTATTCGCACATTAGTGCTACCCAAGTGAAAAGGAAAGTTGGATAACACCTTTCAATCGTACAATCCGTGAATGGTGTTACAGTGAATGTATAATTCCTTTGTCGCTGATATCCCGAATGAACTCAAGGTATGGAACAGTCATCCTGTCAATGTTCATTCACTTTCTTGATATCATAGTAGATTAGAGGATATACGTATGACATAAATATCACATATTGATTCACACATGTGTGCGCACGCCTATCTCAATCCTACTCATCAAGTGGCCATGGATATCGAACTCCCTCAGGAGGGACAAATCCCATATCTATCACTCACCCCTTAAAATCCCCATGTGTCAAAGCCACACAATCATCACCTTTATAACAACCCATGTTTCAAGACTGCGTTTGATGATGTCAAAGTATACCCAACAACATGTGTTGAGTGTAGTGATTTCAGGTCAAAGAATCACACTCACCACTGTAACATCCCTGACCTGGGTTATGAACTAACCCTAGGTGTTTTGCTTAAATATGTGATTAGATGCGTGTGGTTAACTTTTGAAATGTAATTAAGGCTCTTGAGGAACTTATATTTCAATTTCAGTCCTTTTTGAATGATGTTGAAACATTGTTTTGCTAATTTTGGACTAAAGTGCAAATTACCCAAGTTGAGGGGTTAAATTGAAAATTGAGCATGATAATAAGTTCCTCATGTGTTGATGCATCATAAGAAGGAAGATGATGCAGAGGTATGGCTTGTGATAGCCTGAATACCAAGAAAGAGCTGATAAAGCAAAGTTTGTACATTAAAACCTAGTTTTGGTGTAAAGTGCAATTTACCCAAAACCTAGGGTTCAATATGCAAATTACCACTTCAATAAGGTCTCTAATAATCTTTGGCATCAAGTAGAGCAAATAAAATGAGAAGGGCACCTCATTTGAATTATTTTGGAGGAGAGAGAATCTTGACATTAAAATAATCAAGATATAAGCATAATTGAAACCCTAATTCAATTAATGCAAAAATAAATAAAAATAATTGAAGGGCTTTCAATAAAAACTTAAATGGTGGAATTAAGATGTGTGTGTGGACGTCCTTGAGCTTGCAAGGATCAAAAATATCCTAAGGAGGTGAAATTCCACTCACCTTATTATAAGGAAAAGAATTTCCACTCAAAAAGATATATTATTATTATAATGGATTAAGGTGCTTAATTTCTTTTCCATTAATTCTTGGATAATGAAGAGCTTTTACGAAATTTTGAAGGTGGTTTCGTGATCAAGTAATGGAGGAGGATTAGGGGGAAATTAGTATAGAATTAAAAGAAAATGATTTCATTTTCCCTTTCATAAAATAACCATATACATATTCTTTATATATACCTTATTTCAACAACACATAAGGCACGTTTCCTTAGCCTTTCCCTTATTCCTTTTGCTTTGGCCAACCTAAGGAGATCTCAGGAGCAGGAGAAGGACGAACACCACCTGTAGGTAAGGTTTGATCATCTTCTACCTTGGATTCATGGTGAAAACCCTAAATCAATGATTGATTCTAGGTTTTCTTCACTCGATTTCCATTTCTAGCCATCCATTTCATCCAAAAGCTCAAGAACGAACCTTGGATAGTTGCTGGAGCTCCATCCACCATTAAAGACAAGGAGCTTGGAGCTTGGAGATCAAATTTGAGGCGGGTTTTATAACTTAAACCCTCAAACATTGCTATTTCATCAACCTTCTATGCTTTGTTGATTGATTTCTTCAATTTGATACACTTTTGCTTCTTTCCTGCAATTTCCATCAAGAACGGTTGCTGTTCTTGGGTGCACGAAGGAAGATTATGATGACATCATCATAAGCAAGCACCTCACCAAATATCTTGGGAGCAAACGATCTCAATGGTTGGGACCAAACGGTTTCACCAAAACCGTTTGGTGACCAAACAGTTTGCAAACCGTTTGGTGGCAAACGGTTTCAACACCGTTTGAAGGAGTTGACCAAGCGTGGACCGTTTAGGAATCTCGTTCCTAATTATGTAGTATAATGACCCTCCAAATTTGAGGGGTTAAATCCAAAGTAATCATAGGTTGAAGGCCAATCAATTATGCAAATCGAACTGAATTAAGTGTTGATTTTCAACCTGATTAACTTGACCTGTTTGGTAAAACGGTTTCAAAACCATTTGAAATGGTTGACCAAGCATTTACCGTTTTGGATTACTGTTTATAATTATGTTGGTTAATGACCCTCAAAATTTGAGGGGTTAACTCTAAAGGAATCGTGAGTTGAAGCCTAATAAATTAGTGAAACCTAATTGGATTATGTTCTGATTTTTCAATCTGATTAATTGAACTTTTTGGGCAAGCGGTTTCAAGACCGTTTGAGTGCGTTGACCAAGCGTTGAACGTTTGGGATTACTGATCCCTCTTATGTTGGATAATAATTCACCAAATTTGATGGGTTAACTCCCAAGGAATCATGAGTTGAAGGCTGTTCAATTAGGAAAACCCTAATTGCAAACAGTGCTGAAATTCCAATGAGTTAAGTTGAGATTTTGGGTTGATTAGCCCAAACGGTTTCAAGACCATTTGGGGATCACCCAAACGGTCTCAAGACCGTTTGGGGATCACCCCAAGACCGTTTGGAGGTCTGGTGTCAAGTATAGTTGACCAATTGAAGGTCCAAAGGTACTAATCATATTGCAATGTAGTGCTGATTTGTTGATCAACTCGATAGACCAATCCATGATGATTTTTCACTAAAGTCCAAAGGTTGGATGAGCCAAACGGTCTCAAGACCGTTTGGAGCTCATCCAAACGGTCTCAAGACCGTTTGGTGGTCACCCAAGACCGTTTGGAGGTCTAGGGTTGGGTATAGTTCAGTGGTTGAAGGTCTAAAGATATCAAGTTGATCTGCAATAGATTGCTGATTTGGTGAACACTTCAATGGACCAAACCCTAATTGGATTGCTTGGATTTGAGTGATATGATGGGCAAACGGTCTCAAGACCGTTTGGAGGTCATCCAAACGACCTCAAGACCGTTTGGGGTCAGGCCATACCCCATTTGAATTGTGGTTCAATAGTTATGAAGTAACGAGTTACACATTGGTGAATATTAAAGGTTCATTGATTCTAAACCCTAATTCAATTGATTCCAACCCTAATTAAGGATCAATTGAGGGTCAATTGAGTGTCAAATCAGTTGAGGGTTGACCCAGTTAACTCAATTGATTAGTGGCTAACATGTGCAAGATTGATTGAAGGGTTCAACATTGAAAACCCCAATTCAATGTGATTGATGGAAACCATATTTGGTCCATTCGGTTTTGAGGTGGTTTGGACCAAACGGTCTCAAGACCGTTTGAGTCCAAACGGTCTCAAGACTGTTTGGGACCAAACGATCCCAAACCAGTTGAGGCTTAAACGGTTTCAAAAGTTCAATTTTGTTAAGTGGTTTCAATTGCTGTTCTACTAAATGGTTTCACTTATTCCAAGATCACTTGGAAGGTAATAAACCAAATAGTATGAACTCTCAAAGTGAGTGAAGGTCAATGGTTTAAGTAATCAATCACATGATGTAATCCAAGGGAGATTAAGCTCTAATGACTTTGGTACAATGACATATCCTATGATGTCAATTCTTCTTTCAAGTTGAGTTGACTTAGCTTAATCGAGGATGAGGTAAACTTCATCTTATAGAGGATGAGAGAGAAGATGTTCTTCATGTATGAATGCCTAGTAAGGGCATGACTTTTAATAGTGAGATCATGAAACCCTAGTTATGAAGGTTAATGAACCATAACCCTATTAGAGGGCATTGATAGATGAAATTCTATTATATGATGATGATATAAACCTAATTCATAATGATGACATGGCAAGCTTTAAATTAAAGGTACTTGTTGATCATCTCCACTTAGGGTTAATAATAAACCCTAATTGGTTTGGAGTATTGAATTCACAAATGTAAAATAATTGGGGTCTGCTGTAGCACGACTGTGCTAGGCAGCACGGCCGTGGTGGATACCTCTGGCACGACCGTGCAAGGTAGCACGGCCGTGGTGATTCCCCTTTGCACGACCGTTTTTGACAGCACGGCCGTGGTACACTATTCTTGATTTGAAATGGAATGTATAGTTCACCCTAATTCCAAATAAGGTGAAACTATGAGAGAAACCCTAATTTTGGGTTATTCTTTATAATATAAAGCTCCAAGGTTGGATAATGAAGTGATAAGTTATTAACCCTAATTGAGATAAGGGAATGGTTACCCTAATTGAATTAAAAAGGAAATCCTAACCCTATCAAGGGTATAGTGGGAAATCCTTGAACAGTGATGTTATCATTACTTTGCATTGTATTGATATGAAATTAATGTGTTGTTATCATCTGTACTAATCATGCAGGTTTCATGAGATATTGAACATAGCCAGGTATGAGCTATGATGCCTTGTGTATTGAAAACACTTTACAAGTTTTATAAGCAGTGATATGCTATGTTGCCTAGTGAAAGGTAACAAAAGAGATTGATAAGCTTTAAGAGCCATGTGAAATACCTGCATTACATTTATCATGTTTATCTGTTAGATGACTTGATGGCATTAAGTTACCTGTTAAAGTGGTAACATGTATATTGATAACTTGAGGGTTTGAACACCCATATTCTAAAATCATGATGATGAGATGATAAGGGATTGAGATCCCAATGTTAGCAAAGCTGTGAAATGAACTTGATAGAAATAGTACTCATTCTTTATAGCAAATGTTATAATATTATATGATTGACAACATGCATGATGCTAAAAGAATGCTGTAATGTACTTAAATAATCAAGTGAAATGATATCATGTAGAGCCCTGACCATTGATCCATCATCGTCAGTAGTTAGGTGATGGTGAAACAGGTTTTCCTAAGGGAAATCTTGGAGAGCATACTTTTGAGTATGTGGGGGTTATGGGCGCGAATATCCTTACGCCCTAATGAAGGAATTGATGTGAGATAAACACTAAATCTCTCAATTCTTCATTATATGTATATGCCGGGATGATGTATCACTAATCTCCCGATGATGTTGTTAATGCCGCATCGATGAGAGATAAACAAGAAATCCCTCGATGGCGAAGAGAGTACAGAATGCCACTGTAACTCTAATAGCGAAGTTGCCAGAATTTCATGCATGTTGTTCCTCACACTGACTGAGGAGGATGAGGTCATAGAAATCCGGCTCTTCTGATGACCTATGTATGGTACCGATTTCGACTTCGCAGTGGTCGGTTGGAGTATGAGCGGTATATCTCATCTCCTCAGGACATAAGTATGTTTGTAAAATGTAATCAGCCGTGTAGCATATTTGCTTAGGGTTGAACTATGAGAATCAATGGTTGAGAATACATTGATTAATATGCTCTAGTTGGATAAATGATTTACATTATCTTTATATTCCTTATTAAATGGATAACTTGCTACTTATTCAAGTTACAACTGAAATGATTGTTTAGATATTACTGCTCTACATTGCTTAGAAATTGTACTATCTGCTGATAAATGTTTATATTTCCACTTCTCAGTGTTATTCTATTATCTGCAATAACAATGATTCTGGCAGAGAGTTATATCTCTCGCTGGGGCAATTATTCAATTGTCTCACTCCCGTGGAATTAGATTTTTAGGTAATCGCCGAGGAAAAGGTAGAAACCCTACAAAGGGTGAACAGCAGCAGCAGCAACAGCAAGGACAGCAGTGATCCTCAGGTGGAGTCACTGTCTGTGAAGTTCTGTATATAGAGAGTCCTATGTGTCGTCTCTGTACTCTCAGGTCCTAGGAGTCAGTAGAGTGTTTGATGTTGATCTGAGATTTTGGCTTGAAGCCTCGAGATTTTTGTATTCTGCTCATGTATAGTTTAACAGGGCAGACAATTTTATGACTCTCGAGATGAGATGATACAGAGATGTACTGATGAATCAGTTGTAAATAACTTACTTTGGTTCTTTATGATAGAGTCTCACAGTTTGTGGATCTTCTCGCAAAAAGTTTTAATTTTTAGTGATTTTCAGTAATTCCGCTGCTAATGATTCGCTTCCGCTTTACTTTAAATTAGTTCATCTTGCTTCCGCATTCGTTGACCTCGTTTTCCGCGACGGGTCACAACAATTTAGTGGTATCATAGTTCTAGGTTCGCTGAGTCTACAGAGACATAGGACTAGGGTTGTTGAGTCTGTTCTAGTGTCTTCCAGTATATCTGATAGTGTCTTCTGCTCATATAGGAGGAGAAGAGAAAACTAAAGATGTCTGGATCACATGAGGAACATGTTGCTGAAAGTAGTGTCGCTGCACACGGAGGAGGAGCAAGTGACCATCATAGGGAGGAGCCTGTGCCTGAACCACCCCAGTTCAACCCAGCTGACATGGGGAATCCAGCTTTCCAGGCTATGTTTGGGCAGTTCATGACTGCCATGACACATATGACTGATAGGATGCCCATACCTGCACCTAGGGCACCTACCCATCAAGAAGGACAAGGAGTCGGCAAGACGTTTGAACGACTTCACCGAGTTGGAGCTACAGAATATGCTGGGACAGCTGACCCAGCAGATGCTGATATGTGGCTAACTGAGCTAGAGAAGGCCTTTAGAATCCTTAACATCCCAGAAGCTGAGAAGGTCAGGCATGCTGTGTACCTTCTTAAGGGGAGTGCTGGTCACTGGTGGACCATAGAGGAGGGAAAAAGGCCAGGTGTGGAGATTGCATGGGAAGTATTTCGACGAGAATTTGTCAATAGATACTTTCCTAAGACCTTTCTGGATGAGAAAATCTCTCAATTTGAGAGATTAAGACAAGGACCAATGAACATTAGCGAGTACGAGGCTAAGTTCATGGAGCTTTTGTGGTTTTGTCTGCATATGGAAACCACTGATGAGGAAAGGATACAGCGGTTTGAGAAGGGATTAAATGCTGAGTTGACCACAAAAACTTAAAGTATATCTTTTCTCAGCATGAGTTAAACATGAGGCAACGTCGCTGGATGGAATTAATCAAGGACTACGATTGTACAATTGATTATCATCCAGGGAAAGCCAATGTGGTTGTTGATGCTTTAAGTAGAAAATCAGCAACACCAGCTCTAGATAAAGCACAGTTGAACTCCTTAGTGTGCTCTAAGAGAGATATGCTTATCTCATTGAGGCAAAACAACATACAGCTAAAAGTATTGTTGTTAGCCGGGCTGTTAGCTGAGATGCAAGTAAAACCTACTTTAAGATAACAGATTAAGGAGGCACAGAAAGTTGATGTTGTAGTTCAGCAGATTAGGTCAGAGTATGGTAGTGAGAAATGAGAAGGTTTCTATGATTCAGATGATCAGGTAGCCTATTATCATGGTAGAATGATAGTACCTGATGTTGATAACTTAAGGAAGTTAGTCCTGGAAGAAGCTCATTCTTCAATGTATGCTATGCATCCAGGAAGCACCAAGATGTATCATAACTTGAAAGATATGTATTGGTGGCCTGGTTTAAAGAAGGATGTTGCTGAGTTCGTGATGTGGTGTCCAGTGTGTCAACAGGTTAAAGCTAAACACCAAAAGCCTGCAGGAACACTACAGCCTCTGCCTATACCACAATGGAAATGGGATCATGTGACCATGGATTTTGTGGTTGGTTTACCCTGAACAGCCAAAGGTCATGATTCCATTTGGGTAATAGTTGATAGGTTGACAAAGACAGCACATTTCTTACCTGTCAAAACAACCTATTCTGCTGAAAAGTTGGCACATTTATATGTAGATGACATAGTGCGGCTACATGGGGTCCCAGTTACCATTGTCTCTGACAGAGGTCCCCAGTTTACAAGTCATTTTTGGGAGTGACTTCGTAAAGACTTAGGCACACAATTAAGGTTTAGTACAGCTTTTCACCCTCAGACATATGGACAATCTGAGAGGACGATACAAACCTTGGAGGACTTGCTTAGGGCATGTGTCCTTCAGTTTACAGGAAGTTGGGACCTACATCTAATCTTGATAGAGTTTGCCTACAACAATAGCTATCAGCACAGCATTGACATGGCACCTTATGAAGCTTTGTATGGTAGACGTTGTAGATCTCCCCTATGTTGGTATGAAACTGGTGAATATCAACTTTTGGGTCCTGATCTTATGCAGCAAACCACTGAGAAGATTAAAATAATACAACAACAGTTAAAGACTACACAGGATAGGCAAAAATCCTATGCTGACAAGCGTCGTAGACCTTTAGAATTCCAGGTTGGAGACAAAGTGTATCTCAAGGTCTCACCTTGGAAAGGAGTCCTTAGATTTGGAAGGAAAGGAAAGTTAGCTCCTAGATTTATGGGGCCTTATCCAATCATTGAACGGATTGGAAAGGTAGCTTATAAACTAGAGTTACCACCTGAGTTGCAAAAGTTACACCCAGTGTTCCACATTTCCATGCTAAGGATATGTCATCCTGACACAGATTCAGTTCTACAGCCTATGGAAGTTGAGCTTAATGATGATATATCATATGTTGAAGGACCTGTGTTGATTCTTGATAGAAGAATCAAGAAGCTGAAAAAGAAAGATATTAGTCTTGTAAAAGTCCTCTGGAACCACCGTGGCATTGAAGAAGCAACGTGGGAACTAGAGGAAGAGATGAGAAGGAAATACCCTGCTCTTTTCTCTTAACATGTTTTGTAATGATTTCGGGGACGAAATCCTTATAAGGGGTGGATAATTTGTAACATCCCTGACCTGGGTTATGAACTAACCCTAGGCTTTTTGCTTAAATATGTGATTAGATGCTTGTAGTTAACTTTTGAGATGTAATTAAGGCTCTTGAGGAACTTATATTTCAATTTCAGTCCTTTTTGAATGATGTTGAAACATTATTTTGCTAATTTTGGACTAAAGTGCAAATTACCCAAGTGGAGGGGTTAAATTGCAAATTGTGCATGATAATAAGTTCCTCATGTGTTGATGCATCATAAGAAGGAAGATGATGCAGAGGTATGGCTTGTGATAGCCTGAATACCAAGAAAGAGCTGATAAAGTAAAGTTTGTACATTAAAACCTAGTTTTGGTGTAAAGTGCAATTTACCCAAAACCTAGGGTTCAATATGAAAATTACCACTTCAATAAGGTCCCTAATAATCTTTGGCATCAAGTAGAGCAAAGAAAATGAGAAGGGAACCTCAATTGAATTATTTTGGAGGAGAGAGAATCTTCACATTAAAATAATCAAGATATAAGCATAATTGAAACCCTAATTCAATTAATGCAAAAATAAATAAAAATAATTGAAGGGCTTTCAATAAAAACTTAAATGGTGGAATTCAGATGTGTGTGTGGACGTCCTTGAGCTTGCAAGGATCAAAAATATCCTAAGGAGGTGAAATTCCACTCACCTTATTATAAGGAAAAGAATTTCCACTCAAAAAGATATATTATTATTATAATGGATTAAGGTGCTTAATTTCTTTTCCATTAATTCTTGGATAATGAAGAGATTTTACGAAAGTTTGAAGGTGGTTTCTTGATCAAGTAATGGAGGAGGATTAGGGGGAAATTAGTATGGAATTAAAAGAAAATGATTTCATTTTCCCTTTCATAAAATAACCATATACATATTCTTTATATATACCTTATTTCAACAACACATAAGGCACGTTTCCTTAGCCTTTTCCTTATTCCTTTTGCTTTGGCCAACCTAAGGAGAGCTCAGGAGCAGGAGAAGGAAGAACACCACCTGTAGGTAAGGTTTGATCATCTTCTACCTTGGATTCATGGTGAAAACCCTAAATCAATGATTGATTCTAGGTTTTCTTCACTCGATTTCCATTTCTAGCCATCCATTTCATCCAAAAGCTCAAGAACGAACCTTGGATAGTTTCTGAAGCTCCATCCACCATTAAAGCCACGGATCTTGGAGCTTGGAGATCAAATTTGAGGCGGGTTTTATAACTTAAACCCTCAAACATTGCTATTGCATCAACCTTCTATGCTTTGTTGATTGATTTCTTCAATTTGATACACTTTTGCTTCTTTCCTGCAATTTCCATCAAGAACGGTTGCTGTTCTTGGGTGAACGAAGGAAGATTATGATGACATCATCATAAGCAAGCACCTCACCAAATATCTTGGGAGCAAACGATCTCAATGGTTGGGACCAAACGGTTTCACCAAAACCGTTTGGTGACCAAACGGTTTGCAAAATGTTTGGTGGCAAACGGTTTCAAAACCGTTTGGAGGAGTTGACCAAGCGTGGACCGTTTGGGAATCTCGTTCCTAATTATGTAGGCTAATGACCCTCCAAATTTGATGGGTTAACTCCAAAGGAATCATAGGTTGAAGGCCAATCAATTACGCAAATCGAACTGAATTAAGTGTTGATTTTCAACCTGAATAACTTGACCTGTTTGGGAAAACGGTTTCAAAACCGTTTGAAATGGTTGACCAAGCGTTGACCGTTTGGGATTACTGTTTATAATTATGTTGGTTAATGACCCCAAAATTTGAGGGGTTAACTCTAAAGGAATCGTGAGTTGAAGCCTAATCAATTAGGGAAACCTAATTGGATTATGTTCTGATTTTTCAATCTGATTAATTGAACTTTTTGGGAAAACGGTTTCAAGACCGTTTGAGTGCGTTGACCAAGCGTTGAACGTTTGGGATTACTGATCCCTATTATGTTGGCTAATGATTCACCAACTTTGATGGGTTAACTCCCAAGTAATCGTGAGTTGAAGGCTATTCAATTAGGCAAACCCTAATTGAAAACAGTGCTGAAATTCCAATGAGTTAAGTTGAGATTTTGGGTTGAATAGCCCAAACGATTTCAAGACCGTTTGGGGATCACCCAAACGGTCTCAAGACCGTTTGGGGATCACCCCAAGACCGTTTGGAGGTCTGGGGTCAAGTATAGTTGACCAATTGAAGGTCCAAAGGTACTAATCATATTGCAATGTAGTGCTGATTTGTTGATCAACTCGATAGACCAATCCATGATGATTTTTCACTAAAGTCCAAAGGTTGGATGAGCCAAACGGTCTCAAGACCGTTTGGAGATCATCCAAACGGTCTCAAGACAGTTTGGTGGTCACCCAAGACCGTTTGGAGGTCTAGGGTTGGGTATAGTTCAGTGGTTGAAGGTCTAAAGATATCAAGTTGATCTGCAATAAATTGCTGATTTGGTGAACACTTCAATGGACCAAACCCTAATTGGATTGCTTGGATTTGAGTGATATGATGGGCAAACGGTCTCAAGACCGTTTGGAGGTCATCCAAACGACCTCAAGACCGTTTGGGGTCAGGCCATACCCCATTTGAATGGTGGTTCAATAGTTATGAAGTAACGAGTTACACATTGATGAATATTGAAGGTTCATTGATTCTAAACCCTAATTCAATTGATTCCAACCCTAATTAAGGATCAATTGAGGGTCAATTGAGTGTCAAATCAGTTGAGGGTTGACCCAATTAACTCAATTGATTAGTGGCTAACATGTGCAAGATTGATTGAAGGGTTCAACATTGAAAACCCCAATTCAATGTGATTGATGGAAACCATATTTGGTCCATTCGGTTTTGAAGTGGTTTGGACCAAACGGTCTCAAGACCGTTTGAGTCCAAACGGTCTCAAGACCGTTTGAGTCCAAACGGTCTCAAGACCATTTGGGACCAAACGATCCCAAACCAGTTGAGGCTTAAACGGTTTCAAAAGTTCAATTTTGTTAAGTGGTTTCAATTGTTGTTCTACTAAATGGTTTCACTTATTCCAAGATCACTTGGAAGGTAATCAACCAAATAGTATGAACTCTAAAAGTGAGTGAAGGTCAATGGTTTAAGTAATCAATCACATGATGTAATCCAAGGGAGATTAAGCTCTAATGACCTTGGTACAATGACATATCCTATGATGTCAATTCTTCTTTCAAGTTGAGTTGACTTAGCTTAATCGAGGATGAGGTAAACTTCATCTTATAGAAGATGAGAGAGAAGATGTTCTTCGTGTATGAATGCCTAGTAAGGGCATGATTTTTAATAGTGAGATCATGAAACCCTAGTTATGAAGGTTAATGAACCATAACCCTATTAGAGGGCATTGATAGATGAAATTCTATTATATGATGATGATATAAACCTAATTCATAATGATGACATGGCAAACTTTAAATTAAAGGTACTTGTTGATCATCTCCACTTAGGGTTAATAATAAACCCTAATTGGTTTGGAGTATTGAATTCACAAATGTAAAATAATTGGGGTCGATGTAGCACGACTGTGCTAGGCAGCACGGCCGTGGTGGATACCTCTTGCACGACCGTGCAAGGTAGCACGGCCGTGGTGATTCCCCTTTGCACGGCCGTTTTTGACAGCACAGTCGTGGTACACTATTCTTGATTTGAAATGAAATGTATAGTTCACCCTAATTCCAAATAAGGTGAAAATATGAGAGAAACCCTAATTTTGGGTTATTCTTTATAATGTAAAGATCCAAGGTTGGATAATGAAGTGATAAGTTATTAACCCTAATTGAGCTAAGGGAATGGTTACCCTAATTGAATTAAAAAGGAAACCCTAACCCTAGCAAGGGTATAGTGGGAAATCCTTGAACAGTGATGTTATCATTACTTTGCATTGTATTGATATGAAATTAATGTGTTGTTATCATCTGTACAAATCATGCAGGTTTCATGAGATATTGAACATAGCCAGGTATGAGCTATGATGCCTTGTGTATTGAAAACACTTTATAAGTTTTATAAGCAGTGATATGCTATGTTGCCTAGTGAAAGGTAACAAAAGAGATTGATAAGCTTTAAGAGCCATGTGAAATACCTACATTACATTTATCATGTTTATCTGTTAGATGACTTGATGGCATTAAGTTACCTGTTAAAGTGGTAACATGCATATTGATAACTTGAGGGTTTGAACACCCATATTCTTGAATCATGATGATGAGATGATAAGGGATTGAGATCCAATGTTAGCAAAGCTGTGAAATGAACTTGATAGAAATAGTACTCATTCTTTATAGCAAATGTTATAATGTTATATGATTGACAACATGCCTGATGCTAAAAGAATGTTGTAATGTACTTTAATAATCAAGTGAAATGATATCATGTAGAGCCCTGACCATAGATCCATCATCGTCAGTAGTTAGGTGATGGTGAAACAGGTTTTCCTAAGGGAACTCCTGGAGAGCATACTTTTGAGTATGTGGGGGTTATGGGGGCGAATATCCTTACACCCTAATGAAGGAATTGATGTGAGATAAAGACTAAATCTCTCAATTATTCATTATATGTATATGCTGGGATGATGTATCACTAATCTCCCGATGATGTTGTTAATGCCGCATCGATGAGAGATAAACAAGAAATCCCTCGATGGCGAAGAGAGTACAGAATGCCACTGTAACTCTAATAGTGAAGTTGCCAGAATTCCCTGAAAGCTATTATAGTAGAGACACGAGATGTCCTGCATGTTGTTCCTCACACTGACTGAGGAGGATGAGGTCATAGAAATCCGGCTCTTCTGATGACCTATGTATGGTACCGATTTCGACTTCGCAGTGGTCGGTTGGAGTATGAGCGGTATATCTCATCTCCTCAGGGCATAAGTATGTTTGTAAAATGTAATCAGCCGTGTAGCATATTTGCTTAGGGTTGAACTACGAGAATCAATGGTTGATAATACATTGATTAATATTCTCTAGTTGGATAAATGATTTACATTATCTTTATATTCCTTATTAAATGGATAACTTGCTACTTATTCAAGTTACAACTGAAACGATTGTTTAGAGATTACTGCTCTACATTGCTTAGAAATTGTTCTATCTGCTGATAAATGTTTATATTTCCACTGCTCAGTGTTATTCTATTATCTGCAATAACAATGTTTCTGGCAGAGAGTTATATCTCTCGATGGGGCAATTATTCAATTGTCTCACTCCCGTGGAATTAAATTTTTAGGTAATCGTCGAGGAAAAGGTAGAAACCCTACAAAGGGTGAACAGCAGCAGCAGCAACAACAAGGATAGTAATGATCCTCAGGTGGAGTCACTGTCAGTGAAGTTCTGTATATAGAGAGTCCTATGTGTCGTCTCTGTACTCTCAGGTCCTAGGAGTCAGTAGAGTGTTTGATGTTGATCTGAGATTTTGGCTTGAAGCCTCGAGATTTTTGTATTCTGCTCATGTATAGTTTAACAGGGCAGACAATGTTATGACTCTCGAGATGAGATGATACAGAGATGTACTGATGAATCAGTTGTAAATAACTTACTTTGGTTCTTTATGATAGAGTCTCACAGTTTGTGGATCTTCTCGCAAAAAGTTTTAATTTTTAGTGATTTTCAGTAATTCCGTTGCTAATGATTCGCTTCCGCTTTACTTTAAATTAGTTCATCTTGCTTCTGCATTCGTTGACCTTGTTTTCCGCGACGGGTCGCAACAACCACCATCACTGTGAGAACTGACTGTGACTACCATGTCATGGTTCCATGTGTCAAACTCACGGTGGGTCTGTCTGGTACACTTGTTCTCTAACAAGTACCTATGTGTTTGGTTTGATATCTCCATATCATGACTAATGAGATTCTGTCATCAACCAACACCACAATCTGGTATTGTGTGTCATTGTTGTCTATCTACATTCCACAATGACATTTGACTAGGGACATAATAAGAATGTACAAACTCTTATCATCCGTAGGATCTCATCATTCAGGTCCTGAACCTGAAAGCATACGTCATTGAGTATTGTCATTCTCTAGACATTCAATTTGTTCTATCATTATCTCATATGACTGAACTAGAAAGAATTGGAATCTTACCTTTGATGTTTATCAAATCGTTCTTAATGTATCCCACCAATCATCCCATGATTGGCTCTCAGGGCATACATACCAACAAGATAACAAGACAATTTTTAAATGCGGAAAACATTCTCTTGATCTCTAAAGAAAGATGGTTGAAGATGCCAACAAAGTCAAAAGCGCCACCATTATGCATCCTTTTGTTACATTCCTCCCAAATGAAGTGGACAGCGCCAGTGATGGCCCAAAGCTCAATGATTCTGGAGTGTTTAGACCTATTACCAAGATATGTGTGGCAGCCATAAAGAGAATAAGAGGATCTGATGTTGAGCTTAAGCTGAGCTCGTCCCCATATATACTTCCAATATTTGCAGCTCCCGAAAAGATGAGTAACTGAGTCATTGTTTTGGCCACACAACAAGCATGCAACGATAGGAGCCCCAGACCAGGAGTTGATCTTTTCCAAAGTAGGAAGGACATTAATGAAAGCTCTGAATGTAGTGAGACTCCATCTAGGATAGTGCTTAGATAACCAAAGATTACCATAAGCTTTATCAATAGGATGCTTTTGCCTGGTGTTATCCCAAAGATCATTGCCCTCCCACATAGAGAAGGAAGGACAAAGAGAAGTCATATGCCTATGACAAGTAGAACTATTCTTGGAGATAGTAGTGAAGGAATTTCCATACCTACAAGAAAGCCATGAGCTCCATATGCATTGAAATTGAGTGAACCTTTTAATACGGCGTAAAGTATAGAAATCAGCAAGCTCATCAAGTCTCTTTAGACCAAGACCTCCTTCACAAAGCGGGTAGGCAAGTCGTACCCAACAAGAAGGATGCACCGAACTGCCCCATAAGAGATTTGAAAGTAACAAATCCATTCAATGTAGAACAACTAGAGGAATGTCACCCATACGTAGCCAGTAGCAAATCAATCCCATAGCCACTAGTTTGCCAACCAGATAGATAACCATATGCAGGAAAGTCGCTTATCGTCCACTGTGTGGCGGCATGCAACTTGAAAACCTCTTTATGATCAGCATCATAAGTATCAGCACAAGCTTCCCACAGTTCTTTTAACTCCTCAACCAACGGTTGTAGGTAGACATCTATGTCCATTCTGGGTGGAGTTGGACCAGGAATAATCATCGATAGGATAAAATTGGGAAACTTCATGCACAACCATGGCGGTAAGTTTACGGAACCAATACGATGGCCCAAATGCTATATGATAGACTCATGAGGCCAAAGGGATTAAATCCATCAAAAGTTAATCCAAGGCGAACATTGCGAGAATCAAAAGCAAACTCAGCATGTATATTATCAAACGTCTTCCATGCTGGAGAATCTGTTGGATGTCAAAGAATCCCGTCCTTGGTATGACTTTCATCGTGCCACCGTATGAGTTTCGAAGACATGAACAATCTGAACAATCTCTTCAACCTAGGAGTCAAGGAAAAGTAGTGCAGGACTTTACAAGAAACTCCTTTCTTGTTAATATGAATGTTTTCTACACCAGCTTCATCAATTTTGATTTCTTTATATCTAGAAGCACCACATTTCAGACATGAAGTCATATATGCAAAATCCTTTGGATACAAAATGCAGTTACTTTTGCAAGCATCGATTTTATCATAGTCAAGTTCAAGGTCCCTGATTATTTTTCAGAATTCATAATAAAAGTCGGGCAACGTCTCTCCCTCTAGAAGCAATTCCATCAAAAGCTCAAGCAGCTCCGAAAATGACTTATTACTCCAATTTTTGACACATTTTATGTGAAACAACCTCACAATAGTGTACAATTTAGAGTACTTCCTACTTCCAGGGTACAGTTCCTGTGCAGCAATCTCTAACAGTTTGTAAAATTTCTTAGCTTCTACATCATCAACAAATACAAATCGATGGTCGTCTTCCATATTCTCTCCATCCTGTGATACACCATATGCATCATGCAACATGTCTCTCAAGTCATCTTTGAACGTGTCATTTTGTGTTTGTGAATCCTCAGAGCTATCAAATGAACCCTCACCGTGAAAAATCCAAATTGTGTAGGTGGTCAAGAATCCATTACATAACAAGTGTTCAGTTGCGACTTGCCAATTATGCCTATGCACATTTAAGCACTGCTTACAAGGACATAAGATAATCCCATCTCTACTGGATTTTGAAAATGCATGCTCTATAAATTTAACCACCCCAAGTAAATATGTCATGCTTGTTCTATGTTCCTCATGGATCCAACTTTTATCTATCATGACTACCTATAACAATTAAGGAAAAAAAGGATAAGAATACAAAGTATTAAAAATCGTTACATAACTTAGTTGCAATAAGATTCAAGAGCTCTTTCTCAGATCTTGGGCAGAGTTTGCCCAGACTAGTAAGAAATTGGACTTTTCAAAACCTAATGAGAGACAGTGGCATGGAGGCCAGTCCAGGCTCTACCAATGAAGAAAGCATCAACTACTCACTTTCTAAATCTATCCCACTTGTTTAACATTGTAGGGAGAATATAGTATAATTAAAATACAATATGTACGGAGGCCAGGTCAGTCTCTCGAATGTTCATCTTGTTGCAATTATAGGATTGATAGAGAGAGGAAGAAAGAGAACTGGATAGTGGCAGAGCCACATTTGGGCCATGTGAGGCATGTGCCTCACACCTGCTCCCAAATAGTATTCATTTTGCAGTTATAACAGATTTGGTAATGATAGTTCCTGTATTGGCAGTATTTTGTTGGTTCTTATCAATTAGTTTTAGTTATCCAGAATAGAGGGGGACAAAAGAGTGGTTTCACAGAGCAGGGATACGTGACACATGCAAATTAAAATGAGATATTAAGGATATATAGACTCATGTGCGTTGGATTTCCTCTCTAAAGTAGTAGTTGTCTTTTAATATGTTATTAAGTAGCTTATATTTCAACATTGGATAGTTCATATACATTGAGGAATATAGACTCATGGCAACATTTTTATCTTTTGTATGACCAATATGTACGTAATGGTGACAACCATGGATGACGAATCTGAGTAGACAATGTTGCATGATGACAATAATGTGGAGATGATCATTGTCAGACATCAACACCCACCAATATCTCTCTCACCACCTTATTTTTCTTTTCTAATTTGTTCTTTATTTTTTGCATATGGTTTCCCTAGAATACCTAGATTGATGTAATTCATCTAACTACGTCATGATAGTTTAACATTATAATCAACACATGATTGATTTTGTATTTCAAATTGAATTAGCTACCATAAATATGGTTGTTAATCACATAATACAAGGAGTAAATATGTTGAAACAATTAAGCTATCGTAACATGAAAATAGTCTCTCAGGATGCACCTCACCCACCTAAAATTCTTGAGTCTGCCATTGGAACGGGATATAAAATATATATCATATGTACAGAGAGAAGAGTATAGGGTAGGCACCGTCAGACGTGGGAGCAACACCAAAGAGAAGACTAGACGGGAGACGCCACTAGAGAGCGTACAAAATAGGGGAGTGTTGCGGGAGAGAAAATGGTAGGAGCATCGTCGGAGAGAAACTAGAAAGGGGCGCCTCTGAAGAGAAGACCAGAAGATGCGCCATCAGAGAGGGCTTCCACCGGAGAAGGCCTGCTACTGGGGGAAAACCTCACTGGTCGTCCGATCAGACAGTGGGGCGTAGAGAGGAGAGCATACAGAGGGCTTCAGACTTGCGGAGGTTTCGGCCTTGTTAAAGGCGCAGAGAGGAGATCACTTGGCATCAACGTCGGACGGCAGGCGGTTGGAGTCGGGCGTCGATCTGGAAGGCAAGGCGCATGGCGGTTGGAGGCCTAGATGGCTTAGCATTGGCGGCAAGGGAGGGCATCGATCGGATGCCTTGAGTCGTATGGGATGGTGTCGTGTGGATGGGCGGGCACAACGTCGTATGCGGGAGTAGATGGGAGTTGACGGGAGTAGATGGGCGCAGCGTCTGGGTACTGGGGGTCGGGCATCGATTGGGAAAAGAAACAGGGTCGGGGTCGGGGGGTAACTGTCCAGTGTTTAGTAGATGGGGGTACAATTATTTTGCATACAATTAAAATGAGTGAAGATGTGTAGCTACATCTTATTTACGGAGGTGGTTACAATCGTTTTAGCTATACAAATAAATTTTATAAATAAGAATGGCTCTCGCTACATATACATTAATTGTAGCTGAAGCAATCGTAGATAAATCATTATTTTTTTATAGTGTATCAAATAACTCTAAATAAGATTGCCACAATGTGGATGGGATAAGAAGGGATCTAGAGTTTTTTCTTTATGGGAAGGGCATATTGCAAAATGGAACTCACATGCTCATTCAAATTGATCTTCTTTGGCATTCTTCATGTTGTCTTCCTTTGAAAAGTACAATCATCCATCAAGATTTTGGCATATGTAGGAATATGCTTTATTGCATCAAGCAATGAGTTATTCAATTTAACTTGCCTAAAGTCTTCAAATAAATCAACATTGTGTTTTTATCTCCTTTTTAGGGAGGGCTCATATAAGGCATTTGGGAACGAGGGCTCAAAAACACTATTGAATCAACTTGATCTAACCAAGGCATTACTTGAGTATTCAAATCATTTTTAGGGATCATAGGAGGGCCTTGACTTGGCAATGGTGTGATGGCTGGGATCCCTAATAGAACATGAGGAGAGGAATCATTCCTGATTGGAATAGAGGGTATAAAACTTGGTATCATATAACGAACAGACGACGGTCCCACACAATTTCTTAGTTCTCATAGCGGTTTTGGGACTGACTTTTACAAGAAAGAAGTATGAAGATTTCCATTGAGATAAGAAGACTATGACTAGGGAAATCATATTTTGATGGGACTCTAGAGATCATCCAACTTGGATATAAGGGAGATTGTCTAGTGTGGATTCACAAGAAGAAGATGAAGAGAGAAATATAAAAGCACGAGAGTGAAAAGAGAGGGAGATAGGAGTCTAGGAAACCTCAACATAAAATTTTATAGTCACTGGGACTATGAACCAAGGTTGAAGGCAATTAGGACTCCTCCCATAGTGATCTAATTTCTTAGAGAGGAAGACACATAAGTAAAGAATCTGGAGGTGGTGTGTGACTTAAAAACATAGGCATGACACTAACTTAGATCTGAACGCCAAAATCTAATTAAAATAGGATAAAATGTTTAGTTATTATCTATTGGAAATCAATTAGTTTAGTTTGAACTAATATTGAGGATCAAACATGATCTCCAACTCAATAAGACTATGAAAAAACTTATATTACACTAGATTTATATTTATATTTACCCCTTAGAAGTTACAACCAAAGTAGGGTTTCTCCTTATTTCCTAAAACTTATCATTATATACTACCACTATTCTCAAAACTTATGATTTAAAGATGTAGCAATATTTAATTATCGTAAAAAGAGTCCCAATAACTTATCTTGCATGATAATTAACATTCAACTTATTTCATTTATTGAATCATTGAGATCCATCATTAATTAAAATAAGGGAAACATTAATTAGCACATGTAATATACGAAATTCAACTATTACATATGTATATGTTTAAAGCATATTTCAGTCCTCATTAGTAGTCATGCATGACTATACTCATCATAATATTATTAACCTTATTAAACTAATATGAATCAATAATGATTTACATGACATTTATTATACAATTTATAAACTCATCTTACATATTTGGTCGTCTAAGGATATTGGGTCCATCTAGATGTGCATTAATCCATGTTAAAGTATTTCAACATGTAATTTTATTACAGTAATAATCATTTTACCAACTATTTGCCTCCTAGGGTCAGTCAACTATAACTCGGGGTTTAGATCAAAAGAATCATTTTCACAAATACATGTTATGAACATCTTCTAATTCTTAGGGTTAGGTTGTATAGATTCATGATTTACAGATATAAGACAACTAGGAGGTACATATGAGTCATACAAAGAGAATTACACTCACTAAGACCATTCTTACTTAACGGAGCGAACTATGGTTTCACTATGTTAAAATGAGTTTTTTGTTTACCATTCTATTAAATAAATCTTTAGATACATTAGGATTTATATATAAACATGGTTGGGATAATTAATTACAAGTTCACAAAAATGTAGTTGGATTCCTACACTTTATGGAATAGATGTAAAGGCAAGGATTCCATAAATCATGTATCGACACTTCATTTCTTGAAACCTCCAATGAACCTAAAAAATTTCAACCCCGCTTTTCTTCATATAATTTAAAGTAAAATATCCAAATATATGTCACTCAATAGGGAGTGACTACATCTTATTTTATTCCAAATTGTCTCTTGGCCCAACCACAACTTCCAGTATTTCAAAGACGATAGGATCAGTCCACTAAAACCTTTATCTTCACATCACAAAATCCACATGTTACAATTTCATATAGGGCGCATTATAAACTGTCTCCTAAAATCAAAGTTTAGAATAACTCAATACCAAACTCATTCATTGTACCATATTATGGGAAACCAAAGTAGATCCATAATCTACAATATCTAACATTTAAAAGCATAACATATGTTTTATTAAGAATATACAGTTTCATAAGATTTTTAAAGCAATGTTCATCTCAAATTACCATGTCAACCTGAATCTTATCGAAATCGGAGTTTTCACATTTGATTATCCAAAATTCTCTCGTATTCAAAAGTTTCAATATACTCAACCCAATTTGATGTTATATGATTTCCCATAAATTGTAACAGAGTTTTCTATGCCTAAGAGTGTCAGTAGTGGTCAAAAATCTAGTCAAAACACTTTCCATGTTGGTTTGTGACCGTTGTCCAATGTCCATGATGGTCCGTTATGAGAAGTTTGCTTTTGCAGTGATAATATTATATCTCCAGGGCTATGGTTACATCATGTGTTGCTTCTGGTCTCGTATTTGGTGTCTCTATAGGATGAAACGCTTATATGTCCTCGTTAAATATAAATTGTATCATTTGATAATGCTTGAAAATTCTCGTCGGTGTATCGCTAACTAAAATCGTGTACGTTGAGAGTCTGTTGGGATGGAACTTTGTTCCAATAATCTACCGCATTGAAGGGAACAGAAGGGCGGGTCAGAAAAGTATACTCATATGTCCATAAGCTCAAAAAGGGCAGGATGGGTTCCCCGTCCCATCCTTTGTGTTCAGGATAATGTGTCCTGGATATCTCAACGTATACTTTGCCATGGGATGCACAAGTGAATGGATGAGATGTTGGGGGACAGAAGTAGAGATGGAGAATGGATACAGAAGATTTAGACCCGGATGGGACGAGAAGAGGGTGGGAGATTAGGACGGCTCTCATTGCGGGCCCACGACAATCAAGTAGCATATCTAAAACTTCTTTAGCATGGTAACTGACTACGATAGAAGTTGCAGGTAGTAATGGTGACGTATATCGGTGTATGCAAGCAGCCTCGGTGTTTTTTGCGATACACGATAAAAAGGAGAAACATCAAAGTTGTAGACTGACTCGCCAAGTAGCTTTCATACTGATAGACAAAATGAAGCTTTAGACAAAATGAAGAGTACTGATATACGCATCCTACTTACACCAATACTCACTTTCAGATCTTGTCCTTAAATTCAGCCATCCGCGTGATACTTAGGAGGCACGCTTGCATATTGTTTACTAAAAATAAACATTGTGCGAATAGTCGAACAAACAGGCAGAGGTTAAAATATCTCTCATACCCTCCACTCTCATTTTTTTTTAACGAGGCTTCCTCTTGCTCCCGCCCCACCAAGTGCCGCCTGTTAGCTGCTTCCTCCTTGTCCAGTCCAGTCCGCCGCCGTCCCACCCAGACGATTTGCCCACTGGCTACCTCCTCCTCTCCTCCATCGCGTCCAGCCCGTCATCGTCCCGTTGGCCCAGACACCGTCGTTGTCGAGCCTGCCACCACACCCAACCCGCCTTCATGATAAAGATAAGCCGTCATATTGCCCAGCCCGCCTTCGTGACCAAGATAAGCCGGCATATTGTGTAGCCCGCCGTCATGATTGGGACGCCATCACGTCTAAGTTGATGTGGAGTCAGCTCGCTACCATGCCAAGGTTGTTGTTGTGATCCTCTCCCGTCGTGCCTTCTCCATCGACTACTGTCACCATCACAATAACATCGCACCGTTGTCGTGGCCATACCGCCTCCTCCGTCGTCAACTTTCAACATGTGCACGTGACATTGGATCACTCATTAATGTTGTCATTTTTACTCATTTTCAGTTGTTGGTCATTCACCTGGGCTTGATATTGTAATGTAGACAAATTCGACATTTGTTGAACGAATTATGGTGTTATGACATTTGTAAATGAGTTTTGATTTTGTTTTAAATAAAAAAGTAAGCATTTATGAGTCATATGCAATAACATAGAGTTAAGCATACATAAATTAACTTTTTTAAAATGGATATTCATCCTTGTATTATATACTCTGGTCACAAAATTTTCCTAATTGGAAGCAATGTCTTAATTTATATTTAGTCTCGTTGAGGATGTCTTTTGGTAGTGCAATGACGAATTGTCATTATGTTTTATAATACTTGAAGTTATAGAAAATGATGAATGGTCATTATGTCTTGTAATATATTATTCTAATCATGGTATTTCTTTGACTGTAAGCAATGTTTTTATTTATATCAGGTGTTGTTAATAGATTTGGCACTGTTTTGAACATATTTAAGTACGAATTTCTGACTAAAACGTGAAACGTAAAACGGTACAAATATGACTCTAGCCAATAAAAAAGATAACTTGGATGAAAAAAGGAAAAAAATGAATTTGAAATAGTTGTCATGTGTTTGTGTGCGAGAATTAAATGCAATTGATTGATTGGTGGTGGGTGGTTAGATGGAAACATGAGTTTGTTATAGCAGTGACATGCATGCAATCATGCAGGCATTCACTCGCAGTAACAGACTTATACCTTAAAAATTTGTGTCGCACTAGGCTATAGACTTTTTAGTAGTGTGTTATATTCTTAGTACTTCTTTTAGTACATGTAAATAACATTTTTAACTTATCATCAAAATGTGCAGAAATATAATTTTGCGCAACCATACATTTTATGCAGTTGTAAAATATTTTATTAATTTTTTTTTATAATAGGAGGCATTATACTAGTTAATTTTAGGTATGTTTGTTGATGAATTTTATATTGTCTTGGACATTATTAAGCATTGTTTTTTTTTTAATTTGTGTTCTTGAACGTAATTAAGTATGACATTGTTATTTTGTTAATTTTTGTTCTTAGATAAAATGTTATAATGATTTCCACATATATACAATGAATAAAAAAATTTTGTTATGCATAATAAACAACCAACTTTGTATTTTATTTTTCTAGTCAAATGAACATCTGATTATATGCATTTTGCTAGTTTATATCTAGTGTATTTGTTAATACTCTTTGGCACTACATTGAACATATACAAGTATTGATTCTGAACTTAACCTTCAAATATGTATAAATATGTACGTAGTCAGAGCATGCATTATATCCTATTAAAATGTGTAGGGAATTTGAAAAAAAAATCGAATTTTCAAATCTGCTGTTTTGTTTTTAAAGATAGTAATAACTGTAAGTAATTGGGTTGTTGTTGCTTTATTGTAACGGTTATTTTACACGTAAAGGAGATTTTCAATCATGTTGCATGAGTCGCTGACCCATTATTTCATGTTTTTGACGGCGCACATTTCCGATGTGGTAGTATAAAGCCTGATGGAAGATGTATGGTGTTAATAATTTCCCAAATTGAAGCGTCCGTCACCTAGAAGAATCACTAAAATCTCCATGACTTGGCGTGAAAGTTTCTTACGAAAACTTTTTTTTCACATATCTGGATCAAGAAAATAGAACTAGGTCTTTGACACGACTCTATGAGATGTCGTATCATTATATAGCTAGAACTGATTTAAATGCTTGGCCTTTTCCTAAAACAAGGGAATACTTAAGTCATTAACATAGTTACACGTACTAACAATGTCAAAACGTAAATAAAAAAATTGCCGTATTTGTCCTGCAAGAAAGCAACATAACTACGCCCCATTACTGGATCTGAGTTTGACATTTTTGGATCTGAGTTTGACATTTTCCTTTTACATCTCTACTTTACATTTTGTAAGAATTCGATTCCTTCAATCCTTTTCAAGGGAAAGAGGATTAGCTATTTGACATGACTCACAGAAGTTTCGCTGGATTGTATAGCTACAATTGGTTAGGCTGTCTTTACCTTTTCGTCAATCACATATACCCAATTTGTTAGCAAAGCAACACGTGTGGTAAAAACCTAGAAAAAGAAAATTTGCCATTCTTTTCCTGCCAGAAAACGACGTAACTAGGACTCATTATGCAGTCCTACACCGGTAATGACTAGAGTTTTTTTTTTCTCGTGACCCTGCTTATGTCTTCTCAAAATTACGTAATATCCCTTTTCTTTCTCGTAATCCCAGCCAGCCTCTCTCACTTTTTCCTAAATGCCTAAACCTCCGTGTATCTTCTGAGTTCTTTCCATCACCTGCCGCCACCGGTATAGCTCTTTATTTTTTCTATAAATCATTTTACACTCTCGCCTTTCATTGAACAAAAATCAGGATGATGAAAAGACGACCCAACTTTGAAGTTCTGAATTTTTAGGTGGTTTCATCTTCACATCACAAAATCCACACGTTAAAATTTCATCCGGGGTGCATTATAGAAACCTCCTAATCTAAAGTTTAGAATAACTCAATACCAAACTCATTACGTTGTACCATATTATGGGAAACCAAAGTAGATCCAAAATCTACAGTATCTAACATGTAAAAACATAACATATGATTTCTTAAATATAATATAGCTTCATAGGGTTCTCAAAGCAATGTTCATTTCAAATTACCATGTCAACCCAAATCTTATCGAAATCAGGGTTTTCACATGTTCTTATCCAAAATTCTCTTGTATCCCAAAGTTTCAATATACTCAACCCAATTTGGTTTTATATGATTTCCCATAGATTGTAATTGAGTTTTCTATCCTTGAGAGTGTCAATAGTGATTAAAAGTCTAGTCAAAACACTTTCCATGTTGGTTTGTAACAGTTGTCCAATGTCCATCAAGGTCCGTTGTGGGAAGTTTGCTTTTACAGTGATAATATTATGTCTACAGAACAATGGTTACATCCTGTGTTGTTTCTGGTCTCGTATTTGGTGTCTCTATAGGATTGAAACGCTCATATGTCCTCGTTAGATATAAATTCTATCATTTGATAATGCTTGAAAATTCACGTCAGTGGACGCTAACTAAAATCGTGTACGTTGAGAGTCTATTGGGATGGAACTCTGTTCCAACAATCTTCATTGAAGGGAACAGAAGGGCGGGTCAGAAAAGTATATTCTATGTTCACATGCTCAAAAAGGGTTGGGACGACGAGAGGGTGGGAGATCAGGACGGCTCTCAACAATAATGTAGGATATCTGAAACTTCTTTAGCAAGGTAACTGACTACGAAGTTGCAGCTTGCAATCGTGACGTGTATCGGTGTTCGCAAGCAGCCTCAGTGCTTTCCGCGATGCACGATAAACAAGGAGAAACAACAAAGTCGTAATAAGGAAAAGAATAGGACAAATTATAAGTCAGAGGGCACCAAGTAGCTTTCATAATAGCCAGGGGAGTCAATTAATAGACGAAGACCATAACTTGCCGTGAAGGTTTCTTACCAAGACATCTTTTTGCACATCTCTGGTTACATTTCGAAGAGCAATTAAATCCCTCCGTTTCTTTTAAGAAAAATGTAACTAGATCTTCCTGAAGGTTTCTTACCAAGACTTCTTTGATACGACTGTAGGAGTTTTCGTAGCATTATATAGCTACAATTCGTGCTAATGCTTGGCCTTCTCCTAAAACATGGGAATACTGCAAGTTATTAACATAGCTACACGCACTAACAGTGGTAAAACCTAAATAGAAAAATTTCTATGTTTGTCCTGCAAGAAAGCGACGTAACTATGTCCCACTACTGGATATGAGCTTGACATTTTTCTTTTACATCTCTACTTTACATTTTGGGCTAATTTGGTTGGCTGTAAAACCAACCAACACTAGGAAAATAAAAACAGGAAATGCCAGACGATGAGTTGGAAGGGCAACATGTCCGTCTGGTTTTAAGTAGCTTGAATGCAGAATTTTAATTAGTTTCTGTCTGGTTGTACGTAGTTGGGGCATGCTGCAAACCGAGCTGCATGTGTAATTACACAGTTGGAGAGGCTCATATCTGCACTGCATGAAGAAATGTACTTTGCTAGCTCCGCATAAAGGGCAACAACGGAATTCTGGTGACAGATGAGTGAGAAAAAGAGGCAAGGAAGTGAAACTGCGCCCAATAATGGCGCAGTCCGTTTTCTTATATTTCTACATTGCTGAAAGTTATGCTGCGGTTGGTTTTCTCGGTGCGGGGTAGGACCACGTCCAACCAAACGCATGACGTTGAAACCCGCTTGAAGTTGCAACTGCATGTTTTTATTTGCAGCTCCAAATAAGCCCTTTGTAACAATTCGATTCCTTCATTCCTTTTCAAGGGAAAGAGGATTAGCTATCTGACATGACTCCCACAAGTTTCGCCGCATTTCTTAGGTACAATTGGTTAGGCAGTTTGACCTTTTCGTTTATCACATATACCCAATTTATTAGCAAAGCAATACGTATGGCAAAACCTAAACAAAGAAAAGTTTCCATTTTTTTCCTGCCAGAAAACGACGTAACTAGGCCTCATTACTGGGTCTGCGCTGGCAGTCCTTTACCGGTAATGACTAGAGTTTTTCTCGTAACCCTACTTATGTTTTCTCAAAATTACGTAATATCCCTTTTCTTTCTCCTTATTCCGGTCAGCCTCTCTCACTTTTCATAAATTCCTAAACCTCCCTGTATCTTCTTTCCATCACTTGCCGCCACGGAATAGCTCTTTGTTTTTTTCTATAAAACATTTTACACTCCCACCTTTCACTGTACAAAAATCAAAATGATGAAAAGACGAGCCAACTTAAAAGTTCTGAATTTATAGATGGTCAATGTTCATCTAGTCGATTCTGGTTGGATTATGCCAGGCTCAGGTCAGGTCGCATTGTGCCTAATTCATGCAGTGTTTCATTAAATTTCATGTTTGTGAACTTTTTTGCTAATGTCCAATAGTATTTTGGGTCAAATTTGGATTAGGTTTATGTAAGTTGAAATTTGCCCAGGTCAAACTTGTATAAGCCATGTTTCGGCTCGTTCATGTAGGATTTAATAAATCAAAACCCACTAACATGTCTAAATCTAGCAATATTTATAAAAATAACATGAAATTGGTTATGTGTATTCTATGATAAAAATCAACAAATACATGATATTAAGGAATATTTATTTTTAAATTATAGGTTATTAATTTCATATATATGGGTATTGCTCAAAATAATCTTATAAACAAATCAAATTCAAACTATAAGTATATGTATATTGTGTGTGTAAAATTAACCATATAGATTTATTAAATCAACTATATAGATTGAATTAACATTTCCTATATTAGGATGGGTCTAAAAAGTCGTTAGAATATCCAATATACATAATAAGATAGAGTAATAAATCATCCAATGGATTCTACAATTTTCATAACTAACCATTGTTCTGGAAATGTACATCTTCTCTCATATGATAATATATGCATGTTAGATCAAGGTAATTTTTAATAAACATGTAATCTAAGTGCTATACATTATACCCATATAGTTGAATATTTTGTAAAGGTTTTGTAAGCATGTTAAATTGAGATGGGCATATATAAGCAACATAATTAGGTACACAATTCTTTGAGTGTATATATATAGTATTTCAGACATATAACATATATACCTTCTACTTTTTTACATTTCTCTTTTTAACAAGTACTCATCTAGGTACCTAATTGTATTTGCAATTAATAACATAAAAATCAAGATTTATTAGTCAATATTAACTAAATAACATTTAATTAATGTTACAAGTTTTAATATAAGTAACATATTATTCAAGTATGGTAGTGGGTTGGGTTTTGCTACATTTGTTCCAACCAAAACATGTATAATTGAACTTGACCCAACTATGTCAGACTTACAAAAGTATGTTCTAAGCCTGGTCTGACATGAAATGACTTGAACATTTAACAAAAAAGACTATGACCAGTGGCAAAGCCATATTAGGGCCCCATGAGGCACACCCAACTTTTGCAAAACTATACAATAGCTCATAGAAGTCAAAGTCTATTATAAAGATTCTCACTACTGAAACTTTTTTCTAAAAGATGATTTGGTTTCCATTTTAGCCATGTCTCAGTGCCCCCGTATGATTTTCCTTTTCTAATAACTTTTGTCTAATTTACCAATTTCTTAGTATGAGTGTCATCCTAGATTTCTCCCTTCAATTCAATTTTATCTTAACAATCGCAGTAAAGAAGATAATCTATTACGTTTTTCTCTACTAACTAATCCTTCCTACATCCTCAATGCTTTTGGTTCTTACTTTTTCAATTCACTACTAATTATAATGTCTAATTCATGTTCATCCAATCATTTGAAACTTTAATAGAAACGCTCTTCTATCCTATCAAGATACTCCTGGTGCTATATAAACATGATGATGGTTTGATCTAACAACCGTGTTGTCCCTTTTTGTAGAAACATAATGGTGGGCTTTTCTAACTAAAATTCCTTCCCTTTCACATAAGCATCATGGTGACACAAGTGTAAGAAGAAAAGAAGGATAAAATGGATGAAATTATCACATTTAGAGGAGCACCAAAATTGAAGATACCACAATAATGAGCAAAAAGAAAAGACACGCATTGGGAGGTCAATCTGTCGGACAAAAATATCACAATTAGAAGATACCACAACAAGGAGCAAGAAGAAAACAAATACATTTGGTGGTCAATCTGTCAAATAGTATGTCATGTTCTCGCTATAGTCATTTGTATTTGGTTGTTTGCCAAGTTTTCTCGATTTCATCTCTTTAATGTTAGTTTTCTTATATATTAACTATTTTGGTTTTCTTCACCATGGTAGTGTCATGATTTCACTTTTGAAGATACGTTGTTTTGTTTTGATAGATAGCAATTTTGCTTTCTTGGTTGGATGCACATGCATAAGCATTGTTTTTTATACTTTCTATGAAAGTAATTATTTAGACAAAGTAAAAGCTTAGTGATTCAAACAAAATTTATTGATGTGAGCTAGGATTTCCTTGTTGAAAGGATGAAATCAGATATAGAAATGGAAATTACTGCAATAAGAAATGTAAAACATTGTTTGTGAAGTAGGATGGGTGAGAGTATCTCGATGGTTGCTTGATTGTCTAATTTGAAAAAAGAAATCTTCAACAAGTCTAGATAGACGTGTCAAATGGGTGAGTCACATTGAATTCAATTTGAGTCATTGTAGGTGTGGATTATGCGAGTGCAGGTCAAAAGACTCATTTATAAATAAGTGAAACAAAAACACACCTAAATTAGACCCAACAAGCAATGGGCCAGTCTGTGGATTTCCATATAATAGAAAGTAAATTGACGTTTAGTTGATAGTAAAATAAATAAAGTATAATATATTCCATGTATCACTTTTTATAGCAGCAACAAAGGTAATACAAAAAAAGATGCCCACTTGTGACTATAACCAACCCTAATCTAATTAATTTGAATAATTATTCAATTGTTAGAAAATTAGTAAGACTATATAGATGTGTCACCAATGGGCAAGCCTGCTAAACCTGGCTAATAAATCGGTGGGCTCAAGTTTGACACAAATTCAAACAGATGACTGAATTCTTTACTCAAACCCTTGTTAAACTGGTTGACCACAAGTATCCATAGGTCAATGAATCAATTTGATAAGTCTTAGTCTTGAAACTTAGGTTTTGATGTACTCATTCCAAGATATGTAGCTTTGAAGCGAACCTCTATGGTAAATGGTGTAGTCTTCGAAAATTGAACTTCTTTTACTTGTGCCTAATCGATACTGAATTTCTGACTCGGCTACTATTTATGACAAAACTCAAAATTCAGCACGACCGACTCGAGTTAGACCAATGCTACCAGACACCTGAACCAAGTTAGAGCTAACCTGAACCTGACTACCCTGAACCGATATGGTTCAAAAGCCAAACACAAACCTAAAATCATGCAATTTTTCAAGTTGAGTGTTTTTTTTCTAGTTACGTTAAGTGGGAGGTAAGGGAGTGAAATGTACCCAAAAAATCCCTTGTTTTGTCATATTAGGTGACAAAAAGGATATGAGAGGGGGTATTTAAGAATGTGATAAAAGAGAGAGGGTATTTAATTGGAATTTGTAAAGAAAAGATGTTCTTCTATAATTTTGAGAAATTTGAGAGGATAATGGGAGAAAAACTCAATAGTCAAAATGTAGAAAAATAAAGAATTTGTATCCAAGTAAATTCTTCGTGTCATTCATACAAACTCTCTCTTCAAAGCAAGCAATCCGATTTCTAAAGTGTATCTTCATCTAATCATGACCATTTTTGGGCAATATTCCCACTGTATGAGTCATGATTGTTGCGTGGACAACTGTCTGCATCCTATTCTTGCAGATTCTTGCACTTAGTATATAGCACGAGTCATGCAATAATTTCATAAGAAATAAAACAAATTAGTATAATGCATAGTAGTTGTTTCTTTTTCTTTATTTTTCTATGGGATGTAGTGGAGAAAAGTACGCAGAAGATGTCACACTCTGATTTATTGTCCAATGAAAAAAATATGGGAATCGTACTAACCTACAATTTACACTTGTTTCCATGCAATTATTATATGAGTGTACAATAATCTTTGTAGGAGTTAATAAATTTTCATTATAGTATGTAACAGACATTTTCTTTCCTTATTTTTTCTATGAGGTGGAGTTTTTGGAGGAAAAAAATAGATGTTGCTCTCTAATTGGTCGTCATTTAAGAAAAATATAGGACTCGTATTGTATGCGTCCTACTATAATATCGTAAGAATCAACAAATTATAGCCAATTTTTAAGACAATTATAGTATTGTCATATAATAATTTGGTAGGATTTAGTATAATTTGTTATCAAAAAATGTTTTTCTCTTACAATTTTTCTCTGTGAAAGAAGATCTTGGAGAGAGGTGAGGAAAAATGTTGGATTGTGTTTGATCGTTTTATATCCATACTATATATAACCAGCCGTTGGGAATTAGTAAAATATTTTTTTCCAGCATTTTTTTTGAAATTACACACAGGTCCCTGTGTGTGTATAATTTTTTTCTTTTCTTTTTATAATTATAATGGTAAAACAACGGATAAAAAGTAAAATTAGCCAATACATTAATTCCAACTCACGACCCTACGCCGATTCAAATAGGCGGCTTGGTCTGGCCTGGTTGTGCCACACTTATTTCATTTTTTACTAGCAAGAAAACGATGTAACTATAGGTCCCATGCCCGGGTCTGCGCTTGCGGTCCTTCACCGCTAATGACTATTGAGTTTTTCCTCATTTACGCTGACTTTGTGAACGCCCCGAGTAAAATAGTCAAAGCGCTGAAGAATGAAGAGTCCGTATCCATGTAAAATTCATCGTGTCATTCATACAAGCTTTCTCTCTTCAAATGCATTTCTTCATACTCCGTTTTTCTGCCATATTCCCACGGCATGAGCCATGATCGTTGCAACAACAGCTCTGCGTTTCCTCGTTCTTGCAGTTTCTACCCTAACCCTTGCTCCGATCATCGCCGCTGACGACTCCTTGTTCCCCGGAGCATCCATCAATGGCACACACACACTTGTCTCCGCCAAGGGCACCTTCGCCCTGGGGTTCATTAATCCCAGCGGCAACAGCAACTTTTACTTGGGCATATGGTACAGCAGCATCTCGGACCCGAAAGTGGTGTGGGTGGCCAACAGGGATAGACCCATCACAGGCAGTGCCGCAGCCATGTCATTGACCCTCACAAACTCCGGCGATCTCGTAATTACCAGTGGATCAACGGTGGTGTGGTCAGCCGGAGTTGGGAACTCAAGTAACTACGTCGCACGCCTGACGGACGACGGTAACTTCGGTGTGATCGAGCGAAGCAGCAGCGTCTATGTCTGGCAAAGCTTCGAACACCCTACCGACACCATACTGCCGGGGATGAAGGTCATGTTCAACCGCCGAACGCGCCAGGGTACTGCGATCAAGTCCTGGAGGAACGCCACCGATCCGTCCCTAGGAGACTACACATATGCCGCAAGGATTCGTGGGTACCCGCAGATCGTGATGGATTATAAGTCGGCCACCCTGTGGCGATCCGGCCCGCTGGTTGGCTGGTACTATGACGACGGCCCTATATCCGGGACAGAAACCGTTTTCTACTATGAACGGACGGAGGAACAGATCTACTACTACTACAGAGTAAAGGACGACAGCATGCTGGTGCGACTGGTGATGAATCAGACAGCTGGCGTGTTACAGAAATGGGTTTCGGCAGCGGGTGGCGGGTGGGAGTACGGAAAGTACTCACCAGAAACGCGGTGCCAGCACTATGCTGTGTGCGGGGTCTACGGCGTCTGCTCGGCGGAAACGTGCGAGTGCGTCGACGGGTTCGTGCCTAAGATGCCCGGGAACTGGAGCGCCGGGTGTGTGAGGAGGACGGCACTTGACTGCCGGCCGGAGGGGACTACAGATGGATTCGTCAAGGTCTACGGGGTGAAGATGCCAGACTCAACAAGGCCGTCTGGAGCAGTGGAGATCACGGGCTGGGGGGCGGCGGCGCGTTGCAACGAGACTTGCCGGACGAAGTGCTCCTGCACTGCTTATGCGCCAGGATCAGACGGAGGCAGCTGCATCATGTGGTTCGAGGACCTGCTCGACCTTGGCACACCTGACATGGGCAAGCAAGATCTCTTTGTTCGGGTGGCCGCCGCCGATATAGGTAATAGCATTTGATTATGGGCCGATAGACTTTTCCGAAAGACTCCTATTATCCTGATATTGATTATTTCACAGTCTTCCAACGCAGCAATTCTCGCCACAGGAAGAAGTTCACTGTTGCTGGAATTCTGATAGGAGTATGTTTGTGCGTAGTGCTTCTTGTTGGATTGGCAGCATATCTCATCAAAAGATGGAGAAGAAAAGGTAAATGAAATAGGTTGTTGAACTAGAATTCAGTAATTTATCTCACAACTCGTTCATAACGCGTCATGTGCAGTTACAAATGGGGAAAGAAACTTCTTGGCAGACTCCGACCTGCCTCTGCTCGACTTTGCCACTGTATCTGCAGCAACCAACAGTTTCTCTCAGCAGAACGTAGTAGGGGAAGGTGGTTTTGGAATTGTATTCAAGGTAGGGTATAAACTAAGGTACTGATCGAGAATTTTTGTTTACTGTCATTGGTATCTTGATCTGATTACAACTGTGCAACACTGATTGGTCGACAGGGTCGACTTGAAGATGGGCAAGAAATAGCCGTGAAGAGGCTTTCTTGGGACTCAAAACAGGGGTTTGAGGAGTTCATGACAGAGGTGATGCTGATCGCAAAGCTTCAGCACAAGAACCTGGTCAGGCTTATTGGCTGTTGCATCCATGAGACTGAGAGGATGTTGATATACGAGTACATGAAGAACAAAAGCCTCGATCAATTCTTATTCGGTTGGTAACTCAATCTTTCTCTTCAACTCTGATTATGATGATTTCTAAGAACAATTGTACTCTCTTGCTTGTGTTTCGACCTTTTTTCTGATAGACAAGAAAAGAAGCACTCTGCTTGATTGGCCTACTCGCTATCAGATCATCCTTGGAGTTGCCAAAGGGCTAATGTACCTTCATCACGACTCTAGAGTCACGATCATCCATCGTGACATGAAGACTGGCAATGTTCTTTTAGATGCAAACATGGAGCCCAAGATTTCTGATTTTGGAATGGCTCGAATCTTTGACAGGGATCAAAGCCAAGTTAAAACCAAGAGAGTGGTCGGAACATAGTAAGTATACTTTACACTATTGTACAAGACAGAATGCTTCATTGACCTGTGTACTCATATACCTTGATCTGTGCTCCTTCAAATGCAGTGGTTACATGTCACCAGAATATGCATTAGATGGCATCTTCTCAGTGAAGTCGGACATCTTCAGTTTTGGGGTTATAACCCTTGAAATCATGAGTGGTTTGAAGAGCAAGGCAATCTTTCATGACGATCCATCCGACAATCTTCTTGGATGTGTAAGCAATGCACAATGATAACTATGTATTTGTTTCACAGTCAAGGCGTCAAACTAATATGTCATATTGTTTATTTTTGCAGGCATGGAATTTATGGAATGAAAATAGGATCATGGAACTAATAGACCCAACAATCTGGCCTTCAATATCGGTGCCTGAGGCCTTGAATTGCATTAACATCGGCTTGTTGTGTGTTCAACAGAAACCGGAGGATCGGCCGTTGATGCCGACAGTGGTGTCCATGCTGGCAAATACTACCGATGAATCACTTCCACAACCAAAACTCCCTGGCTTCTACTATTTTAAAGATCCCACAATGGACGACCCAGTATTGCGTAACCATGAAGTACAATACTCCACAAACGATGTTAGTATAACTATTTGCAAAGGTCGATAGAAATTAGGAAACAAATTTCTTGTCAAATGTATACATTGTAAACATTTTTTGTTGTTGTTCCATCAATTCGTGGAAGATGTAAACAACAATGCCATGTAAATTTTGAGCATATGATTCATAGAGAAATTTCATGTGGTTTTTGATCAGTCTTAAGATCAAAATTATCAATTCAAACAAAATCTTGTTTGAATCATTTCTTTCACCGTTATTACCTAAATTGCTTTCATATTCCCATATTTTGATATACAATCCAAGTTGCTTTTTTCACTACATCAGAAATAGTTGAGTGTTATACATTTATTGTGAGGCTTAAGGGCCCAAACTCTAGCCCATGTACATTCTATGCTGATTTATAATTTGTGTGCATCATGGTTCCTTCAATTTTTATTACAAAGGTATCTTCCATGGTGACGAAAATATGATGTGAGAGCTATGGTTACATTTTGTGTTGTTTCTAACCTCATATGTGGTTTCTCTATGGGATCAAAACACCCATATGTGCTTTTTATGAAGGGTTTGTCCCATGTATTTTATTCCATCAAATTGCTTTGAGCTATTACAATCAGTTCGTGTGGGTATTGGTCTCTCATGTTCTTAAAATATTTCAACTCAAAGCTTGCTTTTCCACTAAGTGAGTACCAACATTACACGATCTATTGATATTCAAGCTAGAAACTGAACTAAAATCTCTACTCATCGAATGATGTCCTACATGATGGAGGTAATGTAATCTTTTCTCGCAGAGGATTCTTGAGGGGGTTACCAATGATTAGTGAGTCTATCTTGACATGAATTGATTTGTACTTGATCTATGAAGCACGGACACAGACACGTGACATGGCATGGACACGGACACGGATACGGGACAAAACGATTTTTAAAAATATAGGACATAGACATGGCGTTGGACACGGCATACCCACATATATACATATATGTATACATATACATATTTACATAAATACATGTGTATAAGTATACATGTACCCACACACATATAAATGCATATACAAACAGTGTTTTTAAAACTGAACCGGACCGGTTAGACCAGTGAATCGGTAGCTGACCGGTTTGGAAGCCTAAAAAATTGGTTATGTGTCTTTTTCTGATCCACCGGTCAGAAATACAGTCCAACTGGTCCAACCAGCCGATCGGACTGAATCAGATTGAACCAGTGGTTCAAAGAGAAGGAAAAATAGAAGGTAGAATACATATAGGAATTTACATATATGTATATATATGTATATAAATATGACATATATATGTATGTATTTATATAGAAAATATACATATAAGGTAAAACACACATATATATGGCAGGATACAATACACTCGAGTGTATTCGGAGTAGAATACACTCAAGTAGTTTTTCATGATGCAATATTTTTTTTCAAAAATCTAATCCGTTGATCTTCTTAATCATCTTGTGAATAACTTGTTGGATTTTAGGGGAGACAGAGAAGGCAGCGGAAATAAAAATTTTCTTCTCCCTGAACCCAGAACGAAGGAATCGCATCAACGCCCATATAATAGGAAGGATGGTTTGTAGAATCATACCTTGTCCCGAGGCTTGCTCGGCGACAATACCTCGCGGCTTGCGCGGTCTTCACCTCCAGTCTTGGACGGTGTCTGTGCAGCTCCTAGTCTCACCGGTACTGACAACTCCTGGTCTTACCGGGATTTCAGGATTGATAGCTGTCCTCCGAGCAGAAGAAGTCTCCCGCCTCTGAAGTAGTCCACACGGACCACCTGGAACTCCGATCTCCTTGTCCTACAAGGAATAGGAAGGAGTCACACCCTCTTGTCGGCGTACTAGTCACCGACACACTCTCCTGCTACCAGTCGCCTTTCTGCAGTTGTCTTTTCCTTGTTGTGCCTCCCTTATCGGGTAGCACTTGCTCGGGCTCTCTCAATTACCACAATCAGAGAAAATGACAACTTTGCAGAGCAACTGATGTTCTGAGTTGTGTTATCAGAGAAGTCCCCAATACCCCTATATATATAGAAGGGTCATGCGACAGGATTCTCTAACCCGGGCAATGCGGGATTAAAGCAGGAGTAGAAGGGTTCGAGATTTTCCACAAATCTGACATATTGCGGCAGTTGAACCGATTGTTTCACGAACTGAACCGATCGTTTTGGCCCCTGAGAAGATCGACTGGGACATGAGCCAATTGTTTGGGGCTCTCAACCGATCGGTTGGTGCCCTGAACTGATTGGTTCATGGTCCTGATCCAACTCAAATTGACTTTCCATATTTGTTTCCAACTAATCAAATATTAGTCCTTGTTCAAATCGAATTTGTACAAAAGAAACAAATCTATTTACAAAATAGTCTTATGATATTCCAAACGATCTCAGTTGGTCACACGAACCGACCAGTTCAGCAATTGAGCCGATCGGTTGGTGACACATGAGCCGATTGTCTCACTGCATGAGCCGATTGGTTCGACAATCTGAGCCGATCGGTTCATCCCATGAGCCGATCGGTTGGAGCAGCAGACTGTGCAAATCAATCAATTGTAGTTTCAACCAATCTGATACTCTCAATCAACTGGTCCAACACCTTGAACACTATGATATTGAGCTATCAATTAATTGAGGGTTTAATTGAACTACTAAACTACTTTAGTAATCAATCTAAACATCATTTGTGGATAAACTCTTCTTCTATGTTAAATCCTATGTGTGTGACCCTGCAGGTCCATTTCACATTGGCAGTGAAAGTCCATAACACTGATGACTTCACAAGCAAAGAGCGGTGGCTAGTCGCACATCAATGCTACCCAAGTGAAAAGGAAAGTTGAAGAACAACTTTCAATCCTACAATCTGTGAATGGTGTTACAGCGAATGTATAATTCCTTTGTCACTGATATCCCGAATGAACTCAAGGCATGGAACAATCATCCTGTCAATGTTCATTCACTTTCTTGATCTCAGAGTAGATTGGAGGAGATATGTATGACATCAATATCACATACTGATTCACACATGTGTGCACGCCTATCTCAATCCTACTCATCAAGTGGCCATGGATATCAAACTCCCTCAGGAGGGACAAATCCCATATCTATCACTCACCCCTCAAAATCCCCATGTGTCAAAGCCACCCAATCATCACCTTTATAACAACCCATGTTTTAGGACTACGTTTGATGATGTCAAAGTGTACCCAACGACATGTGTTGAGTGTAGTGATTTTAGGTCAAAGAATCACACTCACCACCATCATTGTGAGAATTGACTGTGACTACCATGTCATGGTTCCATGTGTCAAACTCATGGTGGGTCTGTCTGGTACACTTGTTCTCTAACAAGTACCTATGTGTTTGGTTTGATATCTCCATATCATGAATAATGAGATTCTGTCATCAATCAACACAACAATCTAGTCTTGTGTGTCATTTCTATCTATCTACCTTCCACAATGACATCCGACTAAGGACATAATAAGAATGTACAAACTCTTAGCATCTGTATGATCTCATCGTTCAAGTCCTGAACCTGAAAGCATACGTCATTGAGTACTGTCATTCTCTAGACATTCAATCTGTTCTATCATTATCTCATATGACTGAACCAGAAAGAATTGGAAGCTTGTCTTTGATGTTTATCAAATTAATCTTAATGTATCCAACCAATCATCCCATGATTGGCTCTCAGGGCATACATACCAACATAGCTCATATAAAAAATTTGAGCACATTTGGATATTTATAGATCATGTTATCAAGACCACAAAAATTATGCATTTCAATTTAGTTTCGTGTGTTGATTTTGTTGCCCTTCGATGAGTGAGTTACACTCATCCAAATGGGCTCAAAATTTGTATGTAGCCTAATTATAGTATGAAAATGAAGATCAATGGTTTACATCTTGCAAAAAATAGTCTTGATATGCAACTGGCCTAGCAGGCTATTACCGTCGTTTCATCCTTAATTTTAGCAAGATAGCCCTACCCATGACTAAACTTACCAGAAAAGATGCCAAATTCGTTTGGACTCCTGTGTGTGAAGCTAGTTTCCAAGAATTGAAATCTCTCTTAACTTCTGCTTCTGTTTTGACCTTACCTTCTGGTAATGATGGCTTTGTAATATATTCCGATGCTTCTAAAATGGGTTTGGGTTGTGTCCTCATGCAAGATGGTAAAGTTGTTGCCTATGCCTCTAGACAATTGAAACCTAATGAGGTCAATTATCCAACTCACGATTTGGAACTAGCTGCCATTATCTATGCTCTCAAAATCTGGATACATTATCTATATGGTGCTACTTTCGATATATTCACGGACCACAAAAGTCTCAAATACCTCTTAACTTAGAAGGACCTCAATCTTCGACAGAGGTAGATGGTTAGAGTATCTAAAAGATTACGACTTCACTATTGCATATCATCCAGGTAAGGCCAATGTTGTAGCTGACGCTCTTAGTCGTAAGAAGTCAATCTGTGCATCAATGCGTCTGGAACCTTCACCTTCTGGGTCATCTCAAGCAGAATCTGACGCTATTATTCTGGCAAACATCAATATTATTCCTGGTCTTCTTTCTAAACTCCTGATATCTCAAAAGGATAGCCCTAGCTTGGAGGAGATGACCGCTCTCGTGGCTAAGCCCCAGACACATCTATTTGTTGGTATAGACGGTAGACTAAGGTACAAGCATAGAATGTGGGTACCTGAAGAGTTGGAGATTAAGAAGCAGATACTGCAAGAGGCACATGGGTCTAAGTATTCCATACATCCTGGATCTACAAAGATGTATAAGGACCTACATAGACACTTTTGGTGGAGAGGTATGAAAAATGATATAGCTGAGTTTATCTCTAAGTGTCTCACTTGCCAGCAGATTAAGGTCGAGCACCAACATCCCAGTGGTCTATTGCAACCCTTACCAATTCCCGAATGGAAATGGGAAAATATCACCATGGATTTCATGATGGGACTACCCAGGACCAGAAAGGGTTACGATGTGGTTTGGGTCATAGTAGACCGGTTGACAAAGTCTGCACATTTCTTACCTATGTAGACTACGACCAAGGTTCCTGAGCTTGATGAGTTGTATATTAAGGAAATTGTACGGCTGCACGGAGTACCAGTATCTATTGTTTTAGATCGGGATCTAAAGTTCACATCACATCTATGGAAGCAGGTGCAGAATGAGTTGGGTACACAATTGAATTTCAGCAGTGCATATCATCCCCAAACTGATGGCCAGTCAGAACGCACTATTCAAATCTTGGAGGATCTTCTCAGAGCATGTGTTTTAGATTGGGGAGGATCTTGGGATTACTACCTTCCATTAGCAGAGTTCTCCTACAACAATAGATATCAATCAAGTATTGATATGCCACCCTATGAATCTCTCTATGGTAGGCCATGTAGATCCCCTGTTCATTGGGATGAAGTCAGAGAAAGGAAGATGCTAAAGTCTGAGGAGTTGCAACTTTATGCTGATAAGGTGTATTTGATTAAGCAGAGGTTGAAACGGGCCCAGGATCATCAGAAATCATATGCAGATGCACACAGGTCAGACAGGCAGTTCAAGGTCGGTGACTATGCTTTCCTGAAGATCAGACCTATCCGTGCCATAGCCAAGAACAAAGGGAAGCTTAGTCTGATATATGTGGGCCCTTTTGAAGTTTTGGATCGCATTGGTGAATGTGCTTATCGGCTCACCCTTCCTGCACAGTACAACATGATGCTCAATGTCTTTCATGTATCCAACCTGAAACAGAATGTGAAGGATGATAGTCATGTGCTGAATCACGAGCCTCTTGAGTTGTGGGAGAACCTCTCTTATCCAGAACAGCCTACAAAGATTCTCAACTCTAGGGCCAAAGAGCTCAGGAACAAGCAAATCTCGATGGTGAAAGTGTAGTGGGACCATCATGGTACAGAAGATGCAACCTGGGAACTATGAGTAGATATGGATCAGCGTTTTCCTCACCTCTTTCATCCAGTTTAATTTTGAGTACAAAATTTCTTTTAAGGTTAGTAGGATGCGATAAAGTGGTTTGTCTCTTTCTTTTTTTAACCTTGATTTCTGAACTTTAATCTATTCAAAACCCTAATTCTCCTAAAGATTAATTGACCACTCAAAGATTTGAATTTTGATCCCGAACTCTACCAACATGTGGGGTATGCTATGGTGAAACTATGGTCCAAATTTCATGTCATTTGGACATTCCTAGCCCTCTCTACGAATTTTCAAAGTTTTTGCAATGTTTCTTTCCTTTTAAAATCGTATCTTTATGCAACCTAATGTTTTGATCAATCCAAGGGGTATTTTACCCTGTCACATGGAGCCTTGGTCACCGATCTACGACCCTTCCCTCGCGGACTGTCTGGACCGTTGGATGGCGTGCCCAAGGATCCAGGGTGGATCAGACGGCCACCCAATCGTCCCCAAACTCCGGTCAACCCGAGGAGACGTGGCCACAACCACCTCGCGCGAGGGCGAACCACTCCCTGCCACTCCGCACCACCTCACGCCAATCCAACTAAGGCAAACAATCCCCCTCGCCTCCACGAACCCAATGACCCCTCGCACGACCAGCAAATGTGATCATGCCCCACTCCACGACCTCGTCGGTGAGACCACTTCTCCAACCACCGCTAAGCCCAATTAGGCGTTCACTCCTCACTTGACCTTGTGTCTACTTAAGCACACCAACAACACCCTCGACAACCCTTTGACTCATCTCACCCTCTAATTTTTCCCCAACGAGTCTCAGAGACCATCAACCCCGAGCTCGCCCCTCTCCTCTCTGTCTGCAGCCGTCGAGCTACTGGCTCGGCTGTTCCCTACCTCCTTGCCACAAATTAACCCTCTGCCAAGCCGCGACTGACCTCAAGCCACCTCGACGGCACCCCAAGGCCGAGCCCCATCACCTGTTGATTCTCCTCTAGCCTTCCTCAACCGCAAGTTGTGCAAGTCATCGGTTTCCTAGCTGAACCGACTATCCTAGGGGAGCCACGACCCGAAGAGTAGTCGTCCAGCTGCGGGAAGCTCCCACGAATATATCCCGACCTCTAACTGCGCATGAGGAAGAGCACATCCATCGCTTAGGCTCGCCGGAGATCGACCTGCTTGCCTGCTGTGAAAACTTTGAGCAAGGAGAGAGAGCGGGCCCCGTGTTGTCAACTTGGATCCACGTGGACCCAATTGAAACTCGCCAAGTAAGCAGGCCTTTGGCCCACCTCAACAATACAGATCTCTTCTATCTTATGCGTGTGAGATCTCGACCGTTGGATCTGAACATCCAACGGTCCACACTTTTTCTATCTATTCATTTGTTAACTTGAAAATCAGTTTATGACCCAATCTTGGGAAATTCGTTAAAAATAGTAGGAGTGTCAGAAAAATACGAATAAATACTCCATTTTGATCAGAAAAATGCAAGGATCATGAATCTAACATCTTTAGACCCTGAATCTGACTAGAATACATTCTCATATTTATTTTGTCTATATTTTGTTTAATTATTTGGAAAAATACTCGAACCTGCTTAAATCACCAACAACCTGTGATCATCATATTTTTGCATCTATGTAATTATGGAATGATCAGATCCTTTTTTTATGGCTCAACTATCAATAAAACCTATTTATCACTCCTTTCCCTATTTTGATCTAGCAAAATGTGCATAATTAATTAATATGATCTAAAGACCATGGTTCTGACTTTAGGATCCTACTCTGAGGTGGCACTAATAATCTTGGACCCAAATCCATACCCTAAGATTCGTACTCAACTCTCATGACTCCAAAGCTAATAAAAGGGCCTTTCATATACTCTTTAGAATAATGGTAAATTGAACAATATAACTAATAAGTACCAAATCTCCAATAATTTCAGGAAATCAAAGGTACCAGTGAGGAGCATCTCTGGACTCCCCACTTCTGAATAGAAGGTTTGCCATTACCCTCATTTGGCTCATACTAGTGAATGGTTGTATTGTACTTATAAAAGACTTGGCATATGATAATGTTTGAAATAGATATCAATGTATGATTGATTTTTGAATGATATTTTGTATAAGGTATGTTACCACACCTGAACATAAAATGCTTGTTCCATTATATTATAGCACTATATCTCTTTGGTAAGCATAGTGCTTGAGGGTGATCTATCTCTTTGGTAGGCAGATCACCATATGAAATGATCTATCTCTTTGGTAAGCAGATCATGAGGCCTTAAAGCATCTATCCCATTGGTAGGCAGATGCATGAGTATATAATGGAAAAATAAACTTAAAACATGTCTTTGATTTTTCTATTCAAACATCTTGGTTCATGAATATGTCTGGTTTTACTATATTTTGCTAAAGTCCTAGTTTTAATACCCCTGCCATGTCTCTTATGTTTTTTTATGCCAATAAATGATGAGTGGTATATTTGAAGACACGTAGGCGTACTCAGTACAATATATTTATATATTGTGCTGACGTGTACCACTTGCAAATGTTTTATAGGTACCTTTTTCTCATGAGGCTTATGATGATGAAGATGATATTGCACTCTATATGCTGGCTCAACAAAATCAGATCTATCATGGGGATGCTAAAGCTAAATGGGACTCTTAGATTATGTTCTTTCTCTTCTGTAATTAGTTTCTCATGTATTAAGTTTTCTTCTATAGCACTCCTATGCCTTCGGGCCCCTATGTAATGAACAATTTGGTTTATGTATGGAAGCTTTTTATTCGGTGCATTTATATATTCATGTGTTTGATCCACTCAGGGACGGGCAATTCTAACTCTATTATACACCTTATGTTGGCGCCTGAGGTGTAGAGTGGAGTTAGGTTGTTAACTCGTGATAAAAAAGTCCTTTCAATACTCAATTGATTCAGGGTTTCAATAGATGAACCAATTAGCAATTGAACTCTTGGTTTCTTCATTAATTAACTATTGATTCAACCTTCAATTGACCCTTCAATTAGGGTTTTGAACCCATTTGATCTAGGATTTATACTCAAGGAACCTTCAATTAGGGTTTGAAATCGAATATCCATCAATGTTCAACATTGTGGAATTGTTTCAATTGAAACTAATGAACCATCATCAAATTTTTGATATGACCTGACCCCAAACGGTCTTGAGGTCATTTGGATGACCTCCAAATGGTATTGAGACTTTTTGCCTCATCATACCCTTGGATTTTGTTGAATTTCATAAAGGTTTGAATCCTTGAATTGATCAACAAATCAGCAATTGATTGTACCTCCAAATGGTCTTGGGTGACCCCCAAACGGTCTTGAGACCGTTTGGGTGATCCCCAAACGGTTTTGAAACGGTTTGGGCTCAATCACCCAAAACTCTCAAATACTAAATTGCAAATCATCACTTGACCCGATTAGAGTTTTCTTGATTGATTGACCTTCAACTAATTATTCCTTTGGAATTAATTAATAAAATTTGAAGGGTCATCAGCCAACATCATTACAATCTGATTTCTCAAATGGTCAACCATGTTCAACCTTTTCAAATGGTTTGAAACTGTTTAACTCCAAACGGTTTGGTGAAATCGTTTGCTCTCAAACGGTTTGGTTGAAACCGCATGAGCACTTGTTGAAACTGCATGAGATGCAATTCCCTTGGGAAATGTGCCCAAGATGATGTCATCATTATATACCTTCGTCCATGTAACTGTTGGTACATGTGATTTCATGGAATTACCATTTTCAACAAGCAATTGATCAAGAAGATGACGAAATCAACAAATTTGCAAGGTAGATAGTTGAATAACAATGTAAAGGGTTTCAAGTTATATAACCCGCCTCCAATTGAGCTTCAAAGCTCCAAGATCACGCCAACAATGGTGAAGTAAGCTTTCTTGATTCACAAGGTTCGTTCCTCAAGCCTTTGAGTGAAAAGGAATGGTTAGAATTGAAGATGGGATCGAGATAAGAAGGAATCATGCATTTATTTTCAATTTCCACCATGGAATCAAGGTGAAAGAGGATCAAAAAGCTTACCAACAGGTTGAGGGTCATCCTCCTGGTCCTCCTAATCTCCAAGGTCGTTTTTTCAAGAAAAGGGTGCAAGTGAATTCGAAATTCCCTTTTTACTCTATGGATAAATGAGCTTATATGCAATTTTTGTTGAAAATTCAATTAGGTGAGAGAAAGTAGGAAATATCCTCTCACATTCCTTGCCACTTGCCTCCTCTCCTTCCTTAGGGACGAGGATATATTCCTTGCCTCATATTCCTCTCAATTATCCACGAAATAAAGGAAAAGAAAATAAGCACCTTAATGCTTATTATATTAATATCATAAAGTTAGTGGATTTTTCTTTTTCTTATAATAAGGTGAGTGGAGTTTCACCTCCTTAGGATATTTTCGTGCCAAAGAAAATGCACAAGTCTGTTCACACTTGAGAAAATTCAAGAATCTCGTTTTTGGTTGAAGTCCCTTCAATTATTTTATTTATTTTTGCATTAAATTGAATTAGGGTTTCAATTATGCTTAAATATTGATTATTTTAATATCAAGATTCTATCTCCTTCAAAGTAGCTCAAATGAGATGTCCCTCTCATTTTCTTGCCTCTAAAAGATGCCAAGAAATATTAGGGACCTTATTGAAGTGGAAATTTGCATATCAAACCCTAGGTTTTGGGTAAATTGCCCATTACCCCAAAACTAGGTTTTAATGCACATACATTGCTTTATCAGTTCTTTCTTGGTATTCAGGCTATCACAAGACATACCTCTGCATAATATCCACTCTCATGATGCTTCAAAATATTAGGAACATGTTATCATGCACAAATTGCATATTAACCCCTCAACTTGGGTAAATTGCACTTTAGTCCAAAACATTCAAAACATTGATTCAATATTGTTCAAAAAGGACTAAATTGAAATATAAGTTTCTCTTGAGCCTTAATTACTTTTCAAAAGATAAGAGCAAACATCTAATCAACTTTATTAAACAAAACACCTATGGTTAAAGCATAACCCAGGTCAGGGATGTTACACTAATAAACAGAACCTAAATTATTTTTAGATAATGACTCAAGAGGTGTTTGTTCTCTTATCACTTAATGTTGTGGCTTATTACTTATTCTCACTTTGTGTCCAATGAGATATGAGGTTTTGATATTAGTTGTACTATTCATCTCAATATGATTTGAAGAAGGTTTGGGATCATAAGTGACCATGTGGAAATGTGCCTTTATCTAAGGGTTTAAAATGTTTTGCAACTTCCAGACTTCATAGAGGATTGAATCATCAAAAAGGAAGTGGGAGATTCAACAAAAAAGAAGTTTTGAGAGATTTTTTTATCAAGATGTGGCCTACAGATTTTCTTTTAAAGAACTTTCACAAATAGAATGGTATTAAAATCACCAACCAATTTGGATTTTGTAAATCAAGGCTCATCAAGCTCAATTCTAGTTGTAAACTACAAACTAGGTTCACCAACATAATTGGATTTTGATGAACTTTCAAATGATCATGATATGACTCAGGTTTAAAAAAAATCTAATAATAAGACAAAGTTTAGCTAGCATTCCAACTCTATCTTGGTGTTTTGATGAATATCTTTTATCAAGATCAGTTCCTACATGTCATGATGTAACTCAGGTTTTCCAAATGGTTTTACTAAAGAGATGAAATTTGGGCAGCGTTTTGGCTCTATATTAGGTTCTAAAATGAAGGTTTTACTAAAGTCAATGATTTATACATGTATGATATAGCTTGGTTTTCCAAAAAGGTTTTACCAAAAAATCAAGATTGAGTCAATATTATGGCTTTGTCTTGGGTTTTGTTGGGAAGTTGTATTGAGATCAATGCCTTATGCAAGCATGATGTATTTTGTGTTTTCAAAAATTTTATCAAGGTGCCAAATTTAGGCAGCATTCTAAATCTATCTTGGGTTTTTATAAGGATTTTTTTACTAAGATCAATGCCTTACGAGGTCATTATGTAGCTAGGGTTTTCAAAGAGGTTTAACTAGGAGAAGAAATTTGGATAACATTGCGAATCTATCTTTGGTTTTGAAAAGGTGGTTTTACTGAGATCAGTGCCTCATGTGGGCATGATGTAGACCGGGTTTCAAAAATGTTTCAAGCATGATGTAGCTTTTATTATAAAAAATATTTCACCAAGGAGCCGAAATTCTAACAACATTCTGACTCTGTCATTCTACAGTTGAAAAAATTCATCTTCCCCATTTTTAGCACACATGAGTTTAAGAGGTACATCATCAGCCTATCCACAGATGCTCCTATAGTAGGTGAAGTGGATGTCCTTATCTTTGTTAAGGGTTTAGTATACTGTAATCCGAACACGGGTATACATGTTCATTAGACAGGGATACTACCCTCAATATGCCTCCTAATCATAGTGGCGATAATCAATCGCGGGTACTAGGGAGAGGGTAGATTCAAGGCTATGTATTATCCAACTTGTGTGGGTTACCTACAACTACTAATATCCTAGCATCATTCAAGCCATCCAGTGAGAGTGTTGTGTTGTCGTACTTGTCACCTTTGGTAGGGGAGAGTGTAAAGTGTTGGTTGTTAATTTTTAAATCTTTATACACATTTTTTTCTACAATAATGAAGCAAATGAGGGCGTTCAAATTCAAAAAATATTTAGAAAATAAGTGTAAAACATTAATGTAATTCCAAGCTAGCATTTAATTCAAGTCAAAATTTTCCATAAAGCAACCTACAATACAACAAAGTGTCAAATTCGTACATAAGTTTTCATAAACATGATGATCAATAGTCAAGTCATATTTACTCACAGGTTGCATGGATGGGTGTCTTACTCTTATCATATGTCCAATTATTTTTCTTATAATTCTTTTACTTCATTTACATTAATTTTTTATATTTTTTATTGTTAGAAAGGTTATTAATAATAGACCCTTAAAAAACTATAGAGGAAAAGATAAAAGCAAAAAAGTAACAAGGACACAAAATATTTTAATGGTTGTAGAAAAAGTTTTTTGAAGGTCGGGGACCTTTAGATGAAAAAATAAATCAAGCATGGGCACCATGGCCTCTAGGAGAGCATGTTCAAAGATATATCCTCACTTTTACCCTCATACATTATCAAGTTGATTTATAACTCCCCTCATTATTAGCTAAAATGTGCAACTAAAAATGGAGAATGTAGATTTATAGGATAGACCTTAAATGTGTATGAGTCCATCTATCCTTGGGGGCTAGGCCACATGATCACCAAGTGAAAATTTTGATCATGGGTCCAATCATCCCTTCATGGTGTGGGAACATATACAAGAAGAGGTATGCGATAAAGTGATATACTCATTGAAGAAATCTTAGATTAGAAAAAGAACGACCTTGAATGGTATCTAGAACACCCTATGGATGTGTAGATAGGATCCTAGGGAAAGATACCATATGTTTACCAAGGCACAATTCTGATCCTAGTCCTAATCGCTCCTCCTAAGCCCTGAGGTTGTACATACAAAATAGGCATGTCACAAGACAACACCCTCACTAATAAAAGATTAAAAGACAATATTTTAGGGTGTGTTAGAGACACATGCTCTTATAAAAAATCCTAAAAGAAAACAAAACCAAACTTTTTGAAATAGTCAATGATAGTGATGGTAATTTCCCAATAGATTCACCATTATGAAGTTTACAGTGCTCGAGGCAAATTGGGAGTGGAAGCCAATGGATGGGTATAGAAGATGGACTCGCCACCACATTTATATGGATAAACAAGGAAAATCATTGAAGACACACCTTATACAATCATATGGATAAGAAAAACATGAAATTTGGTGAAAAGGTTAAGGCATCAAGTTACATGTGGGGAAGGTGCTATGCAAAAATCTCAACAAAGTTATGGAATTTCCTTTTCTTTTGAAAGGAATTGTGTGTGCAAAATATAGTTAAAACAATGAGAAAAGACCATATCAGAATCAAATGATAGAAAGAACAAGGTTTATATATGTAATAATCAACTCCATATGCTCATGTCTTTACACCATATAATTTCAAAATGGGGGAGAAAATGAAGAATAAGGACATGACAAAATAACAAAATGACAATATATAAAACAATGTTAGTTACATAAATTTTTTATTATGATCATCACCCTTGTGTGGTTGGTCGTATCCTCACACCACTGAGGGGTTGGAAAGAGAGGGATAGGATGGATAATATTAATGGTGATCCACATGCATATCTTTCTTGAGAATTGTTATTAGGGAAAGGCAATCCTTCTCCTCTCAAGGAAGGAGAAAGTTTTAAACTCCTCTCTCTCTCTCTCTTTCTTAATGGATTGTATAACCTCACCTCGGTCTCTTCAGAACTCAATGTTGTAAACTTTTCCTGGCATGGATTTCTTAACATTTCAACCCTAAACAATAATAATCAATAGATATCATCCCTCTTTCCCATTCTCTAATGTTTGGCAAACCATATTTATAGAGGATGGTAGGATGATGAATGCACATTCATCCTGATTTTCAGTCGCCTTTTTAGAACCAATTTGATCCAATACTTTCGATTTCTTCCCTTAAATCTTACAAATTCCAAGTTTTCTTAATTGGTCCAATTATTATGATTTTTTATTAAATTTACATTGATTTTGTGCAGGTCTTAACCAGGTTCTATCATCATATGGAATTCATTAAAGAACCTCTCACTTTTGGTCTTGACCAATCAGTCTTGGCCAAACAATTTGCTCTAACGGTTCTGACCTCTCAATTTTAGATATTCTCCTACACGGTCTCAAGACACCTGAGCCGATCAGTTCACCCAACTCAGCTGATCGGTTCATCACATGAGCCGATCGGTTGGGAGTGCAGATTGTGTAGAAAATGTCAATTGCAGTTTCAATCAATCCGATACTCTAATCAATCGATCCAACACCTTGAATACTATGATTTTGAGCTATCAACTAATTGAGTGTTTAATTGAACTACTAAACTCCTTTAGTAATCAATCTAAATATAGTTTGTGGACAAAACTCCTCTTCCAGGTTAAATCCTAAGCCCATTTGGTTTCAAGATTGCATGAGCTAAAATGATCCCAAGACCATTTGAGTCCATACGGTTCCAAGACCGAATGAACCCAAACGGTCACAAGACATGATGACGTCTAAACAATTTCAAAACTGTTTGGACCAAGAACCGATCGGATATCCAAAACTATTTGGAATGAAGACCGGTTGATGATCAAAACCGTTTGGAATCAAGATCGTTTGATCACTCAAGACCATTTAAACAATCAGACCGTGCAAAGCTTCATCGGTTCTTGAGATCGGTTAAGCCGAACCCGTTTGGGAACAAAATCATTTGGTCTCAAGACCAAATGGAACCTAACGGTCTTCAAGACCATTTTCTTCTCCTAAAATGTTTGGACTCAAACCAGTTGGATAGTGAAGATTGATCAAATACAGGACCGTTCGAAGCCAAAACTGAATGAAGATAGAACCCAAGACCGATTGGAACCTAACGGTTTGAAGACCATTTGGATCCATTCGATTTGCAAAGTCACAAGACCAGTCAAAGGAAGATAATTAAAGATAAGATTGTTTGATGTCAAACGGTCTCCAAAACCATTTGACTATCAAACGGTCTCCAAGACCAAATGAATCATATATTATTCAAGAAGGTTTGGATCAAACTGATAGAACGCAAGACTGTTTGGACGTCAAACAGTCTCAAAACTGTTTGATGTCAAACAGTCTCCAAAACCGTTTCAGCTGCTTCACAGAAAAAATGTGAGCACTCCACCGAGGCCTATAAATAGGACCCCGAGGGTCCTCATTTGGGCATCGACTCCAGAAGGCCGAAAGGCTGCCAAAGGTCCGATCTAGATTCAACTTCCACACCATCTTCCACACCCACCTACTCCTCTTGGTGTCGAGCAAGGAGAGAAGAAGAGAGAGAAGGTAGAGAAGAAGGTCTCCCCAGCCTGCCTTGGTAGCCCATCCTCCTTGTTCAGATCAGCCCTGGCACGACATAGAAGACCGCATCATCTTCATCGAGCTGCAACCACCTTCTTCATCATGCCCACTGTGGAACCTTCCCTTTCTCTTATTCTTCTTATTTCTCACATCATGAGCGAGTAGTTCCTTTTTGCTGGGGTGTAGGGACTAGCCCCGCTACCCATGCAATCATGTTCTTTTGTTAAGCATTCCATGGCAATTATATAACCTTTCATTTTGTTGTTAATCGGTATGTTTATAGTTGATTATCTACTTGCTTTCATCTTGATCTTCCCTATATTGCGAGATCTTCTATATGTATGGTGGAATGGTGATTTACAAAGTCTGACTCCTTGATTAGAAATAAGATAGGATTCCTTGAGGTAGTAAGTGCATGATCCGTAAGGGGACGAGCCATCTAACCTTCGGTGATGCTTTTATGGCCTAAACATCCCTCCGGGAGGGCCACAACCTTATTTGGATTTTGTATTGTCTTTTTTTATCGTCGATGTTTATTTGTAGATCAATCACCTGCTTGCTTATTGATTAGAACGGTTGACAACTTGACTAGAAATAGAATGGGTTTCCTTGAGATCATAAGTGAATGATCCACGAGGGGACGAGCCATCTAACCTTCGGTGACACTTCTGTGGTTTAAACATCCCTCAAGGAGGACCACAGCCTTAGTTGGATGTTGTATCTCTATAGCCTTAAGTATATGAACAAGATTGTGATGAGACATCTGATACCTAAGGTGATGCTTACGCAAGCCTAATGCCCGTATGGGTTTTTTTGTAGTATCTCCATTTGGATAGTCATATCTTGACTGGTTGTTTGATGTTTAGACGTGTTTGCATGTGTAGTGGTGGTGAAACCTGATACCATCCCAGTGATTCCTTATCATTGATCTAAATCCAACTTTAATTCTACTTTTACTTTCTTGCAATTAGTTTAATCAAACTCAAATCAATCAATCATTTTAAATATTAGTCTTAACTCGAACTAGACTAGACTGCCAAGGATTCTTAAAAACATTGTCCTTTGGGTTTGATCCTTAAATATACTGCGATAAGACCTGTCCGCTTGCGGGTGGTATTATTGCACTTTGGTTTTGGTAAAATCTCGGGGATTTCAACCCCGAGTGAGTTTGTTAGTGCGATAAAATCCCACGTCAAATTCTGGCGTTGTTGCCGGGGACAACGGAATCAGTTAGTCAAATCTAGTTCTTTTAAGGCTAATCTAGGATTTTATTTTTATTTTGATACAATCGATCATCAACTTGATTTTGACTCCACTTTGTGGATCTCATTTTCAAAATCCTTCCATTTTTAGGTACTTCAGAAAGCATAGTGCATGCACCGTTTGGACAGTCCCAGACTAACAACGAACTTTGATCCCGAGATATACATAACTTTTCATCATCAGATCTGAGAAAAATAAGCATGGATGGCTCAGGAAGATAAAGTAGCCCGAAGAGTGGCTCAAACCATCAATGCACAGAGAGAGAGGCTCATGCAAAAAGCCAGAGCTACTGTTCAACAGGAAATCCTAGCAGCACAAGTAGCGGCACAAGCAGCAGAACTGTAAAAGGATCTTAAGGAGTTCTCAATCCCTAAGGCCGTTGACGTACATCACCCAGTCCAACCTCCTCCAATCCATGCTCTAAATTTTGATATACGAGCACACTGGATCACCTTGCTTCAAAACAACCCGTTCTATGGCAAACAAGGTGAAGATAGATAGGAGCATCTTCTGAGGTTCATCGATCCATGTGATATGACGAAGCAAAATGGAGTGTCTGATGATGCCATTCGACTCCGTCTTTTGAAGTATTCTCTTGCTGATAGAGCCATAAGTTGGTACAACTCCCTATAATTTGAACTCATCACCACATGGGAGAAGATCCAAAATGTCTTTCTAGAAAAGTTCTATCCCCCTTCTCTAACCTATGAATTTAGGGGTCGTATAACAATGTTCACTCAAGTCCCCAGAGAAACCCTTGTTGAAGCATGGGATAGATACAAAGAGTTTCTACACAAGTGTCCACACCATGGAATTACTAAGAATCAACTCATCGAAATTTTCTATAGGGGTGTGGACGACAATATCAAGAGATTCTTAGACTCCTCATCTAGAGGAAACTTCATGCGTCAAAGTTATGACAGCGCATGGAGGGTCGTCACCCTTGGAGCAGAAAATCAAGCCAATTGGGATAGATCTGTAGGTAAAGGAGTTTTGAAAGTAGCTATGGCCAAAGCTACTCACGAGTACAAGTCTATCGTTGAAACCTTGAAACTCTTAGTTGTCAAGCAAGACCATATTGAATCATCTCTTGCTGCTATTGGAAGAGGACATTCTCCCACTCGACAACAAGAACAGATCAAGTCCACTTCCATGTTCTGTGAAGCATGTAAAGGAATTGATCATTCCACATTAGCATGTAATGTTCTTTAGGATGTTGTTCTAATCAACGAATGTTGACAAGGAGATAATGGCCAAATGGAAAATCTTAATGTTGTTAATACCATCCCTGGTCAAAGTTATTACAATTCGAATCAAAATAGGAATCATCCAGGATTTCAATATGGAAACCCCTCTGGAGTAGTAAACTCACATCAATTTGGTTTGAACAATCAACCATGTGGTCCACCACAATTCCAGTACAATCAGTAACCAAATTTTGGGAATCAAGGAAATTTCAAGGGAAACTTTCAGAATAGGAACTTCAATAATTATCAAAACAACTCCCAGTATCTGAGTCTTAACCAAGTTCATTATCAACAACAAGGACAACAAGCAAGTCTAGTTTCCCCTGATGACAAGCTATCAGCCATTGAAAAGATGTTGCAAACTTAGCAAACTCTGATAGCTAACCAACAAGCTCAGTAGAAGGCTATTGAATCTCAATTAGCTCAACTCGCAGCTAGCATAAAGCCACATGCTGGAGTTTTTGCTGGACAACCTGAGAATAATCCTAAGCATCCAGAACAACTACAAGCGATCACCACCATGTCAGGAAAAGACTATTCTGATCCTCCTATCAAGCCACCGGTGGTTGTTACAGATGAGGAAGAACCCGTAATTATACAAGATTCAACAACTCTTGAATATGATGATAAGTCAGACAAAGGAAATTCTGAGAAGCCTGCTCAAGAAGATGAAGAAACTGAGACACCAGAACCTGATATCCCTGTGTACAAACCTTGTATACCTTTTCCAGCTCGTCTAAGGCAAACAAGGCTTGATACCAGATTCAACAAGTTCAAGGAAGCCATGAAGAAGCTTCATGTTGACATACCCTTTCTTGATGCTGTGGTTGAGATACCAGCCTAGACTATGTACTTAAAGTTACTCCTCACAAGGAAGTATATAACTGAAGAATATGAGACAGTCAAGTTAGCTAAAACAATTTCCGATATCATCCAAAGTAAGATGCCAAAGAAGCAGAAAGATCTAGGATCTTTTGGGATTTCCTACCATATTGGTGATTCTTCATGCAAGAAAGGGCTAGCTGATCTCGGTTATATCATTTCGATCATGCTGCTTAGCCTTTGTAAGAGGCTAGGATTTTTAGAATTTCTTCTGACTGGCATGACTATACAACTCATAGACAATTCGATAAAGCGTCCATTAGGAATTTTTGAGGATGTACCTGTCAAGGTGGGAAAAGATTCCTATATTCTGTGTGATTTTATCATCATGGAAAAAAAAAGACGCTAGATATCCTCTTATCTTTGGACGTCCGTTCCTCGCCACTATAAGAGTTCTAATTGATGTCAAAGCAGGAACCTTACTTCTTAGACTCAGTAAAGAAACTCTCGAATTTAAAGTTTTTGAAAGTATGCGAAGACCAAGCATGCAAGAAGAAGTATATCTTGTCAATTGGATAGAGCAGATGTCACTTCTCACTCAAGAGAATCTTGAATCAGACGATCCATTAGAAGTTGCTCTGACAAACCCATCAGTTGAAGAAACTATTGACGAATAAGTGAAGGGTCACATCGAATTTCTTGACTCTGTGGAAGAAGATATGGAAGCTACTTTTGAAGAACTTAAAGCTATGAATGTTACTAAAGATACATGTGAAAAACCACAAGATCCAGATATGAAACCCCTTTTTTTTGGATCAGGTAAAATATTACTATCTCAAAAAAGGCGTATAGGTGATCCTATACTATACAGAGGGCAGATAACTACAAAAAAACCCCACTGTGTAATGGTTATTGGGTCTAAACCTTTATAAATAACAGGTTTAGCCCTTACATTAGCAACAAGTCAACCAGCAAGGGACTCAAAAACATCAAACATATCAGTAGCCCGACCATCGTGGATTCTAATATTTCTCTCAAACCAGATACAATAGACGATAGCAGCAACTCCCATGCCTCCAAAAGCTCTCATAGTGGTGCTCCTGTTAGTTATCTGCCTTATCCACTTCTACCCATCATCCAGAAAACCGAGAGGGTTGCCACCCCAACCATTTTTTAGGGACCATCTGCACCAAATGTACCTAGAAAATCTACAAAGAAAGAAGATATATACATGTGTTTCAGTTGTGTCACCACAAAGCACACATTTAGAGTCGACATTAAGACCCCAAGATGCTAGTCTGTCAGACGTAGGGAGCCGCTCAAGAACAACCCTAAACAAGGTGCACCCCCATTTCGACAACTGACCTTTGTTCCAGATGATTTCGGCCCAAGGCACCGGCGGACCGCATATCTTAAGCTCCCAAGGCTTGGCAACCAAGCAATCCCAAACACCATCACTCCTTACCCTATAAGCATATTTCACTTCAAGCCAACTCTCCAACATTCTTTTACAAACAAATAGAGATGAAACCCCTACCCGAGGGACTGAAGTACGTTTTTTTAGATGATCTCAAGGTTTGTCCAGTAATCATAAATTCAGATCTAATGATTCAACAAGAAAATAAACTCCTGAAAGAACTAAAGGAAAGAAAGAAAGCCATCAGATACAAGATGAGTGATCTCACCGGGGTCAGTCAAGCTCTATGTATGCACAAAATCCCCGTGATAGAAGACCACAGGCCAACTATTGAACATCAACGCAAATTGAATCCAAATATGAAGGAAGTAGTCTGTCGTGAAGTCATTAAACTGCTCACTACTGGGATAATCTATCCGACATCAGACTTTCCATGGGTGGGTAAGCCCAATACATGTAGTCCTGAAGAAAGGCGGAACCACTGTGATACAAAATAAAAACAAGGAACTCATCCCCACTCGAACAGTCATAGGGTGGAGGATGTACATTGATTATAGAAAGTTAAACAAGGCAACTCGAAAGGATCATTTTCCAATGCCTTTTCTTGACCAAGTTTTAGAAATATTGGCACATCAGGAATATTTCTTCCACCTCGATGGTTACTCTGGATTCTATCAAGTACCCATACATCTAAATGACCAAGAGAAAACTACTTTCACCTGCCCATTTGGAACATATGCTTTTAGAAGGATGCCGTTCGGCCTCTGTAATGTTCCTGCAACCTTCCAACGTTGCTTGGCTGCCATATTCGCCAGTCTCACCAAAACTATTAGGGAAGTTTTCAGGGATGATTTTTCTGTATATGGAGATTCTTCGATTCATGTCTAAAATACCTCTCCCTGGTCCTCAAACGATGTGAAGAAGCACATCTTGTGCTCAACTGGGAGAAGTGTCACTTTATGGTAAAGGAAGGCGTTGTCCTCAGCTATAGGGTTAGTAGTCGAGGTATTGAAGTAGATAAGGCCAAGATTGAAGTGATTTCCAATCTCTCTATCCCTATCAATGTAAAGGAAGTTTGAGCATTCCTAGGTCATGCAAGCTTCTATAGATAGTTTATAAAGGACTTCTCAAAGATAACCAAGTCGATGACAAATTTGTTACTAAACGTTGTTGAATTCAATTTTGATGAAGAATGTGTTAAAAGTTTCAACAAACTGAAGCATGCCCTCACAACCACACCCATCATTAGAGCTCCCGATTGGGACCACCCTTTTGAAATTATGTGTGATGCAAGTGATTATGTTGTGGGTGTTGTCTTGGGCTAATGTATAGAAAAGAAACACTATGTGATCTATTATGCATCAAAGACCCTCGATGAAGCTTAGAGGAATTATGCTACTACTGAGAAGGAACTTTTGGCAGTTGTATACGCCTTTGACAAGTTCAAATCCTACCTGATTGGTTCAAAGGTCATTATCTACATGGATCATGCTGATATCTGCTACCTCCTGGAAAAGAAAGATGTAAAACCTAGGCTAATTAGATGGATTCTCCTATTACAAGAATTTGATCTAGAGATAAGAGACAAGAAAGGTATAAAAAATGTCGTAATAGACCATCTCAGTCGTATCCACGCCCTGGAAACTGAGGAGATCCCCATTAATGATTTGCTTCCAGACGACCAGCTTATGAAAGTTTCAGAGGCTATACCTTGGTACGCAGACTATGAAAATTACCTGGCTGTGGGTGTCATCCACCCTGAATGCACCGAAAATGCACTGAAGAAATTTATGCATGACGTGAAACAATACTACTGAGATGAGCCATACCTTTTCAAACTGTGTGCTGATGGTTTATACAGACGATGCATCACCGAAGAAGAAGTTCAACCTATCATGGAACAATGTCACTCAGGACCAGTGGGAGGACATATGAGCTCTAAAAAGACTGCCTTGAAGGTTTTGCAATGTGGATTCTTTTGGCCCACCATATCCAAAGATTCCCATGACTTTGTCCTATCATGTGACAAATGTCAAAGATTTGGAAATATAACAAAGAGAGATGAGATGCCACTAAATCTGTGGCAAGAAGTAGAGATATTCGACGTTTGGGGGATGGACTATATGGGTCCATTCCCATCTTCTAATGGATTTTCATACATTCTAGTCATCGTTGATTATGTCTTGAAATGGGTTGAAGCCATTCCTACAGTCACTAGTGATTCCAAACTCATCATCAAATCATTCAAAGATGTTATTTTCCCCCTTTTGGAGTTCCACGAACTATGATATCTGACGGAGGGTCTCATTTCCTTGAAAGAAGCTTTGAAGCGTTACTAAGAAAGAATGGTGTAACTCACAAGGTAGCCTGACCCTACCATCCACAAACAAGTGGATAGGTACAGGTTTCTAACAGACAACTCAAGGCTATATTGGAAAAGACAGTAGGCCGCAATCGGAGAGATTGGTCAGTAAAAATCAACGACGCTTTGTGGACCTACCGTACTGCTTTTAAGACCCCTCTGGAACTACACCGTTTCAATTAATATATGGAAAGTCTTGCCACCTACCAGTCGAATTGGAATATAAGGCATGGTGGGCAATTAAACAACTAAATTTTGATATGAAAAAGGCTGTTCAAGCCACGATTCTATAACTTCAAGAGCTGGATGAACTCAAGATGACAGCTTATGTGAATGCATGAATCTACAAAGAACACATTAAACTTTGGCATGATGGTCATTTAAAAAGAAAAGACATACAAGTGGGAGACCAAGTTCTGCTATTCAACACAAGGTTGAAGTATTCCCAGGGAAACACCGCTCCCGCTGGTCTGGGCCTTACATTGTCAAAAGCATCTCCCCACATGGTGCTTTCTCTTTATGGAGTGAAAAGTCAGGTGAATTCATGGCGAATGGTCAACGTGTGAAAAGATACTTCACCACGGCCGATATAAGCACCGAAGCAATAATAGATCTCTCCAATCCAAAGGAACCACCGTGAAGTTGAAGATATCAAGTCGAGCTATCGACATAAAACAAAGGTGCTTGTCAAGAGGCAACCCAATAAATAAATTCATATTTAGTTTCAATTCTGAATTAGAAATTTTCTTAATTTTGTTTTTACTTTTTTAGATACTTTTTCAAAAAATAAAATTACACCACGAGATGCTATTTTGAGTTCTGAATGGTCTTTTTGTTTGATATTTTTAGATAGAGGAAACGTGCTGATTGGAACGCAACCGCATCCAGTGGTCCAAATGGCATGAACTTTCCCATCTATCTCGAATTTAGAGTTTTCTCAGGACGAGTAAATTTCTATGTTTGGGGTGGAGGGTGGGTGGTACGTATCTTACTTTCCACCTTCACACATCTAATTCAAAATTAAGATTGCATCGTTACATTTTTGACCAAAATTTTCAAAATTTATAAAATTTTAAACTTTTCAAAGAAATTGAACAGATAATGGATGAAACTTTGACATCTTTTCATTTTAATTTCTATGCATTTTGAATCATTATACCCTCCTTATTCGAAGCAAATCCTCAAAAGGGACATTTTCTAAAAACTAGCCTATTGATTGAAATCATCTTGTGAAGCTTATGAATCCTAGCATCACGATCTTTATGCAAAAATGGCAAGCGTCTATCGAACTAATAGGGATCAAACACATCGTGCTTCCTAACTGACTATTGGAACAACAACATGGAACCCCCACCGGATCCTCATCAAGTCATTATTAGAGCAGAGTACGATAAAGATAACAACCTGATGCACATAATTGTAAATCAAGTTGTATTCTGATCTGAACCCTCTTCTACACTTCTTCTATCATCTTCGTACCCCTCCATCCATAAAAAAGAAACAGAAATAGCCAAAATAGTGCAAAACCCCAAGTTTGGGGCAGCACACCACTTCCCTCTATATCCACTTCTTCCATACCCCTCGCAAATAAATAGGGGCGTATCACCAAATATGCAATCTCGAGTCGAATAGAGGAGAGATTTGCACACAAAAAGATGCCAAAGTGCACACAAAAATAAATGCAATCTCGAGACGAATAGAGGAGAGATTCGCACAAAAAATGTAATAAATAAAATTGCAAAAATAATAAAAATCTCGAGTCGAATAGAGGAGAGATTTACTTCTTCTTCTTCCATACCACCCTTCACTCCCTTTTCTACCTAAAGGCAAAATAAAATACTCCACTACCCTGAAATACACCAGGGTCAGATGATATGCACACTTGTTAGTCTGTGGGTATCTCTGGACTCTTACGAAACTCTTTAACATGCTTGTTGTGAGAGAAAATGAGGAGGAAGTGAAGTTGGAAAGCAAACTCAGGAATGAAGATATGGTAAGATGTGTTCAGTGGTCTCAGGAAGTTGAGATGCTTAGTCATACTAAGCAAAAAAGAAATAATCGTGATGTGAAGAGGTGGCAATCACCTGATCAGAAAGTATTCATTTGGTGACTGTTTCAGATTTTGTGTTACTTGAGGATGAGCAACGCTTAAGTTTGGGGTGTTTGATGAATACATATTCATCCTGATTTTCAGTCACCTTTTTAGAACCAATTTGATCCAATACTTTCAATTTCTTCCCTTAAATCTTACAAATTGCAAGTTTCATTAATTAGTCCAATTATTATGATTTTGGATTAAATTTACATTGATTTTGTGCAGGTCTTAACTAGGTTCTATCATATGGAATTCATTAAAGAACCTCTCACTTTTGGTCTTGACCAATCGGTCTTGACCAAACGATTTTCTCTAACGGTTCTGACCTCTCAGTTTTAGATATTCTCCTACACGGTCTCAAGACCGTTTAAGCCCATTCGGTTTCAAGACCGCATGAGCCAAAATGATCCCGAGACCGTTTGAGTCCATACAGTTCCAAGACCGAATGAACCCAAATGGTCTCAAGACCGGATGATGTCTAAACAGTTTCAAAACTGTTAGGACCAAGAACCGATCGGATACCCAAAACCTTTTGGAATGAAGACCATTTGACGATCAAAACCGTTTGGAATCAATACCGTTTCATCACTCAAGACCGTTTAAACAATCAGACCGTGCAAAGATTCATCGGTTCTCAAGACCGGTTAAAGATGAAACCATTTGGGAACAAAACTGTTTGGTCTCAAGACTGAATGGAACCTAACAGTATTCAAGACTATTTGCTTCTCCTAATCCATTTGGACTCAAACCGGTTGGACAGTGAAGATCGATCAAATACAGGACCATTCGAAGCCAAAACCGAATGATGATAGAACCCAAGACTGATTGGATCATAATGGTTTCAAGACAGTATGGATCTATTCAGGTTTGCAAAGACACAAGACCAGTCAAAGGAATATCGTTAAAGACAAGACCGTTTGATGTCAAACGATCTCCAAAACTATTTGGCCATCAAATGGTCTCCAAGACCGAATGAATCAGACATTATTCAAGAACGTTTGGAGCAAACCGATAGAACACAAGACCGTTTGGACGTCAAACGGTCTCAAAACTATTTGATGTCAAACGGTCTCCAAAACCATTTGTGCTGCTTCACAACAAAAATGTGAACACTCCACCCAAGCCTATAAATAGGACTCTGAGGGTCCTCATTTGGGCATCGACTCCAGCATGCCGAAAGTCTGCCAAAGGTCTGATCCAACTTCAGCTTCCACACCATCATACACACCCACCTACTCCTCTTGGTGCCGAGCAAGGAGAGAAGAAGAGAGAGAAGGTGGAGAAAAAGGTCTGCCCAGCCTGCCTTGGTAGTCCATCCTCGTCGTTTAGATCTACCCCGACACGACATAGAAGACCACATCATCTTCACCGAGCTACGACCACCTTCTTCATCATGCTCACGGCTTCCCTTTCTCTTGTTCTTCTTATTTATCGCATCATGAGCGAGTAGTTCCTTTTCACTGGGGTGCGGGGACAAGCCCCGCAGCCCATGCAAGCATGTTCTTTTGTTAAGAATTCCATGGCAATATATATAACTTTTCATTTCATTATTAATCGGTATGTTTGTAGTTGATTATCTACTTGCTTTCATCTTATTCTTCCCTATATTGTGAGATCTTCTATATGTAGATTGGAATGGCAATTTACAAAGTTTGACTCCTTGATTAGAAATAATATAGGATTCCTTGAGGTAGTAAGTGCATGATACATAAGGGGATGCGCCATCTAACCTTTGGTGATGCTTTTATGGCCTAAACATCCATTCGAGAGGGACACAGCCTTAGTTGGATTTTGTATCGTCTTTGCTTATTGTCAATCTTTGTTTGTCGATCAATCACATGCTTATCGATTAGCGCGGTTGACACCTTGACTAGAAATAGAATGGGTTTCCTTGAGGTCGTAAGTGAATGATCTACGAGGGGACGAGCCATCTAACCTTTGGTGACGCTTCTGTGGTCTAAACATCCCTTAGGGAGGACCACAACCTTAGTTGGATGTTGTATCTCCAGATCTATAAGTATATGAACTGGATGGTGACGAGACATCTGATACCTAAGGTGATGCTTACGCAAGCCTAACGCTCGTATGGGGGGTTTTGCAGCAGCTCCATTTGGATAGTCATATCTTGCCTGGATATTTGATGTTTAGACGTGTTTGCATGTGTAGTGGTGGTGAAACACGATACCATCCCAGCGATTCCTTATCATTGATCTAAATCTAACTTTAATTCCACTTTTACTTTCTTGCAATTATTTTAATCAAACTCAAATCAATCAATCATTTTAAATATTAGTCTTCACTCGAACTAGACTAGACTGACAAGGATTCTTAAAAATGTTATCCTTTGGGTTCTATCCTTAACTATACTAGGATAAGACCTCTCTGCTTGTGGGTGGTATTATTGCACTTTGGTTTTGGTAAAAGCTCGGGGATTTCAACCCCGAGCGAGTGTGTTAGTGTGATAAAATCCCACGTCATAGGACCCTAGGGTTAGTGTAACATCCCTGACCTGGGTCATGAATTAACCCTAGATGTTTGGCCTAATAAGGTTAAGTAGATTATTAATCTTATCTTAGTAAAAGTAATTAGGGCTCATGAGAAACTTATGTTTCAATTTTGGTCCTGTTTGAACAATGTTGAAGCAATGATTGCTTATTTTGGACTAAAGTGCAAATTACCCAAGTTGAGGGGTTAATTTGCAAATGTTTCATGATAATATGTTCCCCTTATGTTGAGACATTATAATAATGAATATGATGTAGTGGTATGGTTCTCACAAGCTTGGGCACCAAGATTTAGCTTGTAAAACAATCCCTGTGCATTAAAACCCTGTTTTGGTGTAATGTATAATTTACCCAAAATCTAGGGTTCAATATGCAAATTACCACTTCAACTAGGTCCTTAATTTTGCTTGGCATCATGTATCGAAAATAAAATGAGAGCGGCATCTCATTTGAATTAATTTGGAGGAGAGAGAATCTTGATATTAAAATAATCAAGATTTAATCTTAAGTGAAACCCTAATTCAATTTAGGGCAAAAATAAATGTATTAATTAAAGGGCCTTCAACCAAAATGTTATTGGTTTATTTTGAATAAATATGGACGTTCTTGTGCCAAGATAAGGAACGAAAATATCCTAAGTAGGTGAAATTCCACTCACCTTATTATAAAGAAAAGTAATATCCACTCAAATTATGGATATTAATATAATATGATTAAGGTGCTTAATTTACTTTTCTTTAAATTGAGGATAATGAAGGAGAATTAAAGTAAAACGAAGGTTCCTAGTATCTATGGAGTTTATGGGGGAAGAGGCGTCCATGTTTTTGGAATTAAATGCATTTTAATAATGCATTTTCTATCTCATCAATTTCCTTATAAAAGTACCTTTTTCCAAATCAATTGAAAGGCTTTTTCGGCCCTTTCTTCTTCTTTTGCTTTGGATGAGCTCAAGGGGACTTAGGAGAAATAAGATGACGAACCCCAACCTGTTGTTAAGGCTTTGACCTTACTTCTCCTTGATTTCATGGTGGAAATAAAAAATAAATTATGAATTCCTTCTTATTTTGATCTCCTCTTACACCCTAGCTAACTTTCTCATCCAAAAGCTTAAGGACGAGCCTAAGGGGAGTTGCAAGAGCTCCATACACCATTTATGGCGTGAGCTTGGAGCTTTGGAGCTCAATTGGAGGCGGGTTTTATAACTTGAACCCTTAATCTTATTATTGCAATCAATTCCTTTTCAATTGGTGAACATTTCTACATTTCCGAAATTGATTTTGGTTGATTGATGCAATTTTCATGGAAATCACAGCGGATATCGTGAGTTTGCAAGTTTATTATGATTACATCATCATAAGAACACACCTCTTCAAATATCTTGGGCAAATGGTTTCAAAGTTTGGTTGGACCAAACGGTTTCACCAAACCGTTTGGGAGAAAATGGTTTCAAAACCATTTGATATGGTTGACCAAGGGTTTACCGTTTGGGATTTCTGTTCAAAATTATGTTGGTTGATAACCCTCCAAATTTTAGGGGTTAAATCCAAAGGAATCGTGAGTTGAAGGCTAATCAATTAGGTAAACCTAATTGGATTAAGTGCTGATTTTCAATCTGATTAACTTGACCTTTTTGGGAAAACGGTTTCAAAACCATTTGGTGGAGTTTACCAAGCATTTACCGTTTGTTATTACTGTTCCTAATGATTTTGGTTAGTGACCCTCCAAATTTGAGTGGTTAACTCCAAAGGAATCGTGAGTTGAATGATAATCAATTAGGTAAACCTAATTGGATTAAGTGCTGATTTTCAATCTGATTTAACTTGACCTTTTTGGGAAAACGGTTTCAAAACCGTTTGGTGGAGTTTACCAAGCATTGATAGTTTGGGATTACAGTTCCTAATTATGTTGGTTAGTGAACCTCCAAAGTTGAGGGGTTAACTCTAAATGAATCGCGAGTGGAAGGCTAATCAATTAGGTAAACCTAATTGGATTAAGTGCTGATTTTCAATCTGATTAACTTGACCTTTTTGGGAAAACGGTTTCAAAACCGTTTGGTGGAGTTGACCAAGCATTGACCGTTAGGAATTACTGTTCCTAATGATAGTTTGTTAATGACCCTCCAAATTTTAGGGGTTAACTTCAAGGGAATCATGAGTTGAAGGCCAATCAATTAGGCAAACCCTAATTGAAATTAGTGCTGAAATTCCAATGAGTTAATTTGAGATTTTGGGTTGATTAGCCCAAACGGTTTCAAACCATTTGGAGATCACCCAAACGGTTTCAAGACCATTTGGGGGTCACCCCAAGACCGTTTGGAGGTCTGGGGTCAAGTATAGTTGACCAAGTGAAGGTCCAAAGGTACGAAATCATATTGCAATCAAGTGTTGATTTGATAATCAACTCGATAGACCAATCCTTGATGAAATTTCACTAGAATCCAAAGGTTGGATGAGCCAAACGGTTTCAAAACCGTTTGGAGCTCATCCAAATGGTTTCAAAACCGTTTGATGGTCACCCAAGACCGTTTTTATGTCTAGGGTTGAGTATGTTTAGGTGTTTGAAGGTCTAAAGGTACCAAGCTGATATACAATGCAATGCTGATTTGGTGATCAATCCAATGATCCAAACTTTAATTGGTTGACTTGGATTATGATGTGGACATGGGAAAACAGTCTCAAGACTGTTTGGAGGTCATCCAAACGACCTAAAGACCGTTTGGGGTCAGGTCATACCCAATTTGGATGATGGTTCAATGGTTTCAAAGTAACTAGTCTTACATTGATTAATATTGAAGGATCATCGATTCCAAACCCTAATTCAATTGATTGAAACCCTAATTGATGATCAATTGAGGGTCAAATCAGTTGAAGGTTGATCTATTAAACTCTATTGAAGTATGAGTATAGGTCCAATTGATGATTGGTTCTATGAATTTAATGATTGAAGGAATCAACATTGAAAACCCAAATTCAATTGGATACCTCATGTTATTGAAGATCCAATTAATCAAACCTTTTTGGAAACCTAATGTAATTAGGTGAGAGATACCCTTAATGGTACTAATCAGTAATGCATAACAAATGTATGGATCCAATACATGATGTAAACCCTGATTGAGGCTGATTCCATGTATAACCCTAATAAGAGGTTGTTTACATGTGAAATCACTAATTAGGATGAATAGTAAACCCTAGTTGAGGGTGCATCCATGTGAAACCCTAGTTTAGGGTGCATCCATGTGAAACCCTAACTGAGGGTGCATCCATGTGAAACCCTAACTGAGGGTGTATCCATGTGAAACCCTAATTGAGGGTGATTTCATGAGAAACCCTAATTGGGAATGATTAGTAAACCTTAATTATGGGCAACGTAATATGAAACCCTAATGAAGGGTGATGCAATATGCAATCCCTATTCTAAAGAAGGGAGATGGTATATGAAACCCTAATCCCTAATGAAATAATAGGATTCATATTTGAATACGATTCATGAGGTGAACTCCTTTAGCACGACCGTGTAAGGTATCACGGCCGTGGTGACTTTACTCAGCACGACCGTGCAAGGTAGCACGACCGTGGTAGTTTCACTTTGCACGACCGTGCAAGGTAGCACATCCGTGGTGACTTACTTTGCACGGCCATTCTTGGTAGCACGGCCGTGGTGCTCCATGATTGACTTGGAGATGATTGAAAGTGACCTAATATGGTCATATACTTTGATGTGTTATAAGTCCAATATAATTGGATGAAGGATACATTAGATATGTGATGGAAAACCCTAATCCTAATAAATGAAAAAGGGTGATACTCTTGAAATAATAATTCATTTGTTTTGCATGGTGTTGATAGATAATTGATGTACTGCTATCATATGTGCTAACCATGCAGGTATCATGAGATGATGAGCATAGCCAGGTATGAGCTATGATGTGTTATTAGTTTGAATTTGTTTATTGGGCCTTGTGTGCCATAATATACCTTGTGCCTGGTAAGAGGTAGCAAGAGAGTTAATGGGCCTCAAGTGCCATGATGGATGCTTGTATAACAAGTATCATGCTTATCTTGGTCAGATGACCTAAAGGTGTTAGTTACCTGAGAAAGAGGTAACAATGCTCAGGTGATGAGCTAAGGATTTGAATACCCAGGATTTCATGGTTATGGTATTGAAATTGTGAAGGGATGAGAATTCCCAGTGTTGAAATGAGGGATTAAGATCCCAACACCTTATGAAAAGAGTGTGGCTACGGGCCATGACTCCATAATGATAATGCCAGGCTTTAGATATATGATCTAAGCCTGAAGAGAGTTAATGCAGTGGTAATGATTCTGTAGTTTGAATAGATGTTATACATGTTCTTCATATTCATTAAAGGATAAGTGACATGTTGATTCTATCAATTTACAGTTGCAATGCTCTTGATATAGAATAATGTTCTAATCTGTTAGTTATTAAAATATCTACTGTCAAATAAATATGATTCCTATGTTCATATTTATCTTCTTAAGTTGCAATAATAATGTTACTGGCGGAGAGTTATATCTCTCGCTGGGGCAATTTTTATAATTGTCTCACCCCAGTGGGAACCACATTTTTAGGTGGACACGGACGAGGAGACAGGAATCCTTCAGGAGGTGAAGGACAGTAGTAGCAGTAGGGACAACAGTGAAGTCTCAGGTGGAGACATTGGCTGTCATGTCATGTTCAGATGTATATTGATTCCTATGTGTCGTCTCTGTACTCTCAGGTCCTCGGAGTAGTAGTTAGTGATTTCGAGATTTTGGCTTAGTGCCTCGAGGGTTTTATACTACCTGTATATAGTTAAGACATAGTAGTTAATGTTTGTATTCCTCGAGAAGAAAAAGTACATGAGATGTATATATATGAACCAGGATGTAAAGTTTTACTTTGGTTCTGAATGAAAGAGTTTTCCTGTGAATGGATCTCTTTGTAAAAAGTTTTAATTTTTAGTGATTTTCGCTAATCCGCTGCTTGATGAACGCTTCCGCATTAGTTAATTATGTTTTTATGAGTTGTATGCCACAATTTAGTGGTATCAGAGCTCTAGGTTTGCTGAGTCTACAGAGACATAGGACTAAGGTTGTAGAGTTTGTTCTAAGTGTCTTCCAGTTTATCTGATAGTATCTTCTTCTCACATAGGAGAAGAAGAACTTGAAAATGACTGGAGAACACGAGGAACACATTGCTAAGGGCAATGTTGTTGCACCAGGAGAGGGTGCATGGGACCAGGAAAGAGGAGAACAAGTGCCTGAGAATTACTACCTTGACCTAATCAGGATAGAGAATCCTATGTTATGCTCTTGAAGGGCAGATTAGGGCAACAGTAATGCATATAGTGGACTGGATACTAGCCTTACGATCTAGGTTATCAGTCCTTAATACAGAAAGTTTGAGCTTTAAAAGAGTTCCTAAATGACTTAGTCATGTTGGAACAAGGGAAAATCATGTGTGTATAATGATATGAAAAGTGAGGAATATGATAGCGAGTAAGTGCATATATATATTTGATCTCAGTATTTGTAAACCCTAGCCAGGTATACAACTATTGATGATAAAGTGAGTATGGAAACTCTTAGATTGATATCTTTTTTATTGCCCTGATCAAGCAGTCATTCTGATACAATCTAATGAGTATCATGAAATAAGAAATATGGAATCAATAAAGGAAGATGCTTTGTGCAATTCCAATAAAGGAAGATGCTTTGTGCAATTCCAATAAAGGAAGATGCTTTGTGCAATTCCAATAAAGGAAGATGCTTTGTGCAATTCCAATAAATGAAGATTCTATGTGCCATTCCAATAAAGGAAGATGCTTTGTGCAATTCCAATAAAGGAAGATGCTTCGTGCAATTCCAATAAAGGAAGATGCTTTGTGCAATTCCAATATAGGAAGATGCTTTGTGAAATTCCAACCCTAAACAAAAAGGGAAGAGCTACGTGTCATTCCCAACCAAAAGGGGAAATCTATGTGACATCCCCAACAAAAAGGGAAGAGCTATGTGTCATTCCCAACCAAAAGGGGGAAAGCTATGTGACATCCCCAACAACAAACTGTGTGAACATGCTATGTGGATATTCTCAACAAACTGTGTGAACATGCTATGTGGATATTTACAACAAACTGTGTGAACATGCTATGTGGATATTCTCAACAAACTGTGTGACATGCTATGTGGATATTTTCAACAAACTGTGTGAACATGCTATGTGGATATTCTCAACAAACTGTGTGAACATGCTATGTGGATATTCTCAACAACCAAAAGGGGAAAGCTATGTTCCATCCCCAATAAAAAGGGAAAAGCTATGTGACATTCCCAACCAAAAGGGGAAAGCTATGTGCCATCCCCAACAAAAAGGGAAAAGTTATGTGGCATTCCCAACTAATAGGAAGAACTATGTGAACAATCCCAATTACATAGAGTTTTTTAAAGTATTACTGAGTAAATTATCTTTGTTAGATATATATGTTTTTCCTTTTGATAAGTATTCTTGAGTTATTATTGAAGTATGTTCTTTTATGCTTTTTCCTTTCAATGATATGGACATCATATGTTAGGGGTTTATGCTTTGCATAAACATAAATAGTGATAAAGAGGAATTAATGAAAGGAACTATGTGTGAATTACAGAATCCATGATATCTCAATGATATTAAGGTATTATGTGGAGACTTGAGGGCATGATTAATGAATAATATGTTCCTCTTCTTGTTTGGGATTTCGAGGATGAAATCCTTGTTAGGGGTTTATAATTTAAAACATCCCTGACCTAGGTTATGAATTAACCCTAGATGTTTTGCCTAATAAGGTTAAGTAGATTCTTAATCTTATCTTGGGAAAAGTAATTAGGGCTCATGAGAAACTTATGTTGCAATTTTGGTCCTGTTTGAACAATGTTGAAGAAATGATTGCTTATTTTGGACTAAAGTGCAAATTACCCCAGTTGAGGGGTTAATTTGCAAATTTTGCATGATAATATGTGCCCCTTATGTTGAGACATCATAAGAATGAATATGATGTAGTGGTTTGGTTCTCACAAGCTTGGGCACCAAGATTAAGCTTGTAAAGCAATCCTTGTGCATTAAAACCCAGTTTTGGTGTAATGTGCAATTTACCCAAAATCTAGGGTTCAATATGCAAATTACCACTTCAACTAGGTCCTTAATGTTTCTTGGCATCATGTAGAGAAAAGAAAATGAGAGGGGAATCTCATTTGAATTAAGTTGGAGGAGAGAGAATCTTGATATTAAAATAATCAAGATTTAATCTTAAGTGAAACCCTAATTCAATTTAGGGCATAAATGAATGTATTAATTAAAGGGCCTTCAACCAAAATGTTATTGGTTGACTTTGAATAAGGATGGACGTTCTTTTTCCAAGATAAGGAACGAAAATATCCTAAGTAGGTGAAATTCCACTCACCTTATTATAAAGAAGAGCAATATCCACTCAAATTATGGATATTAATATAATATGATTAAGGTGCTTAATTTGCTTTTATTTAAATTGAGGATACTGAAGGAGAATAAAATACAATGGAAGTTTCCTAGTGTCTATGGTGTTGAGGGGGAAGAGGCGGCCATGTTTTTGGAATTAAATGCATTTTAATAATGGATTTTCTCTCTCATCAATTTCCTTATAAAAGTACCTTTTTCCAAATCAATTGAAAGGCTTTTTCGGCCCTTTCTTCTTCCTTTGCTTTGGATGAGATCAAAGGGACTTAGGAGCAACAGGAGGATGAGCCCCAACCTGTTGGTAAGCCCTTGACCATCGTTCTACTTGATTTCATGGTGGAAATCAAAAATAAATTATGGATTCCTTCTTATATTGATCTCCTCTTCAACCCTAGCCAACTTTCTCATCCAAAATCTTAAGGATGAGCCTAAGGGGAGTTGCAAGAGCTCCATACACCATTGATGGCGTGATCTTGGAGCTTTGGAGCTCAATTGGAGGCGGGTTTTATAACTTGAACCCTTGATCTTATTATTGCAATCAATTCCTTTTCAATTGGTGAACATTTCTACATTTCCGAAATTGATTTTGGTTGATTGAGTTTTCAAGTCGATGATGATGACATCATCATAAGCACACACCTCCCCAAATATCTTGGGCAAACAGTTTCAAAGTTTGGTTGGACCAAACGGTTTCACCAAACTGTTTGGTGACCAAACAGTTTGCAAACCGTTTGGGAGAAAACGGTTTCAAAACCATTTGATATGGTTGAACAAGAGTTGAACGTTTGGTATTCCTGTTCATAATTATGTTGGTTGATAACCCTCCAAATTTGAGGGGTTATCTCCAAAGTAATCGTGAGTTGAAGGCTAATCAATTAGGTAAACCTAATTGGATTAAGTGCTGATTTTCAATCTGATTAACTTGACCTTTTTGGAAAAACGGTTTCAAAACCATTTGGTGGAGTTGACCAAGCATTGACCGTTTGGTATTACTATTCCTAATGATGTTTATTAGTGACCCTCCAAATTTTAGGGGTTAACGCCAAAGGAATCGTGAGTTGAAGGCTAATCAATTAGGTAAACCTAATTGGATTAAGTGCTGATTTTCAATCTGATTTAACTTGACATTTTTGGGAAAACGGTTTCAAAACCATTTGTTGGAGTTGACCAAGCGTTGACAGTTTGGGATTACTGTTCCTAATGATGTTGGTTAGTGACCCTCCAAATTTGAGGGGTTAACTCCAAAGGAATCGTGAGTTGAAGGCTAATCAATTAGGTACACCTAATTGGATTAAGTGCTGATTTTCAATCTGATTAACTTGACCTTTTTGGGAAAACGGTTTAAAAACCGTTTTGTGGAGTTGAGAAAGCGTTGACCGTTTGTAATTACTGTTCCGAATGATGTTGGTTAATGACCCTCCAAATTTTAGGGGTTAACTCCAAGGGAATCATGAGTTGAAGGCCAATCAATTAGGCAAACCCTAATTGAAATTAGTGCTGAAATTCCAATGAGCTAATTTGAGATTTGGGGTTGATTAGCCCAAACGGTTTCAAAACCGTTTGGAGATCACCCAAACGGTTTCAAAACCGTTTGGGGGTCACCCCAAGACCGTTTGGAGGTCTGGGGTCAAGTATAGTTGACCAAGTGAAGGTCCAAAGGTACCAAATCATATTTCAATCAAGTGCTGATTTGTTGATCAACTCGATAGACCAATCCTTGATGAAATTTCACTAGAATCCAAAGGTTGGATGAGCCAAACGGTTTCAAAACAGTTTGGAGCTCATCCAAATGGTTTCAAAACCGTTTGTTGGTCACCCAAGACCGTTTGGAGGTCTAGGGTTGAGTATGGTTAGGTGTTTGAAGGTCTAAAGGTACCAAGCTGATATACAATGCAATGCTGATTTGGTGATCAATCCAATGATCCAAACTTTAATTGGTTGACTTGGATTATGATGTGGACATGGGAAAATGGTCTCAAGACTGTTTAGAGGTCATCCAAACGACCTCAAGACCGTTTGGGGTCAGTTCATACCCAATTTGGATGATGGTTCAATGGTTTCAAAGTAACTAGTCTTACATTGATTAATATTGAAGGATCATCGATTCCAAACCCTAATTCAATTGATTCAAACCCTAATTGATGATCAATTGAGGGTCAATTGAGGGTCAAATCAGTTGAAGGTTGACCTATTAAACTCTATTGAAGTATGAGTATAGGTCCAATTGATGATTGGTTCCATGAATTCAATGATTGAAGGAATCAACATTGAAAACCCTAATTCAATTGGATTCCTCATGTTATTGAAGGTCCAATTAATCAAACCTTTTTGGAAACCTAATGTAATTAGGTGAGAGATACCCTTAATGGTACTAATCAGTAATGCATAACAAATTCATGTATCCAATACATGATGTAAACCCTGATTGAGGCTGATTCCATGTATAACCCTAATAAGAGGTTGTTTACATGTGAAATCACTAATTAGGATGAATAGTAAACCCTAGTTGAGGGTGCATCCATGTGATACCCTAGTTGAGGGTGTATCCATGTGAAACCCTAATTGAGGGTTCATCCATGTGAAACCTTAACTGAGGGTGTATCCATGTGAAACCCTAATTGAGGGTGATTTCATGATAAACCCTAATTGAGAATGATTAGTAAACCCTAATTATGGGCAACGTGATATGAAACCCTAATGAAGGGGGATGCTATATGCAATCCCTGTTCTAAAGAAGGGAGATGGTATATGAAACCTTAATCCCTAATGAAAGAATAGAATTCATATTTGAATATGATTCATGAGGTGAACTCCTGTAGCACGACCGTGTAAGGTAGCACGGCCGTGGTGACTTTACTCAGCACAACCGTGCAAGGTAACACGGCCATGGTAGTTTCACTTTGCACGACCGTGCAAGGTAGCACGGCCGTGGTGACTTTCTTTGCACGGCCGTTCTTGGTAGCACGGTCGTGGTGCTCCATGATTGACTTGGAGATGATTGAAAGTGACCTAATATGGTCATATACCTTGATGTATTATAAGTACAATATAATTGGATGAAGGATACATGATATATGTGATGGAAAACCCTAATCCTAATAAAGGAATAAGGGTGATACTTTTGAAATAATAATTCATTTGTTTTGCATGGTGTTGATAGATAATTGATGTACTGCTATCATATGTGCTAACCATGCAGGTATCATGAGATGATGAGCATAGCCAGGTATGAGCTATGATGTGTTATTAGTTTGAATTTGTTTATTGGGCCTTGTGTGCCATAATATACCTTGTTCCTGGTAAGAGGTAGCAAGAGAGTTAATGGGCCTCAAGTGCCATGATGGATGCTTGTATAACAAGTATCATGCTTATCTTGGTCAGATGACCTAAAGGTGTTAGTTACCTGAGAAAGAGGTAACAATGTTCAGGTGATGAGCTAAGGATTTGAATACCCAGGATTTCATGGTTATGGTATTGAAATTGTGAAGGGATGAGAATTCCCAGTGTTGAAATGAGGGATTAAGATCCCAACACCTTGTGAAAAGAGTGTGGCTACGGGCCATGACTCCACAACGATAATGCCAGGCTTTCGATATAGGATCTAAGCCTGAAGAGAGTTAATGTAGTGGTAATGATTCTGTAGTTTGAATAGATGTTATACATGTTCTTCATATTCATTAAAGGATAAGTGACATGTTGATTCTATCAATTTACAGTTGCATTGCTCTTGATATAGAATAATTGTTATAACCCCAATTTTTGGGTTCAATTGGTGAGAAATGTAATTTCTCATATAAAAGATATTTGAACAAATAATGATATAATTTGCTTCAAATAAATGGATTTCGTTTAAAATAGCCTTGTTGTTTGATTTGTGGGCTTTATTGGCTATTGGGCCCAATAAAAAAAAGGAAAATAACCAAGGGAAATTCAATTAGTAAATGGATAATTGAATTTTAAGAAAAGAAATATGAGGAAACCTCTAGAAGGAAAATACAAAGAGGATTTCGTGCCTCTTGGGTTCCTTGGGTACCAAGGAGTCCAAGGTTGCAAAAAGAAAACAATGAGGAAAGAAAAGATTAATTAAATATTTCTTTTTGAAAGAAAGGAATTGATAATAATGGAAACATGTTGAAAATAAGAGGAAAAAGGTATGATTGAATAATCCTTTGTGGAAATTCGTGTATCAAGAATTCCTAATGATAAAAGGAATTTTAATGAGGAGAATAAAACAAGAATAAAGAGGAAATACCATAATTATGAAATAAGGAGATAATGGGAATACATGATCCCTCAATTATAATTTAAAGGAAGATTTTCCTACTCAAGAAGGGAATAGGATTTCGTGGTTGATGGATTAAAATGCAAGAACAATAATCCTAATCATTATAGAAAGGTATATCACAAAGGGAGAGAGAGAGATAGAGAGTAAGAGAAAGTTTCTTCTCTTTGAAGGAATCCTTTTCCTTTTAGGAAAACTTTGTTTTCTTTGTAGGAAAACGTTCGTGGGCATAAGTGCCCTCTATATAAAGAGGGGGTAGACCCCCCCAAGATCGAGTTATAAGGATCTTGCATCTCCCCCTCTCTTCCCCATTGCATCTTCACGTTTAAACCCTAACCAATATGGGAATCACGACCCTGGTTTAATGGGGAACTGTTAGGCAGTCTTGTTGGTTGCGAGATACTCTCACGAAGGCCTAGCGACGTTCTGCCTTCATCCCTGTACCCCCCATCTCCACGTAGCATCTGCTGAAGGTCCGAACCTCGGCCGCGAGTTGCAGGCCTAGTGCCCTTGCATGGGATCGTTTCGGCCATGCTTTGAAGCATCTGTGGGTGCGGCGGAGATGGGAGAAGCCAAGGCAAGGCCTAGCTGGAGCCGCCTTGCCCGAAGCGAAGAGCAGTAGATGCAGCACAACTACATAAGAGAGCTAGTTCGTGGATCTTCTGTGCTCGTTTTGCACCACCGCAGCAGCTGCTCGAAAGCTCTGTGGGTGCGCCTGGGCACGATGGAGGCAACCCCGCCCTCCTTGGAGGTCGCCGGGGTCAGGAGGAGAGCCGGGATCGCGCCCAACCGCGGCTAGGGAACCTGAAGCCGCCGGTGCAAGGTTGAAGAAAACCAATTGGCCGATTGGACAATTATACCCCCGGGGTATGATGCGTTGATCCAATTAAGTGGAGGGCAAAAACGACTTTTGGTTATGTTTTTAACACAGCCGGGTCGCGCAGCTAGGGAGCAATCGCACAGAGAGGGACACGTGGCACCCTTTCATTGGCCAAAGTAAGTTGATTCTACCAAAAATCATAACTCCTAATTCGTAGCTCGAATAAATACAAGTTATATATGAAAATTGATCCTCAGAACGAGAGGAATCCAAAGAAATTATGTTTGAAGCCTAATTTTGAATGCTATTCAAAAAGTAGTATAAGTTATCATCTTTAATACTTTAAAGATTAAGAAACCCTATCTTGAAATGAATAAAGTGTTTAATAGGGTTTAATGGATCTTTAGAGTTGATATTAATCTGTTAAATGTAAAAAGGAACATTGAGTTCAAAAAGTAAGAACTTTACACATGTTAGTCTAATTTAGAGTTTATATGCTTGAAATTGGAAAAGTACATAAAGTTATCATATTTACTGGTTTAATTAGTGAAAAACCCTTGAAATTGATGATAGTTGAATATAGTGATGTTCTCTGAATGTTTAGAACGAATATTAACCTGTTGATAATAAAAGGATGATAATTGCACATAATTGGCTTAAATTAGGGTTTCATATATCTAAGTTTGCATTAATGGGCTTAGAAACCCTAATTTAGGAAGATATGCCTTTTAATGATTTAATTGTGCAAATCCATGAATAAGACAATGTTATGTTGTTATAAATCCAATTTGAGTACCAAAGATCTTTAATGTGAATTATTTGGATAATTAGTGTTTCCTATTGTATAAAAGTGGAAATAGTGATAAATAAGGTTCATATATGTGAGTTGAACTATAATGAAATATGATTTGTCAATTTGGAAGAAACTGAAGATGATAATTAGTCTTAATGTTTTGGATATGACCTAAAAGGGTAAAGATAATAGTTTTAGTGTAAAAGAAACATATTAGACTTAATTGACATTCAATTGTGCCTATGATGCAGAAATTAGGGTTTGTGAACTAAAAGATCATTAAAAGTGATAAATGCATAATGAAGGCTAAAACCCTAATAAAACCCTAAAGTTGGCCTATAAATCATAAGGTGGAATCCAAGATTGATCTTGAGGATGTTTTGAATAAAACAATGACACTTGAATGTTATGCATTATTTTCAGGATATTGTTGATTGCTTGTTAATTGTGTTGAATGTTAATGCATGGATATCAAGTTACTATGGATCAGGTATGTGGTTACGATTATGAATAATCGCTTTAGTTTCCCGATGGATTCTCGGATGTTTAATCGTATGGAATGCAACTAAACTATTGGATGTTTATTTATTTCTTGCACCTATAAAGTGACTACGATTATCACATAAGATATGTGCCTACTAGCTCAGATCCTGGTCCCCTCTGTGTCGTAATGGCTGACCTAGTACATGGCTACGTAGAGGGTAGGTCCATCAGGTCATGAACGACTTTGGCTGCCTAGAGGGTAAGTCCATCAAGTCACCTTAGAGAGGTTCCATATAAGTCCTTATAGGTACAACACAGAGTTATGGATAAGTATGGATTGAGTAGTTTGGCTTAAAACGTAATCTTGATTGTTAAATAATTAATTGAATGATTACATGGTTACCATAGTTGCATGATTATCTGTTTCCCCCACATACCAGCTACGGCTGACCGACGTTTTGTTTGTCGGTGTTTTAGGTACAATGAAAAGAACAAACAGTAAAGTGGCACATGTGATACTAAATGAGAATTAAAGTGCAAAGGAGGATTAGATAGATTAGTATCGGTGTGGATAGAAGAATAGAGATCCAAGTTTTCAAAAGGTATGTAAAGAAAAATTTTATTACCATTTTTCAGTATAGTCTGTTAGAATTTAATAATTGTTTATGGTTATATGTCGAACCTTTGATCCGAGATTAATGGGTGCGGCTCAACCTCTCGGTCTCCCTTAATTGGGGGTTATCGGAAGGTAGGGTCAGAACAATAATGTTCTAATCTGTTAGACATTAAAATATCTGTTGTCAAATAAATATGATTCCTCTATTCATATTTATCTTCTTAAGTTGCAATAATAATGTTACTGGTGGAGAGTTATATCTCTCGCTGAAGCAATTTTTATAATTGTCTCACCCCCGTGGGAACCACATTTTTAGGTGGACGCGGACGAGGAGACAGGAATCCTTCAGGTGGTGAAGGACAGCTGTAGCAGTAGGGACAAAAGTCTCAGGTGGAGACATTGGCTGTCATGTCATGTTCAGATGTATATAGAGTCCTATGTGTCGTCTCTGTACTCTCAGGTCCTCAGAGTAGTAGTTAGTGATTTTGAGATTTTGGCTTAGTGCCTCGAGGGTTTTATACTACCTGTGTACAGTTAAGACAGAGTAGTTAATGTTTGTATTCCTCGAGAAGCAAAAGTACATGAGATGTATATATATGAACTAGGATGTAAAGTTTTACTTTGGTTCTGAATGAAAGAGTTTTCCTGTGAATGGATCTCTTTGCAAAAAGTTTTAATTTTTAGTGATTTTCGTTAATCCGCTGCTTGATGAACGCTTCCGCATTAGTTAATTATGTTTTTATGAGTTGTATGCCACGGTTAGAGTTTAGTTTGGAGCGTTTTCTGAGAAAAAGGAGTCTGGAAGGATCCTAGGATCTTTCAAGAGTCTTCAAAACACAGTCTAGTCAAAATGGTCAAGCTGAGAGATGTGGGGCTCATGGTTGGTGTGCGCACCTCCTTTTGGAGGTTTAGGGTGTGTTTGAATGATGTGGAGTTGACTTGTCAAACTAAGAGGAGCAGGGAATGTGGGGTGCATGACAGTGTCTACCATACCTTATAAAGGCTTCTAAGATATGTTTGAATGATACAAAAGTGACCAATAAAATTAAGAGTAGTGGGGGACATAGGGCGCATGACAGGTTGTAAAGACCCAATATTTTGGATCACCACTATTATATTAGAATGCATAAACAATTCTTTTTGCAATTCATTCTTTACATTAGAGTTGAGAAAGATTATACTTAGGACTACAAAATTAATGATATGCATGAATCCTATCTAATCTTCAAAATGGGACAGCTCTCACACGTCTCATCTAGGCCTTCTTTGTACCACATGTCCATGAATTCCCAGAGGATATAAAACCACGCATGGAACCCAATAAGGGAAGATGGATCAAAAAATTTGGTACTCAATTCAATTATTGAGATACTTAAAAATAACTATTTATGAAATCAAATATAGGTATGGACCAAAAAAGAAATTAAATATAGGTAAGTTATTTTGGTGGAATATGATAATAACAAGAAGATTAACTGGTTACCATGTTGTTTCAAATGGGTACAATAATTATAAATGGTAACTAGAAACAACAAAAAGATTCTAAAAATGAATATTAGGATATCAAGATTTTAAAAATGAAATGATTTATCCATTGACACACGAAGTCTAAATTTTCTTTTGTCAAGGTAGGTGCCTAGAGTTCTCCCTTTTATGAGAGAACAACACTTTGCCTTTGGGGGTAACAACTATTGAGGGACCTCTAATTGTCCATCATCTATTGTGCAGAGTTGGGGGATATGACCCACCTGATCTAGTGTATTAAAACACTTAGCCAATATTTGAACTTTTGTGCCACTGCGGAAATCTAATAATTTATTCAATTATTCCACAATATCAAACAATCAAATAATTGTCGTGACCATCAAGAGGGAGAAAAGGCTAAAAACAAGTTGGGTTCACCACTTTTACAAAATTCTATGAACTAAATTCAAGAGTGAATAAAATATTTCAATAATAAAACTCGAGAATCTAGTACCAATTCCAATTGAAAAATTTCCAAATCAAGGTACCCACAAGGATCAAAGATTTTTATTTCTCATAAAGTTAGAAAAATAAAATCTTCCTGGGTTATTTGATTGTTTCCTTGCTTGGAATCAAGTTTGTCCAATTTGACTTGTTAGAATCATATTTTTTTCATTAAGGGTTACAAGTTCATATTTTCATCATTTCTAGATTTCCAACGACGTTGAATATACTAAAAGTCACATACTTAGTTGTCATATCATTTTTTTTCTCTAGATTAGATTCTAAAATTTTATTTTATCTTATATGTAACATAATTCCATTTAGTCACTAGGATAAAATATATTTATTTACCAATATACTTTTACTATAGATAATTAGGGTTTATATTTCACATATGCTCATAGGCGAACACATAAATATATATTACTCATATCTCAGTACCACCTCTAGGTGCTACATTTGACCATGTATTCACATATCATTTATCCATAGAATAATTTAGGTGTTGATTCTAAATTGTCATTATAAATACATATTAATCCTTACTAGTACCATAATTGGTTAGAGTAATTTCCTTCATTAATATATACATGTCATGACTTAATATGAAGAATTAGTCAATGATAGGTTAAATATACAGATTTATAGTTTCCAATAGAAATCTGAACCAATTAGAAACCTTCTCATCAATTGTATCCCTTTAATGATTTTCCTGTATGAATTATCTAACTATATACACATTAATCTTTCTAATGAATTAGGGAGATCATGATCATTAGGTAGTTTATTCAACATATGATTATGATTACGTTACGTGTATAATGGGTTTCTTCTTTTCTTCATCTTTTTAGTACTTAAGTGAGAATATACTAATTGAGAGTAGGGAAAAGCAAGTCTGATTTTTGGTGGTTGACGTCTAATGATCTCTATTGAAATCTTTATCTTGGAGGGTAGGCGATTGGGAAGGTGCTCCAACATAGCCACCAAAGTACACCATGCTTGGCTAGATTCAACCTAGACAAAATCTTGGTCAATGGTGGTGGTTGTAGAGATCAAAGGATCATGGAATATAATTCTATGGCTTATAGTGGTTGCAAGAGTTGATCCCGTTGGTGATTAATGATGTAGTTGTGTCTGCCGTAACAGTAGGTCCTCATACTTTTTCCAATAATTAAGGTAAGGGTTGAGACTAGGAAGGATCTCCATGGTGTAGCATCTTGATATTCCTCAACAACCTACTTCTCAACCACCATACAAATTGAAGTACATTCAAATGACATGAATAGTGTTAGGAGGGGAGGAAATTATTGGTCCTAGTCCACATCATTATTTGGATCATTACAGAAGTGGTGATGAAGTCTGAAGGTGGAAGATAAAATAACAAAGGAGGGGAACAGTCTGAAGAACTATGGAGGTTTCTAGTGAGTTCAACGTCTGGATTTTTGGTGATGTGGGTGATCCTTTACATAAGAGATTACTCTTGTGAATTCATCCATGATGGTTGTCAGGTAAGATGACAATGGAATATTTCAATTTGAGGCACGAGGAGGAGAGGAGATCGAGATCAAGTTTCTAAATTGTAGGTTGTGTGTCATGGGTGGTCGACTAGTGTCACATGGTTGTGGTGGGTTTTTCATGGTTGGAGTTAGGGGGTGATCGAGATGATGTTGGCATTGCCAAAGGATAACCATCTATAGTTGGTGTTGTTGGAGCAGGTTGATGTTGTTTGGAGACTTGCAGGTCTGTATGTTCATGTCAAAGGATCTGGAGAGCTTATATGGAAAGTTAAGGGTTATGAACGAATAGTAGAATTTCTATAAGAAAAGGTCAAATGAGGATATGAGGAGGCACATTGCTAGCATGGCTTCATTGTCATTTCATTAGTTGAAGAAGAATTTTCATGGTGGCAGATGGTCTAGGGTTTCAAGGACTGGATGTTAGGGATGACCGCTTCAAGGGAGAGTTAGAGGGTGGTGGTGTCTACCTCACTTTCCCTTCTACATTTTCATCACCCATAGAATGTAATTATACAGTGTAGCAGTCAAGTACAAAGGGGAGAGACTCTTCTCATGAGTGATCATAGGAGGAAAACCTCATTGTTTCTCTTTGACTATCGTCAACAGATTACATAGAAGGAAGAACATTCTCTCCTCAAACTTTAGGGCATTAGATCAGTTTTAATTGGGTATTATTTGTGATATTTTGTAACTCCTAAACTAGCAATCTGAATGTAGTGAAATTTCTGAATGTGTTTAGTTTATTCTAGTATAAATTACAAAAATAGTAATGCATCTATATATGTAATGAGATGGTTGGATTAAATATACTCATAACTAACTGAAACATCAATACTAATAATCAAAATAAGTTTTAGTGTGATTCCAAAGATGTGATTTGAAGCATAACTGTATCATTGGAATACAAGTTCAAACAAAAAGAATTCAAGCACAATGATTTTAAATTATACTAAATGAGGTCAAAATGACTCATGAAAAATCTCTAGGCACTTGTTTGTAAATATTTCACTAAATGATGAGAATGAATTCATTTAAATATAATAAATTCATTTAAAGACTAGTTAGAAACAAGGAATATGATAACTGACCAAAATAATTTAGTGGGATTTAGAGTAAGAGATCAATTTGCAAATGGACTCAAATTTTGAAGGAATTATGAATTATAGAACAAAGTAGATTTAGTACTTAAAACTCACTATGTTGCAACAGTCCAACCCTTAAGAGGATTTTGTCCTCAAAATTGGTATAAACATGTTCTAGTCTAGTACTAATCTCCACCCCTTCAAATGATTCAACTAAAATTTGAATAGGCGTGTCAACTACAATGTAGTATCCTTCACCAACTATATATTTCTCTTGTAGGGATTTCTCATACCTCCTTGATTGTGACTTAGCTCAGAAATGATTGATAGAATTCCATAAGATAATGTTCTATTTTTAAATACATTATTATTAATAAAATGATATCTCTACGGGAACTTTCACTGCAAAAGTGAAAATTGGGCAAGATAAATCTAGGAAGTAAGTTACAATCATATATTACCAACATTCACCACACTAACTACTTGACTTTATTTGAAATAAATATGTTCATGGAACTTAAATGGTTACCACAGTACCTTCAATTATTGCATAGGGGAGTCTCTACAAAAGGGGATTCACAAATTCAAACATGGGACTTCTAGTATCCCTGTTCAAGTTCAAACTACTAGGTTGTTAAAAAGTTGTATCACATCATTTTTTGACATATTAATTTATGATGATTGCATTTTTAATGATTTTACCAAGTAGTTTACAATTATTTGGCTAGGTCAGTATGTACAGTGAGGAAAACCCACCATCACCTATGTGTATTGGGAGTAATATGCCAAGAACCTTCACTAACATCCTTCCTTAGACACCTTTGATCATCTCTACAAACATGGTGATTTTTCATCTTCATGAATTGGTATAGTAGAAAATTTTAGTGAAATTAATTCTACCTAAGTTACTATTTCTATCTTAGGTAGGTAGGGCTAGAACAATTAGGATTGGTTGTAAACTATTTTCCAATGTTCTAGGTGCACTAAATATCTAACCCTAACTTCCATTACAGACAGATGAGTTTGTTTATAACTCTAATAACATGTTGTAAAGACCCAAAATTTAAGATCAAATTTGTACAAAATTATATCAGAATGTATAAACAATTATTTTTACAATTTGAAGTTTTACATAAATGTGGTGGAAGATTATACATAAAACTATCAAATTAAGAAGACTAGGCATGAGTTTGATCTACTCTTCAATAGGGCATAACTCTTGCACATATCTTCTAGGTCTACTTTCTACCACCTATCCATGAATTCCCAAATGGAGTAAAACTACACATGGACCCCGTGAAGGGAAGATGGGTCAACAAAGTTGTTAACAAATACAATTATTGAGCTATTTAAAATAAAGCTTTATGAAATAAAATATAGGTTAGTTTTCTTAGAGGAATATGGTAATAAAAACAAGATGATCTAGAAACATGCTAGTTTCAAATGGGTACAATAATTCAAAGTGGTTACTAAAAACAATAAAGAGATTCTAAAATTGAATATAAGCATATCAAGATTTCTAACATGAAATGATTTGTCTATTGGCACATAAAGCACAACCAACCTTGTCAGATACTTTTCTTACTCCTGGTCTTCCTCAGCTGCATGACCTCTAACTCTTCATGCACGGTCACCTAAAATATGTGAAAACCCACGGGGTGAGACCAAACATCCCAGCGAGAGATATAAATATCCACCAATGCTATTAAAGCACAAATAAGTTAAGCAGGTAAAACAACATACTAAGTAGATTGAGAAGATTCAGCTAAATGAAATGTACTCAACAGATGAAGTAGTTTTAACAAGACTGGATAGCTACAATTAACTAGTAGATCAAGTTATATTCTAAAAGAAATATGAAGAACATGTATAATAGTTGACTTCTCTTACCATCTTATAATTTAAGAAATCAATAAAAAGATAAGGCAAAGGCTCAACCAATATGAGATGTATGTCACACTAAGAACATATACTACATAGTTTTCTTGCATCTTTTATTATTCCCTGAGGATTTGAATTATACCATCCAAATCCAATCACCCCCTATGAAGGGCAACCGACGGTTCCATACAAGGTTCATGGAAGAGTCGGAATCCACGACCTCTTGTCACCTCTAGGTCAGCATAAGAGAAAACACCACAGAGACATATCAGTCAACTACAAGGAAAGTGGCATATAGTCAATAGAAGGATCAGCTCACACACAGTCGTCCATATAAAACACCTAGTCCACCTTTCTACAGGTAATAATGCTAGAAGAATCAGCTCACGTGTGGTCATTATTAAAAGAAGTAGTGGCTCACACATGGCCATCCATATCACAAGGAGATGGAGATCAGCTCACACATGGCCGTTTCACACAATCTACAATTGTGTACACAAGGAGATACTCGACTTGCACCCCCACATA